>CM060694.1:175666587-176054087 GCA_030686995.1 Artemisia argyi
CTGAGTAATCTGAATCAACAAGTTTCAGAGGGATCTTAATTTTCCTCTTAGATCTCATCGTCCAAATTAGGGTTTATACCAATTGGAGAAAATGTTATTAGAGAAGAGATATTCAATTAACCAGTGAAGACTGACAACTAACTCACAGGAATGTAATACAAACTACTCAAAAGGATTCAATTAACTAATATCCAATTTTGCCCAAAATTGACTTTTGGCGCCAAAATCTCCATTAACAAAACTCCAAAATTAACGATGGAAAATCTCTAAATAACACTGGGAAATGTGTGGAATTCAAAGGTGAATACAATGGTTGGATTACTTTATGGATTTACTTTGAAATGAGATCACTATCGTGAAATTTGAAGGTTTTTTAATGGTGAAATATGGCGGGAAAGTAGTTAGAGGAGAGAGAAAAGTAGTTCACGCTGCTTTTTAAGTACTTATGGGTTACCGAGTTTTATTTTTAGAAAAGGAAAAAAGTAGCATGAAGAAAAGGAAATAAATTTGTGTTTATAGAAAAATAAGAGAGGAGTTGTATTTCTTTTCAAAACTTTCTTTTTAAAAGTAGGATGATTTGAAATTATGAATTTATTCGTTAAAACAATGACTTAAATGCTCTAAAATAAGACATAAAATTTAAATGCAACAAAGCGTATAATTGTAAAATCATCATTTTTTTTTCAAATCAGAAACACGGTATAAAAATAAATAAATTACATTATTTTTTTAAAATCTAATTTTGTCTCTTCTCTTTTTTTCTTTCACTTAAAACTCGGAACATGGTTTTGAGATCAAACACACTTGCAAGGAATAGTATAGAGTCGCATATTACCCTTCTGAACCCGTGAGTATACATTAAAGCGTTAGATATTGTAATGTTATAGCGTGTTATAGTACTCGTCAAATTAACTTTTACCTTATAAGATTCTCATAACATACAATCATAAACCTTTTACTCATAACATTTTAAAATACACAGCTCACTTTACGTTCAAAACCAAAAAAATATATTGTAAATAATTAAAAATCAATAACACTCAGTATATCTGCCATGTGTAGCGGTAGCGTATACTAGGGGGACCGAAAATCGAATCGAACCGAACCGATCGAAACTGAACCGACTATATTCGTGTTAAAATTACAAAGTTATGATCGATTATTAAGTAAACAAACAAGTTTTATTAGGATTCAACCCAACCAACCACCCCTTGGTTGATCCATCATAGCTTTTACAATACAAAGAAAAAAGAGTTTAATACAAAACAAGAACTAAGACTAACAAATCTGAAGACAACTGTGTGTAAAATCACACAATGAAATCCTAATCAGAACTAGTACAAATGAGGTAAAACGTATTCCTTTTATAGCCTTGAAACTTATCCTCTTGAGCTCCTTCAGTCCTTCATCTTTCTAATAGTTTACCTCCAGTCCCTTGACTTAAAATAAACCTGAAAAACAAAAGTAACAAAAGAAAACAAGAATAGGAATATTACATAATAAGCCCTTAGCTTATCTTTCAACATTCCCCCTTAAGCTAAGGCTTATAGAAATCTCTTAACCTCAACATGTCACAAAACTTTCTGTGTTCAACAACACTTAAACCTTTTGTAAAGATATCAGCAACATTATTCTCAGACTTAACTTTAACTGTTTTGATAACACCATCTGAAATTTTATCTCTTATAAAGAAGAGATCAATTTCAAAATGCTTTGATCTTTCATGCAATACAAGATTAGCAGCAATCTGCATTGCACTGCTATTATCACAAAACATCTCAACAGGTGTATTAACCTGTACCTTAAGATCTTTGCAGATCTTTAAGATCCACATAATCTCACAGGTCACATTACACATAGCCCTGAACTCTGCTTCAGCAGAAGATCTAGACAACACAAACTGCTTCTTACTTTTCCAAGAAATGAGATTATTGCCCAGATAAACAGCAAAACCAGTTACTGATTTTATAGTAACCTTACATTTAGCCCAGTCTGAATCAACAAAAACTTTCATACTACAATCATCACTTTTGTTAAAAGATATTCCTTTGCCTGGAGATTCTTTCACATATCTAAGAACTCTAAAAGCTAGTTTTAAATGAGATTGCATAGGACTATGCATAGCTTGACTTAAGCAATGAACAGCATAAGACAAATCAGGCCTAGTCAAAGTCAAATATATGAGCTTACCAACTAACTTTTGATAGTTATTAACACCAAGCAAAGGTTCATCTTTATTAATACTTTTAAGCTTATTTTTATCAGAAACATTAACAGACTCAATAGGAGTTTTACTTGGTTTACAAGCAAGCATACCAAATTCACTGAGTAATTCCAAACAATACTTTCTTTGTGTTAAACACAATCCAGTATCATCACTTAACACCTCAATACCCAAAAAATACTTAAGCTTTCCCAAATCTTTTATAAGAAATTTGGTTCTCAAAAACTGCTTAAATTTTTCAATTTCAGTAACATTATTACCTGTAATAACAATGTCATCCACATAAACAAGCAGAACTAAGAACACATCATTCTCAGATTTGGTAAACAAAGAAAAATCACTTTTACTTTGATGAAAACCATTCTCTTTAAGTACACTGGTTAACTTTTCATTCCATTTTCTAGGAGCTTGTTTTAAACCATATAATGATTTGTTCAATTTGCACACCCTTTTGTCATTTTTATCAAAATATCCTTCAGGTAGTTGCATATAAACATCTTCATCAAGCTCACCATACAGAAAAGCATTATTTATATCAAGTTGATATAAAGGCCAGCTATTTTGAACAGCAATACTGATAATGATTCTAACAGTAACAATTTTAACAACTGGTGAGAATGTTTCCTCATAATCAATACCCTCTTTTTGATTATAGCCTTTGGCAACAAGCCTGGCTTTATATCTCTCAATACTTCCATCAGAATTATATTTGATTTTCCAAACCCACTTACAACCAATTGCTCTTCTCCCAGCAGGGAGTTCAACAATTTCATAAGTGTTATTTCTATGTAAAGCTTCTACTTCAGAATCCATAGCATCAATCCATTTAGGATTTTTAGCAGCCTCACTATATGTTTTTGGTTCAACAATCTTATTAAGATTGGTAGAAAACACATAATTTTCTCTGTTAAGATTACTATAATTTACAGATTTATTTATACTATACTTCACTTTACTATTCAACACATAATCATTGAATCTAATAGGTTGACTAGTTTATCTACTAGATTTTCTAGTATAAGTTCTCATATTAGCCTCTCTTTCAAGTGTTACAACAGGTGTTACCACAACATCATGAAACATATCATTAAATTCTTGATAATAATCATCATCACCCTCAGATTGTTTTTCAATTTCTTCAAGTGTTGCATTTTCCTCACCTTCATTGTTGACATCAACTGTGACATCAGGGTGCACCACCTCACCCTTTAGGATATCATCAGATGAGTCTCCAACTGAAGGTTGGTATATGCCTTCACTTTGATCAGGAACCTATTTTTTAGGTTCCTTTACAGATTCTTTCTCTCTCTTATCATCATAGGGATCATGTGATGATCCAAGGCCAGAGTTAAAAAAATTTTGACCATTTGTATTTTGAAAATGAAACTCATAATTTTCTTTTTCAGAACTGTGTTTAAAAGGAAACAAGTTTCATAAAATTTTACATCTCTTGAATACAAAACCTTTTTTGTTTCCAAACTGAACAGTTTAAAACCTTTTTTATCAAAAGAATATCCTATAAAAACACATTTCTCTGACCTTGAAGAAAATTTGTCTAAATTGTTTAAAACAGTTGAAAAACATAAGCAACCAAAAACTTTTAGAAGAGAGAGATTAGGTTCACATTTATATATCATTTCATAAGGTGACTTTCCATTCAAGACAAAAGTGGGTGTCCTGTTAATCAAGTAAGCAGCAGTTAGAACACACTCAGTCCACATGTTCAAAGGAATCCCCCCCTGAAACATGAGGGCTCTAGCCACATTTAATAAGTGTCTATGTTTTCTTTCTGCTATACCATTTTGTTGAGGGGTATAAGAACATGAAGTTTGTTGATGAATACCATTTTCTTTACAAAACTTATCCATATTCTGATTTACAAATTCAGTACCATTGTCACTTCTAAAAACTTTTACAGTTTTATTAAATTGATTTTTAATCAAGTTATAGAAAGTAACAATGTGTGAATAAACTTCAGTTTTCCCCCTTAATAGAATTATAGAAACACCCAAACTGCTCTAGAAAAATCATCAACAATTGTCATAAAGTACTTATACCCTTCTCTACTTTGAACCTTATAGGGACCCCAAACATCTAAGTGAACAATCTGTCCAACTTCAGTGGTTTGATGTTCACTTAAAGGAAATGGGTCTCTAGTTTGTTTAGCCTTATGACACACATCACAAGGATCAATTTTAGAATCTTTGTCAATTTTAAGTTTATGTTTTAGTATGTTAAGAACTTGATCAGCAGGATGACCAAGTCTATTATGCCATATAGTTCTTGAAAAACAAAAAACTTGAGAGTTATTACTTTTATTCAGATTTATACCTGTATTTAGAAAGTACAACCCATTACTTTGATTACCAGTCCCCATCTGGGTCCTTAGAACAGAGTCCTGAAGAATACAAACATCTTCATCAAAAATGACTCTACACTTATTGTTTTTATTTAGTTTGTGAACAGACAACAAACTGACTTGATATCCTGGTACAACCAAGACATCATGTATAACCAATTTATCTGTTAATTTTAAACTTCCAATATGTGTAACTTTAGCTTTAGTACCATTAGGATGACCAACAGTCATATTTAAGTTGGAAACATTAATCACATTAAACATGTTTAACACATTATAAGTCATATGTTGACTTGCACCAGAATCAATGATCCAACCAATATACATTTTATAAGAACTTATGTTGGTATTATGATTAAAGAACTTAGAATGACTAAAGCTAATAACACAGCTAATACCTGCAATGTTTGCAGGCATACTACTGCATCCAGATTTATCACTGATCAAAGCCATAAGCCTTTGATACTGATCATCTGTAAAGGAATTAGATGAACCAGCAGGCCTATCCTTATGCCCTGAAACAGAATTACTACTAGCATTGTTTTGATTAGTGATATTCTTCTTTTGGAAATTAGAAGGATAGCCAACAAGTTCAAAACATCTATCAGCAGTATGTCCATTTCTTTTGCAATGAGTGCAGACCAAATTAGGCCTATTTAACTTTCTAGGTTGAGAATTATTATTATTATTAGCACTTTTGTTCACAGACCAATCATTAAATCTTTGATTAGATTTAGATGCAAATGCAGAGTTATCAGACTTAGAACCTGACTGAGATGGAGTACTCCTATGAGACTCATCTTTAGAAAGAGTAGCAAAAGCACTCTTAACATCATGTATAGGATCAGTGGTGAGAATAATACTCCTAATAGGAGCATATATCTCATCCAACCCCATAAGAAACTGCATCAACTTGATAAGTTGATTATGTTTCTTGAGTTTGTCTGAACCATCACAACTACATTCAGGCAAATCCACAAGGGAGTCATATTGCCTCCATAATGCATTAAACTTGAGATAGTATTCAGACAAAGGAATGCCAGATTGAGTAAATGAATGAATTTAATAATGCATATTAAAAATTATAGAACCATCTTTTTTATTATATGTTTCAGCCAATTCATCCCACACAGTTTTAGCATTATCAGAGAATATTTGTCCCATAAACACATCTTGAGAAACACAACCAAGAATCCAAGAAAGAACCACAGAATTACATCTATCCCATTGTTCTTGCAAAAAACCAGTATCAGCAGGTCTAGGTATATTACCATTTATAAAACCAAGTTTATTTTTAGTATGAATAGCCAACTTAATTGCAGCTGACCAAACTTTATAGTTTTCTGGGCCTTCCAATTTAAAACTAATTAAAGGAATGCCACTTGTATCACTACTATGCAAGAACAAAGGGTCAAACCGATCAAGTTTAGTAGTACTTGATCCCCCAACTTCATCATCATTACCCATAATGATGAATCAAACAGAAACCAAAACAAAAAGAAAACAGATACACCTTATATCACCAGCAATCACAATTAATCCCAAAACCAAACAACACCAACACAAACAATCCCTTGAACCTACACTTCGTCACATGCAATTCTAAAAAACCTAAGAAAAAACCTAAGAGACAGAGTGTGAGTGGTATTACAGAGCACGCAACTCCAGCAACTTGATCAAGAAGATCAATAACCAAACACAACAAGCAGCGGAAATCCAGAATCAAAGTACCTGAAAATTATTAAACAAAACAAAAATTAGAAAGCAGTTATATGAACAAACAAATAAAAAATAACAAACAAATCAATTTTGACGAATAGATCAAGAAAACTCTAATCCTGGATTAGGGTTTGATACAGTAAACCCTAATCTTGACGACACAAGATCAATTACAAGATCTAGAACCAAAAAAGGATTGATTAACACTCGTTAATCTTGAAAATAACAAACCAGAAAGAAACCCCCAAATTTTAGAAAACCCTAAAAATTTGGAAAATTCAATTGACCTTCAATTGATACCCAAAACAACCAATTAAACCAAAAATTGATTGAATACAACGAAGATCTAGTAAGATCTGACGAAAAATTAAAAAACCCCCAAATCGATTGAACCCTAATTTTTTTTTTAAAAAAAATTTAGATCAAAAAACTTTGTATCAAAGCAAACCTGGCTCTGATACCATGTTAAAATTACAAAGTTATGATCGATTATTAAGTAAACAAACAAGTTTTATTAGGATTCAACCCAACCAACCACCCCTTGGTTGATCCATCATAGCTTTTACAATACAAAGAAAAAAGAGTTTAATACAAAACAAGAACTAAGACTAACAAATCTGAAGACAACTGTGTGTAAAATCACACAATGAAATCCTAATCAGAACTAGTACAAATGAGGTAAAACGTATTCCTTTTATAGCCTTGAAACTTATCCTCTTGAGCTCCTTCAGTCCTTCATCTTTCTAATAGTTTACCTCCAGTCCCTTGACTTAAAATAAACCTGAAAAACAAAAGTAACAAAAGAAAACAAGAATAGGAATATTACATAATAAGCCCTTAGCTTATCTTTCAACAATTCGGTCTTATATACTAATGGTTTTCAGATTTGATTTGAGACAAAACCAAGAAAAAAACACTTCAACCATATAAATTGACCGAACCGAATCGAGTAACTTCGGTTCGGTTCTCAATTCATATTTTCACAAAATTGGTTTCGATTTCGATTCGGCTCTCAATTCATATTTTCACAAAGTTGATTTCAGTTTTGATTCGGTTCTCCATTCATATTTTCACAAAAGTGGTTTCAGTTTTGATTCGGTTCAGTTTTGGACCGATGCTCAGCACTAATGGCATACACACCTCACTTTTTGAAATGACTTATAAAAGCTTTAAGACTAAGTTTATTGGTGAGGGTCACCAACCTGTTGGAGTACAAAATCAAATAAATATTTAATATAATATTATGTTTGTATAAAACTGGAAATAGAATGCAACAACCTGGTCACTAAGTGAATTTTAAATTAAATATAAAAGAAATAATATTATATGTTAGATTGGGTTATTGATAAATGGTAAAAAATTTGAAATTGATTATATGTATTGATTGTATAGATTGATGAGTAATAAAATAATACTCCTTGCATCCCATATTAAATGTTAAGTTTTGACTTTTTAAAATATTTTTTTCTTAACTTTGACATTGAATAATTTTGTTTGTGTTATATTATATTTGATGAAAATTATACCAATAAAAATAAATTTAAAACACAATTCATTTATATATTTTGCATCAAGTATTATATAACACAAACAAGAATATTTAAGGTCAAAGTTGATGAAGAAAGACTTTGAAAAGTTAAAAGTACTGGATATTTAATATAGGACGGGAGAGTATTTTAATTAGAGATTGAGTTATGATAGATCGTTGATAAATATAACTTATTTGTTTTATACAACTCCCTTATCTGTTTTATACTACTCCTTGATAAATATTCAACAAAGAAAACTTATTTGTTTTATACAACTCCTTATTTAAAACCGGTGAATTAGCCGCGCCTCTTTATTCACCCACATATATACAACTCCTTCATCTCCTTCAACTTCATCTCCAATATTACAAATGGCCGTAAAGATACGTGGAGTATTCCTATACGTATCAATCTCAATAATCTCCTTCATATCAATCCACCACCTCATCCTACCTTCTTCTTCCAACTCCCCTAATTCCTTTAACCACCACCTCTTCTTCATTCCAGCTAATATCCAAAACGACGCCGTTTCCGAAAAACTATACTATCAGGATAATAATAAAATTCAAGGTACTCTTCTATCTAATGCTTCTTCCATTAAATTAGATCACGATGACGTCACTTCATCTATTAGACCTCAACATGACGCCGTTAACTCACCGTTAGTTCAATCAATTGTTAACGGTTTTCATAATGATGACGTCACTTCACCTCAATATGATGAACATGACGACGTTAAGTCACCGTTACTTCACGCTAACTCATCAATTGTAACCGGTTTTGATAATGATGATGACGTCACTACACCGTTAATTAGTACTGATCAATTTGATAACGATGACGTCACTTCTTCTGTTAGTACAAAATTTGACGACGTTAAGTCGCCGTTAATCAGTCACGTTAACTCATCAAATATTACTGGCTTTGATAATGACGATGACGTCACTAGTACTCAGTTTCATGAGGTTAATTCAGGCACTGATGACGTCACTTCACCTACTAGTAATACTCAGTTTCATGATGATGAGATTAGTTCAGCGTTAATTACTGAATTTGACGGTCATAATGTCAATTTACCGTCAGTTACTGAACCTGATGACGTCACTGTAACCTCGCCAGTTAGTAGTAGTCAGTTTCATGATAATGATGACGTCACTGTGATCGCGAATGTGTCAGTTTTGTTTCCGGCTTGGGAGGCGTTAGTGATCGTGAAATCGGATGTCGAAAATAATAAGAAGTCGAGTTTTTACTGTTTGTTTGATACAAATGAAGTTACTGAAGCTAAGTTTTACGGTACGTTGTCGTTTGGGCGTGAAACGTACACGTGTCGCCTTCCTACACGTTTTCGGAGGAGGTTACCGTTTCGGCAACCTGTATTGACACGCTCGAAGGATGGCGTTTGGGTGACGTCAGCGTCGGCCGAGCTGCTGAAATGGAACTACATTGTTTACGATGTGATTGATAATGATGAAAATGATGTAGTTTTGTTTGTGAAAGGGATTAATAGTCGTCAAGGGGTGAATAGGAGTCCGAAGGAGTTTAGATGTTTGTTTGGTGATGATTTAGTGAAAGGCGTTTTAACGGATGTTAGTAGCTCGTTACAGGAAGTGTTTAGATGTAAACGGCCTGATTTAAGTCGTTTTACGGGGTCTAGTCAAAGTGTGGTCAAGGCGACTTTAGTGATTGTGGAGAGTAACCATGTTGTTCCATCTATAGCGTATTATGAACCTGGGCGTAAGATAGTGAAGGAAGGTGGGAAGAGGCTATTGTGCGCGTGTACTATGGTTTATAACGTGGCTAAGTTTTTGAAAGAGTGGGTGATTTATCATGCTAATATTGGGGTTGAGAAGTTTGTGTTGTATGATAATGGTAGTGACGATGATTTAGGTGAAGTTGTTGAGGTGTTGAAATCGAGAGGGTATGATGTTGAAGTGCGGTTTTGGTTATGGCCTAAGACGCAAGAGGCTGGTTTTTCACATGCGGCGTTTGTTGATAAGGGTTCGTGTAAGTGGATGATGTATATTGATGTTGATGAGTTTGTGTACTCGCCCAAGTGGAAGTCGTTGAAGCCTTCGAAAGGGCTGTTACCGTCACTTTTACCAGCTAGTCCTTATGGTCAAGTTATGATTAAGTGTTACGAGTTTGGTCCATCGGGTCAAAAGAAGCATCCGTTAACGGGTGTGACACAAGGTTATAATTGTAGAAAAGAAGTTGAAAATAGGCATAAGTCGATAGTGTTACTTGATGCAGTTCATGAGTCTTTGCTTAATATGATTCATCATTTTAAGTTAAAAGATGGGTACAGAATTATGAAAGTTGAACTTGAAAGTGTGGCTGTGAATCATTATAAGTATCAAGCGTGGGTCGAGTTTAAGGCTAAGTTTAGAAGAAGAGTTTCGGCGTATGTTGTAGATTGGACCCGTTCGGTTAATTTGAATTCTAATGATCGAGCTCCTGGACTTGGGTATTCTGCAGTCAAGCCTGATGGGTGGGAAGAGAGGTTTTGTGAAGTGCGTGATAATAGGTTACGAGATTTGACAAGGAGATGGTTTGGTAGGCAAAACGGGCGATCTGGAGTTCGTATGGCTTGGGAAAAATGAAGTATATAACTATAGATAGCTGACTATATAAATATTTTTGTTGATTTAACATAGGCTAAACTGTACAAGAAATGAAGAGAACTAATAGTGAAAATTGTTGACTTTTGTTGACTTTTTGACATATTTGTTTGACTCCAGCTGAAGTAAATAGTGAATCATTCTATCTTATCATGCATGGTCCATAGATGCATGATGAACTAATTATAGTTGGTCCAAAAAGTGAATGTACAAAAGAATTTACACACAAATGTATTGTATTGTCATTGTTGTGCTTAAACAACCACTCATATGTTATTCGACCAAAAAGGCAATTGCCAATTGGGATGAAGTTGTTGATGCTAACCTGTCATATCTTTTTCAGAATCAAATGCTTCTAAGCCTGAGTTCAAAAGTTTAAAAAGTTTGTTGTATTTCTTTTGAATACGATGGCAAATGAAAATAAAAATATCACCTTTTGACGATTGTTGTAGAAATATATGTAAGCATAATGTCTCCATAAACGCTAGCTGTAATGCTAGGTTGGGCTGCTGATTTGAATCGAACCCATCACACCAGAGTGTTGTGAGCTTGATGAACGTTGAATTCCCATGTATAGGCCAGTTGGGATTGTAACTATATGAAGTGTTTTACGGTTTATTAGGAATGGAAGTCTGGAATGATCTTAAGTGTTTACAGTTTGTTAAATGTTAACTGTACTCATCGAACACGCCATTTGTGAATGTTTACTTGTAGAAAAGCTATGTCATTGATGTAGTTGTATCGTTCCAAGAGTTGCCAAAGCTTTTTAGAATAAGCATTATCGGCATGTGCATTTGCAGAAACTGGAACATGTAATACTCTCAGGTCTCATACTCTCGATCTTAGGTAACAAATGGGTCAAAACTGGCACTTTTGGGTATGGTTCACAATGGCCTGGATTGGCCCCAAACATATTATGTCCAGAATTTTAATTGTTTTTACTAACACATGTATGTCAAAAATTTGGAGGTTTTCATGCAATAAAAATTTAAAATACACTTGGACAACTTTTGACCCGTTTCCTTTGTAGCTAATTTCTTTCATTTTACCTGTGTGAACCGTTCAGTTAAAACATAACTGTAACAACACATTTATAGCTAAATGTGTTGATCATAGCTGTAGAGAATATAGGCCTAATCGACAAAAGTTGAAGGACATTATTGCTTGTACGTGTCACACATGGTCTCGTCTAAAATAAAATGCTTACTCCTATGAGGTGACTTGGGACTGGCATGACCCAATGCAGGTCTCCCAGTAGCTTTTTTTAGGTCTGCGTCGTTTCATTACTTTTGGTTGCAGCCCACCATAGTCACCTTTTTTCCCTTACATATCTAAACTACCTTTTCACCAATTATTGTATAGTCCTCCCTTAAAGGAATGTATATCATGATCAAGAATAAAATAACAGATGCCCAGAATGGTGGGTTAGATATGTCAATATCATGTCTACCTGTCAAAAGAAAATGGTATCAGCTGAACTTTTACTGCATTATATTCGAACATATCAGAAAAATAAACTTTTGTGAATACTTGATGCCACAAACATTTGCATAAGGATCACTTAAAAACACAAGCATATAGCCACTTTGGAAATTACAATTCATTGCATATTTGCATCATTATTAACTGGTCATAAAAGTGCAATTTACTTGGTTTAGTAAAAAAATTCGGGTACCTGGATTAATGAATATGAGTCAGTTTCCTACTTAACACTCTTGTAATGTGTATGAATACATTACCATTCAGGCATTCACCAAGCAGAAAGTATGCACAATTTGAAATTTCTTCATGTTGGGCTTTTTTAAATATTGTGGGGCTCCAATTAAAAGTATTTATCTGTTATGTAAAAGCCTTTAATAAGGAATATGGTCCATATGGCTAACAAGTTCTATGGGGAACGAGTAGCTTATATGGTTACCAGGGGCAAAGAAGGTCTTCAATAAATCTACGGCTAGTTTTTTGTCGTTATACAAATGTATGTCACCGTAGCAGTACCTATGGTACAATTCTGGTTTGCTTCTTTTGTTTTTGATTGAAGAAAACCTGACTGAAACTCTTCAATTATAAAACGTAACTAGATGTATAAAGCGTAACTAGGTTGACAAAATGACAAATAAAACTCAAATATAACTGAAAAATATATTAGACGGAACCAGAGCAACAAACACATGCACAAGCAAATTTAAGCATATGTAGACGAAACCCAAGCAGAATGAGACAGATGCAAACAGAATTCGAATCATATGGAATCGGATGCAGAACCAAAGTAACAAGAACCATAACATAACCAGAGCGAATGCACAGCCAGTGCGAATTCAGATGGAACATGGTAGAATAAGACATAACAAACCAGATGCAAATTAAGCCATATCATAACCAAAGCGAAATCAGGTAGAATCGGATGGAGAACCATGCGGAATCATAGCAAAATCGGACATAGTTCTGTCATCTTTTCTTGTTTTTTAGGCTGAATGTGTGGGTTTGGGAACGTCATCTTGCAGCCTTTTCTTCTTTTCTCTTTGCCTTTGAATATCATCGTTGTTTCCAGAAAACATTGGTCGGAACTCAAGGCCACATACAATGAGGCCAGACATAGTTCCTTCATGAGTTGTAAATTTCATATTCATAGAAAGAGAGTCATCCTTAAATGCATGAGTTGAGTTAAATTTCAACAGTTGAATCTCCATCCATCCATCTTCCCTTTGTTTTGGAACTCGAGTAATGTCGTTTGTATTCAATGGGCTTGGGGTTATAAAATAAAAAATTTCAGCCTCGTTGTTCTCTTTATGGAGCACATCTTGTACTTTCACTGGACAATGCAGCCCTTGGCATTTTTCTGAAAGCTTGAACACTAGGTAACACACATATTCCGTAACCAGTGACAACATCTGAAAGCTCAATCACCTCTTGAAATCTGCATGTAAGATGTATTTTAGATAACATACTTCTCAAGAACAGGAAACTAAATTCAAGAAGTGAAACTTTAATCAACCATCTATTCATGAATTTTAACTATTTAACCAGACTGCAACTAAGATTTGGACCTTGAATAATCAAATCCAGTTATTCGTGACTGTAACAAATTAGTTATATAACAATAAAAAAAAAAAGAAGCATACCTGGATTTGGCTGGTGGTTTTAAAGTAAAAATGTTGACATTAGAAAATTTGTATAAAACTGCCTTTGCCGAAAGCACAAGAAGTTTCTTTCCTTCGACTTCGCCCAACCAGAACAAGTCGTCATAGTTTCTGCTTATCTTGAATATTTCTTCAAAGTTAGCTGGCAATTGTTGCGCTTGACCCACATTACAGTCTGATTTCAAGACTTCTTGGACTTCCTTCAATTTTCCGATCTCTTCGTGTTTCACCTGTATACAATTATCAGTTATGTTAGATAGGCAACTTATATCATGATTCTTTTTGTTACCGTGCATTGATATCCACTATATACAACTTAAACAAAAGAACATGTAATGGAACCAAGGGATACTTTCAAACTTACTTTGTCAATGGCTCGAAATTCAATGCCTTCAACATAAATTGCAGCATCTCCACAATAGTACGATGAAAAATGCTCAACTAGAAACTCAAAAACAACATCTTCGTTCTGATTCAAGAAACGGTACAACTCAATTTTCATCCACTGCTCATCTCTCCATGTTGCGAAATATGCATTTAGACTTTCTTGTCCCTTTTTGTAATTTAGGTTAACATACATAGGTTTACTTGAAAAGTTTCTTGAATCACAAAACTTGAAGATCAAATAGACCCCATAGACAACATCTAGAGATAAAAATTGAGCTCTTGTCTTGATTTCGATGTTCAAGTCGGAAATATCTAACATCTCCACCACTCTCCCAAACATGCGCATATTATAAACATCCAAGTCCAAATCAGTCATAGCCTTTATTCCCATACACTTCTACTTTTGAATTTCGTTGATTACCGCAGGAAATTAGCAGTTCTAGCATAATAGAGTCAACGGGATTCAAATATGTTTTGTGTAAGTGCACGCAGTAGTCGTTGTGATAAGCAAGTGTATTACAGGGGCAAAATGTGAACTTAGTCAAAAGGGTTCTTAAGTTTGGTTCTATTTCATCATAATTATAAGTATATAATTAATAATCGTATTATGCTACCATAAACAACTTGTCATGCATTAAATGGTAAAGAGAATAACCTTATACTTAACATTAAAAAGTAGAAAAATACTAGATCCACCTACACTTTACAAAATTTTTCCCACACGCTGACGTGGCGAAGTGTTGATTGGTTGGTTTTCTGTAGGCCACAGAAAACCAACCAATCAACACTCCGCCACGTCAGCGTGTGGGAAAAATTTTGTAAAGTGTAGGTGGGTGTAACACACCTCTAAAGGTAACATACTTCTACCAATAATGCATATGTTTGCTTATCACTTAAAACTAGAGGTGGCAAATGGGTTGGGTTGGGTCGGTTTGGGTCATGGGTCAAATGGGTTATGGGTCAAATGGGTCATGGGTCAAATGGGTCATGCTTTAAGAATGGGTTGAATGGGTCATGGGTCAAACGGGTTAGGTCGGATTGGATCGGGTCGACTCGTTACATTTCCACTGTAATCATGCTACTATACT
This sequence comes from Artemisia argyi, assembly GCA_030686995.1. Lineage (NCBI taxonomy): Eukaryota > Viridiplantae > Streptophyta > Magnoliopsida > Asterales > Asteraceae > Artemisia > Artemisia argyi. The sequence continues at coordinate 175,681,649 of CM060694.1, forward strand.
ACTATAGTATGTTTTGTCCGTTTTTTTACGTTTTCGTCATTTTTTTACGTTTTCGTCCGTCTTTCTATGTTTTTGTCCGATTTTTTACATTTTCGTCAATTTTTTTTCGTTTCGTTTGTTTTTTTAGGTTTTCGTCGGTTTTTTTACGTTTTCGTCCGTATTTTTATGTTTTCGTCAGTTTTTTTACGTTTTCGTCAGTTTTTTCACGTTTTCGTCCGTTTGTTTACGTTTTCGTCTGTTTTTTACGTTTTCATCAGTTTTAATTTACGTTTTCGTCAGAATTTTTACGTTTTCGTCCGATTTTTTACGTTTTCGTCTGATTTTTTACGTTTTCGTCAGTTTTTTTACGTTTTCGTCCGATTTTTTACATTTTCGTTTGATTTTTTTACGTTTTCGTCAGTTTTTTCACGTTTTCATCCGTTTTTTTCACGTTTTCGTCTGTTTTTTTACGTTTTCGTCTGTTTTTTACGTTTTCGTCCGTAATTTTACGTTTTCATCCGTTTTTTCACGTTTTCGTCCGTTTTTTTACGTTTTCGTCTGATTTTTACGTTTTCGTCCGTAATTTTACATTTTCGTCATTTTTTACGTTTTCTTCATTTTTTTTACGTTTGCGTCTGTTTTTCTACGTTTTCGTCACTTTATTTACGTTTTCGACTGCTTTTTCGCGTTTTCGCCCGTTTTTTTCGTGTTTTCATCCAATTTTTTGCGTTTTCATCTGATTTTTTACGTTTTCGTCCGGGGTTTTACGTTTTCGTCAGATTTTTAAAAATCGACGAAAACGTAAAAAATCAGACAAAAACGTAAAAAAGTTGACGAAGACGTTAAAAAAACCGACGAAAACATAAAAAATCGGACGAAAAAGTAAAAAAATTGACGAAAACGTAAAAAAAAACAGACAAAAACGTAAAAAATCAGACGAAAACGCCAAAAAACTGGCGAAAACGTAAAAAAAACTGACGAAAACATAAAAAATCGGACAAAAACGTAAAAAAAACGGACGAAAACATGAAAAAACTGACAAAAACGTGAAAAAACTGACTAAAACGTAAAAAAACAGACGAAAACGTAAAAAATCGGACGAAAGCGTAAAAAAACTGACGAAAACGTAAAAAAACTGACAAAAACGTAAAAAATCGGACGAAAACGTAAAAAAACTGGCAAAAACGTAAAAAAACTGACGGAAACGTAAAAAATCAGACGAAAATGTAAAAAAACGGACGAAAACGCAAAAAAACTGACGAAAACGTAAAAAATCGGACGAAAACGTAAAAAAACTGACGAAAACGTGAAAAAACTGACGAAAACGTGAAAAAACTGACGAAAACGTAAAAAATCGGACGAAAACGTAAAAAAACTGACGAAAACGTAAACTGACGAAAACGTGAAAAAAACTGACGAAAACGTAAAAAAACTGACGAAAACGTAAAAAATCGGACGAAAACGTGAAAAAAACGGACGAAAACTTGAAAAGACTGACGAAAACGTGAAAAAACTGACGAAAACGTGAAAAATCGGACGAAAACGTGAAAAGACGGACGAAAACGTGAAAAAACAGACGAAAACGTAAAAAATCTGACGAAAACGTAAAAAAACTGACGAAAACGTAAAAAGAATGACTAAAACGAAAAAAAATTTAAAATAAAATAAAAAAGGAAGAAAACGGAAATAAACAGACGAAAGCGTGAAAAAATGGACGAAAACGTAAAAAACGGATGAAAATGTGAACAATCTGACGAAAACATCAAAAAGGACGAAAACTTATAAAAACATAAAAAAAGACACATAGTGGTGGTTGAATTATCATCCGACCCTTAAGTGACCCATTCGACCCATTTGTTGACCCATTCGACCCATTTGTTGATTCATATAAGTCTAATTGTTGACCCATTTGACCCATTTCTTTGTGAAAGGGGTAACCCAATCCAACCCATAAGTTGTTATTTTTGACCCAAACCAACCCATTTTTCTTTAAATGGGTTGTGATTGCCACCTCTACTTAAAACTAACAAAGGTGGAGAGGTAGAGAGAATAACCTTGATTCCTGAAGAGATTTCCACTCATGTGGACAACTGTTTGTGTAGGAAAACATTGTGGCTGAAATCATTTCATTTCTTTCTCCATTACCAACGAACGACAACAACTGTTATACAACCGAAATACAAATTAGACTCGGTGTGATTTTGAATTATCTCTCAATAAGGAGAAGATACATAGAAACGGGAAACATTCAATAAAGGAGATATGAGAATGAACTTGTTACCACTTTGTCCTGTTGAAGGAGGATTCCGTTACGAAACATGTTGTAAAGTTCCTCTTTCTTTTTGGTAGAATAGATTTCTGGGCACTTTGACATCTGGATTAACTTTTTATAGTCTGTGGGCAATTCGGGCTCCCATTTCTCATAATCCTCCTGGACATACATTAATCAATTACTAATAAACTCATGTTTCATATAACTACTTTCTTACCGTTTAAAAAACAATAAAAGGCCATACTTTTTAGATATATATGAATCAAAAGTTAGCCTATTTGATCAAAATATAGAAACTCACCTGGAATTCCAATGCTTTTTTAAGCTATATGACCACTTCATTAGCTGTTGGCCGTCTTTCTCTCCTGTGATGTATACATTGATAGGCAATCCTTGCAAATGTACTTAATGACTGTGGCTCAATTTGTTTCTTTATACCCTCAAACACTAACTCATCAAGTTTTTCTAAATGATGGTGTTGTTTAGCCAAAAAGGGTAAATAAAGATGCTTGTCATCTGGTTTTTCGGACGATAGTTTCCCACACAATATGTCAAATAAAACCGCACCCAACGAGAATATATCAGATTCTTTAGTTAGGATGCATGTTTTCGAGTATAGGGGGTCCCGATAGCCGATTGTGCCTGTGATATTGTCAATGACTGCATCTTGATTTACTGGACATACTAAGGAAAGCCCAAAATCACTAATTTTAGCTTTCCAATCATCAAACAGTAGAATGTTGCTGCTGCAAATGTCCCTATGTATCACCATCTCTGGACTTGAAACAGTTCCATGAAGAAACTCCAACCCGATTGCAATATCAATGCATATTTTAAGCCGCATCACCCACGTAAGACTATCATCGCTCAAGTACTTATCAAGACTTCCTCTCGATGCATACTCATAAACAATAATTTTCTCATCCTCTTCATCACAGTACCCTACAAGACCAATGACATATTCATGTTTATACTCCATAAGGATTTTAAGCTCTATCATAAACTCAGCGTCTCCTTCAGTAGACTTCCTATCCAACCGCTTTGCAGCAATTATGTTATGACCATGAGTATGACCTTTGTATACTTTCGCAAAATCTCCATGTCCAATGAGATTGTCATGACTGAAGCTTTGCGTCGCCAACTTTATGTCTTCAAGTGACAGTTTGAGGTTGTCCTTGTGGTTCTCCTATGAATCATCAGACAATTAGTCGATTTGAAAGTACTAACATGTATCTTGACAAAAAAACAAACTGGATTAATAAAAATGCTACAAACTAATTGTTAAAAATGCATTTTGACCACAATGCATTGCGGTCACTGCATTTTTATCTAGTTAGCCAAGTTTGAGGTGGTAGTTCAAATAAGGGTAACATCAATATGATAAAAATAATAATAATATTAAGGATCCTATCTGTAATTCGACATATACCGAAAAATATCTTTAGAGCATTGACTTACCTGACAATTTAACGCTCTCTTGAGTTCGTTGATGACAACATTAATTGTTGGGCGTTGCACTTGAGTTTCTGCAAGACATCGAAATGCAACTTCTGAAAATATGTCCAAAGACTCTTTATCGGGTCCTTTGCTTAGAGAAAAGACATGCTCATCAGTTTCTTCCTTTATCTTGCGATCAACAATTTCCATTAGTGTTCCCTTCTCAAAATGACGTCGTGCAATGGGTGCAATCCCCTTATCAAAGTCATAGGTCAACCTCCCGGTCAAGATCTCGAATAACACCACTCCAAAAGAGTAAATGTCTGATTTCTTATTTAGCTTGCCAGACTTCTCATATTCTGGATCGAAATACATAGGTGTGCCTGCAATTGTATTGCAATTGAAAGTACTGGCATCATGATCTTTTGGGTGGAATTTCGAGAGCCCGAAATCAGCAATCTTAGCCTTCCAATTATCGTCCAATAGAATATTCGCGCTCTTGATGTCACGGTGTATTATCTTTTGTTTGTCTTGATCTGTGTTGGTGTGAATGTAATTCAAGCCATGTGCGATATCAAGGCATATTTTCAAGCGTTGCATCCAAGTAAGATTAGTAATCTTTTCACTGTTTCCCAAATAATCCTCCAGACTTCCTTTAGAAGCAAGCTCATAGACAAGGATCAGGTGATCACGATCTTCATCACAAAAACCAAGAAGAGAAATTATATTCTCATGTTTACAACTAGTCAGCGTCTTGATTTCTGCATTGAATCCTTGTTCTCCTTGTGTATTGAAGATTCGTTTTATTGCTACAGTGCTTCGTTTCTTAGGAAGATCACATTTATTCTCCCCATCTACCGACGATGATGTACTACTATCAAAATGCTCGAGTTGTGCCTTGTATACAATACCATATCCGCCTGACCCGATGCAATGTTTGTCGGAAAAATTCTCAGTAGCCAACTCTATATCATTAAGTCCAATCTTCAAGTGTTCCATGTTCTTCCACTGCAACATTAACAGTAAAAAATGCTAGTAAGATATGGGAGTGAAATTATAAAGAAATTGGTTTTATACAACTTACTGAAAGAATACATTGAATGATAGTAAAAGATTCAAAATTTGTACTAATTGTGAACAGGTTAAAAATGATTTGTGATATGTGAGTGTGACTATGTATCAGGTCTATGGTAGTTGGCTTAGATAGTGTTATTTGTGATTTTGGGTGTTCGTTTGGTGGCCAGGAAGTGGTTGGTGGCCATCACAAAAAATTTAGCCGGCTACCGGATAAAAGCTGCCCCAATATTCAGCAAGCTTGTTAACGGTCCTTATCATTTTAAACTGCGAGGGTTATAAATATGATACCCAAGGCCTTTGCTCTAGTGCTATGTGGGTTCAAGCCTCGCTGGAGGCATTTGTTAGTTATATCGTGAGATAGGGGTTAAAAAAAAAAAAAAAAAAAAAAAAAAAAAAAAAAAAAAAAAACTTCGTATCATCAGGGATAAAATATGAAGAGCCCCTAACCATATGTATCATTCAAATCGGGTAGTTTACTCTTTTGTTTATTAATTATGACCAGCCTTAAACTAACACTATAAGGAAATTAATTACCGTCAAGTAATTAGATGATGCATCATCAACCGCATTCTTTGGAAGTTCCTGGAAATGATCAGTTGATAATATAACAGTTATTATTGCATAAAGTTGATAGATATAATAGTTATTATAGGAAAAAGTTGATAAACAAGTTGATTTTCTTACTGGATTTTCATGTTTCCTCTGAAGTTCCAACGCTTTATCAAGTCTTTTGACGACCTGGTCTATATATGGACGCTTTGCCCGTTCCTCTTGTAAGCAGTAATACGCTGTGTCTGAGAAGATTCTGAATGATTCTGGGTCCATCTGTTTTCGTAAATGCGGATCTACCATATCACCCATATGAGATTTTTCCAGTTGACTTATTAACCCCTCTCCCAAGTTATCTTCATCTACTGCAATCCTTCCGCGCAAGACTTCAAATAATACAACACCGAATGAATACACATCGGACTTGTGGGTCACACCGCCTGTCTTTCTATATTTTGGGTCCAGGTATACATTTTTACCAATATCACGAGTAAAAAGAAGATGTTGCCTCCGAGCTACTGTATTTTTCAGTGAAAGTTCAAAACCGGATAACTTGGGTTCCCATTTGTCATCTAGTAAAATATTCGAGCTCCTGATGTTGCAATGTATGACACTAAAATCTCGTTCAGGATCATAATGGAGGTAACTCAATGCATTTGCAACACCAACACATATCTTCAACCTTTGCGTCCATGTGAGCGTCTGGTCACTTAGATATGTTTCGAGACTTCGGTTGGCAGCCTTGTATATGATCATCTTCACGTACTCCATATCACAAAACCCAATAAGAGACATTATATTCTTATGCTTGAGACTTGAAAGCATTGAAATCTCCGTCCAAATCTTTTTGTTCTCGTCTTTTATACATCTAGTATGGAACCTCTTTACAATAATATCGGTGAATTGTTCAGAATGTAAGAGACAGCCTTTGTAAATTATTCCAAGTTTAAATTCTTCAATAACGTTCTCAACAGCAAAATTGTTGGTTGCGGATTCTATATCTTCAAAGCTGAGTTTGAAGTGAGAAACATCCTTAGGAGAAGACATTGTCTTTTTCTCGACATGGCATTTAACGCCTCTTGATTTGAAGGTCACTGATCCCTATATGTACCAAACAAGACAACATTACCAAGTGTTCCAAAAATGACACGTGGAGATATGGAGTTCACGTTTCTGAAATTCCAGTGACATACAACAATAGTAATAAGTAAACAATTACCTTGTCATGACTAGTTAATGTATCTTCAACTTCGGCCGCAACTATTGAGTGTTCCTTTAATATCATAAATACAGTAATAAGTAAATAATTTTACTTGTGTTAATATAAATATTATCAATAAATATAGATTAGTTATTTAAAATAATAATAGTAATAATATGAAAGAGAAAACCCTCTTACAGCATTTTGATGCTCCATTTGAAGTTTTAACGCGTTCTCAAGTCTGGTGACAATCTCATCTATATTCGGGCGTTGTGATCAGTCTTCATTTAAGCACTCATATGCTGTTTAACGTTGAGTGATTGCGGATCTATTTGTTTCCATAGAACCGGATCAATTATTTCCTCTAGTATTTTCTTTTTATAATGAAAAATGGCCAGTGTAGCCAAATACTTATTATCTAGATGCTCACTTATTGATCTCATACCACACATTAGTTCAAACATCACTATCCCAAAGGAGTAGATATCTGACTTGTGGTTCACAAGTTTATTGGTATGGAAAGAATCGTGCCTTTGAAATGCTTTGATCTTCATGGAAAATTCAAAATCAGATAACTTGGGTTCCCAGTCATCATTTAATATAACTGAGGCACTGCATATGCACCGGTGTATTACGCTAAAATCTCGTGGCTTGTCATAATGAATGTAGCTCAATGCATGCGCAATACCGACACATATCTCCAATCTTCGCACCCATGTCAACAACACCGGGTCACTTAGATATAGGCAGAGACTTCCTTTGATCTCACGCCTAGTAATGATGATCTTTTCATCATTTTCAATACAAAACCCAACAAGAGAAACTAAATTTTTATGCTTGAGACTAGATAGCAAGGAAATCTCCATCCAAAATTGTTGTTCTTCTTCATCATCCCTTTCTTTATTTAACCACCTTCGAGCACGGATTTCAATCAGCTCACCCGACCACACAAGCTGTCCCCCGTATCTCTTTTCAAATTCACTTGTGTGGATGACATTTTCTTCAGCGAAGTTGTTGGTAGCAGATAGGATACTTTCAAGGGGAACTTTGAGGTGAGCAAATTCTTTAAACATTATCTGTTAATCAAGTAAACATGTGCGTGAGAAAAATTCCTGAACCATGTATAAGACATATTAAGTCTAATTCTGCAAATATCTTGTAATGTATAGTTATTATTGTTGGGTCAATATTTCTCCCAAATATTACCCACAAGTATTTGAAAAGAAAATAGCCTAAATACTTACTGAATAAAATAGTAAAATTACTATTTCAGTAAGAAACAAGTCACTGAGCGCATAGACACTCAGTAAGTTACCTTCAGGATGCTCGGACGGGTCTAAATAAAGAAAGACTCAAATCATTCAGTGTGGCGGTACTCAGTGAATGATCCCTGAGCCAATAAGAAGGTGATGGAGTTAGTGAGTGATGACAATAATTCACTAACTCCCTGAAGCTATCTCTACAACAAACATACTCCCTGAGGATGCACATGTTCCCTGAGGATGCATGTGCTCCCTGAGGATGCACGTGCTCCCTGAGGATGCGCGTGCTCCCTGAAGATGTACATGCTCCCTGAAGAATGCTTCATGCTCCCTGAGGAGGCTCATGCTCCCTGAAGCATTATGACAGCAAGTACAAAAAGGGAATAAATATAGGTATGCACTTTCTTGGGATTACAAGCTACAAGAAAGATAAAAGTACAAAAGCAAAAGGAATATGCTGAAGCATATTCCAAGTAGTGGATGACAACTCATCCATCACATGTGTACCTACCACTATCACATGTGATGCTAGTACACTTCCTATATGTATGATTTGTTGTAAAAGAGATAGCTAAGTGAGTCCAATGTAATACTTTGTATTAGTTAGGATTCATCCTCTCATTTAATTAATGAGAGAAAATTGTCACTCTGTGCTTTCAGCATAAATGGGGATAATATACCGAAATTATCCCCTCAGAGAAGCTGAAGATGTTATCATGTAATCTAGTTGGTTGAGTAATCTTGTAACTCTTTTATTCATTATTATTAATGAAGTTCTAATTTATGTTTATCAAGATTTGCTAAATTTCGTGGACCAACAAGTGGTATCAGAGCGGGTGGATTATTCTTATGATCCAGATCCGTTCGAAGGATTACATGATAACAATCAAAGCAAAAAAATAAATGTGTTCTTCAAAAATCTGCTGCTGTTGGAGCAATTTTTGAGGGGGAGAAGACACATTTATTAAGAGTGACAATAAAAAACCCACACCCACCAGTCACTGATTAAAAATAATCAGACATACCCCACAAAAAACCCCACTAACCTACACATTACCACCACCCACCACACAATTTTTATCCAAGTCATCACCTCAAAAACAAAAATCTTATCATCAAAAAAAAAAAACCACTCACACAAAATCGGATCACAAAAAAAATCCTTATCCCTTCATCTCTCTCGATCTACACATAACGCACACAAAAAAAACCCAGTTATCATCACCTACTACACCCAACAAGAAAAACCTCGCCATTAAAAATTATATCATCAAAAAGATGATATACCCAGATCCGGTCACTACTCGATCTATCTTAACCCAACACTCAAATCGAAAAAAAAAACAGATCGAAAAATCATATCGAGAAAAATCCAAGAACACCATCACTAGCACCAATGCAGCGAAAGCGTGGTTGGCCCATATCCCAAGTCACTGTCACAAACTGGGTATTACAAGATTCGAAAAAAATGGTGTTTTTTAGTTTGTTTTTTTTTTTTTTTTTTTTTTTTTTTTTTTTTTTTTTTTTTTTTTTTTTTTTTTTCTTTCAGAAAATAGAGATGTGATACTAATCTTTTAACTAAGATCGAATCAGTAAGTGTGGGTTAAAAAAAAAACTGGGTGTGATGATGGAATTGGTGAGACGCGGCGGTGTTGGGTATCCGAAGGTGATGATTCATGGTTTACAGTAGGTGTAAGCATGAATGGGTCAGATTCGAGACTTGCTGTTTGGATAATGGGTCCGATAGATGTTGAGCTGGGCCAAAGGGGAAGCTGATGATAGTAAATGGTGACTGATAACTTAGATTTATCAAGAAGTGTTTTAAGTTTTTTTTTAGGCTAAGCTTGAATAGGTCGAAGCTGTGTGGAAAACTCAGGAGTGTGGTGAGATTATCCAAGTGTGGGAAAATAAATTCTAAGCAGGCCTAAAGCTTGCACCAGGGAGTTGGGTGGAAGTTGCAACAACAAGGGGTATTTAAAGGCTAAGCCTGAATTTATTTGAAGCAGTGGGTTATAATCAGGGGGTGTTTACGAAAAGATTGTGTCTTTCAGGATAAGCCTGTTCAGGCTGAAAGCATAAGTAGGATAAGCAGTGGGTTATAACTCAGGGTGGTTGTGACAATGAGTGTCACTGAAAGAATGGTGGGTTACCTCAGTCTTTGTTTTGCAGCTCAGGGGTGAAATATTGTTGAAAAAAAAAAATTAAATTGTTGTAATTTTTTGTAAATTTCAAAATTATAACTTTGTTGTAGACTGAAGAAAATGTGATAAAAGACAATGGACACTGATGCATCTAATTGAACCAGGTCCTTTCACTTGAAAAGTGATTAAATGTCTTTAAGGGAACATAATTGAGAGGTCACTGATGTATCAATATTGAACCAGGACCCTCCAAATACAAGTGAACCTTAGGAGCCTGAACCTAAGTCACTAAAGTTCTAAAACAGGTCACTGAACCTGGAAATTTGAACTCCCTTCCCTGGTCACTAACCCACAAAGGAGATTGGACCTTGATGTATCTAATTGAACCAGGTCCCTGAATTCTGACCCCTTTAGGTCACTGAACCTCTCTCAGTGAACCTGGTCAGCAAACCTCCTTAAAACCACAAACAAAACCCTCAACCATATCCCCTGAACCCCTCTCACTGACCTGAACCCTTGAACCTCAGGAACTAAACCCAAGTCCCTGAACCCCAGGTCACTGAACCAAAATATTGGGTGGACTCTGATGTATCAAAATTGAACCAGGTCCTTTATTTAAACCCAATCACCTAGGCTATTTGTATATTCAAATAGGGGGAGACTGTTGGGTCAATATTTCTCCCAAATATTACCCACAAGTATTTGAAAATAAAATAGCCTAAATACTTACTGAATAAAATAGTAAAATTACTATTTCAGTAAGAAACAAGTCATTGAGCGCATAGACACTCAGTGAGTTACCTTCAGGATGCTCGGACGGGTCTAAATAAAGAAAGACTCAAATCATTCAGTGTGGCGGTACTCAGTGAATGATCCCTGAGCCAATAAGAAGGTGATGGAGTTAGTGAGTGATGACAATAATTCACTAACTCCCTGAAGCTATCTCTACAACAAACATACTCCCTGAGGATGCACATGCTCCCTGAGGATGCACGTGCTCCCTGAGGATGCACGTGCTCCCTGAGGATGCATGTGCTCCCTGAGGATGCACGTGCTCCCTGAGGATGCGCATGCTCCCTGAAGATGTACATGCTCCCTGAAGAATGCTTCATGCTCCCTGAGGAGGCTCATGCTCCCTGAAGCATTATGACAGCAAGTACAAAAAGGGAATAAATATAGGTATGCACTTTCTTGGGATTACAAGCTACAAGAAAGATAAAAGTACAAAAGCAAAAGGAATATGCTGAAGCATATTCCAAGTAGTGGATGACAACTCATCCATCACATGTGTACCTACCACTATCACATGTGATGCTAGTACACTTCCTATATGTATGATTTGTTGTAAAAGAGAAAGCTAAGTGAGTCCAATGTAATACTTTGTATTAGTTAGGATTCCTCCTCTCATTTAATTAATGAGAGAAAATTGTCACTCTGTGCTTTCAGCATAAATGGGGATAATATACCGAAATTATCCCCTCAGAGAAGCTGAAGATGTTATCATGTAATCTAGTTGGTTGAGTAATCTTGTAACTCTTTTATTCATTATTATTAATGAAGTTCTAATTTATGTTTATCAAGATTTGCTAAATTTCGTGGACCAACAATTATGATTGTGGATAGTAATTAAAATAACACCCTTATCAAATTCTTTAGACATTACCATGAAAACCTTAAGTTGAGTTTTGTTAGCATTGCATAAAGAGGTAATTCTTTATGTGCTCCGGTCGCCCAAAGTCTATACCTTTTCTAGACAAAAAAATGTGACTTCTCAAAATGCCCTAGGAGACTTAAGCGACTTGGACGACTTTTAATTCCCCCACCCCTTTAAATGTCGACAAGTGTCCCATACAAGTATAAGTCGCCCAAGTCGCTTGGGGACACTTGTCTTCATTATTAAACTTGTATGGGACACTTGTAAACATTTAAAAGGTAGAAGACAAGTCGCCCAAGTCTCCTGGGGCATTTTGAGAAGTCATTTTTTTTCTTCTAGAAAGGTATAAACTTTGGGCGACTAGGGCAAATAGAGAATTAGCTCTTGCATAAATGGGGAAGTCATATAAAGTGAGGTCGAGCAACGGAAAACATGATATGTATCATAGAGCTTATAATTAACTATGTATAAAATATAATCAGATTTATGGGGTATAGCTAATTAAGTGCAAACTGATGCAGAGAAGGTGTATATACATAACAATATATTATAGATTAGTTATTATGATAGAAAGATGAAAGAGTTAACAGTCTTACAACATCTTGATGTTCTAACTGAAGTTCCAACGCTTTTTCAAGTCTTGGGACAATCTCATCTATATTTGGACGTTGCGATAGTTCATCACTCAAGCAGTCATATGCTGTTTTTGAGAAGATGTCGAATGACTGTGGTACCATTTGTTTCCATATATTCCAATCAATTATTTCATGGAGTTTTTCCTTTCTATAATGGGTAATGGCCACCGGAGCCAAGTACTTGTTATATTGGTCGTCGTTAATTACTGCTTTCCTACCACACAGTAGTTCAAACATTACTATCCCAAAGGAATACATATCTGACTTGTGGCTTACACTTTTAGTCTCAAGATATGTGGGGTCTGTATACCCCGGGGTGTTGCAAACTTTTTCAGTGTCGAAAGAAAGGTGCCTCTGAGATGCTTCAACCTTCATGGAAAGTCTAAATTCACATAACTTGGGTTCATAGTCACCATTTAATAGGACATTCAAACTGTCGATGTTTCGATGGATAACACTAAATGCGCGTGCCTCATCATAATGAATGTAGCTCAATGCGTTGGCAAGACCAACACATATCTCCAATCTTCTCACCCATGTCAGCTGCGGGTCACTTAAATAGAGTTCAAGACTTCCCCCGGTCTCATGCCTGATAATGACGATCTTCTCATCATTCTCGTAACAAAAACCAACAAGAGAAACCAGATTTTGATGCTTGAGACTAGAAAGCATTGAAATCTCCATCCAAAACTCTTGTTCTCCTTCATTCCATTGTTTATTAAACCTCCGAGCATCAATGTCAATCAACTCACCAGACCACAAGAGTTATCCCCCGTAAACATTTCCAAAATCAGCTTTTTCGATGACATTTTCGTCGTCAAAGTTGTTGGTGGCCGATAGAACATTTTCAAGAGGGATTTTTAAGTGAGCAAAGTCGGCATGATTCACTAAAGAGTACATTATGTGTATCTGGTTTGTGAGTTCTTTACAAATAAGTGTTTGGTTTAGTTTGGTTTGGTTTGGTTTGGTTTGTGTTTGTATATATTGAATATATTTGAATAAGCTGTGGGGTTCCTTGTTATCTTCAGTTGTGGAGGTCTAATTTTTTGCATTGTTTAAAGACAGTTGACTTGTTGACTTATTTTGTCTATAGGAAACGTCCCTTTTATTGAATAATTCAAAGTTTGAATAGCATACCTTCTCAGCAACTACGAAGAACAATAATACAGTATGAAACCTCACTACATAAAGTGACATAGTAACATGCATGTTTCATCATATGTGTCATTTGTATAATCAATTGTTATTAAACTGATCAACTGTTGGAAAATTTAGTGCACTTGAGGGATTAATTCACACCTGGTAATGGGTTTGGAGGTACGGAGTGTACACCTATTTGGTCACTGAATCCCCTGACTCAAGAGTGGTTATGTATTGTTTCTGTTGATAGTATGATTCTATTGACTGTGGATACTACTGTCAATTTCCATTGCTAGTGTTATTTTACCACTGACAGTTTCCACTGCAAGTGATATTTTACCACTGCTAGTGTTAACATTACCACTGCTAGTGTTATTGTTTCCACTGTTAAGCACTGATTCCTACTATTATGGAAAATATTATGATATAATTAATGGGCCGTTAATTATACATAATTCCATGGGCTAGGGTTTGAGTAAACTCTATTATAAATAGAGGTCATAACTGATTTGCATGGTGAATAGGAATACAAACCCTAAACACTAAATACGCATTTGGTTCTTGGTTTGTGCCTAAAACAAGAACTTCACTTGGTCTTATCCCATAGAGATATTCGTGTAACCCAGGCATAGGGTCGAATAGTTTCTATTGGAAAGTGATACCACGATTTCAAGTGCATATCCGGTACTCATTGATTATCTTTACCCTGTTCTGGGAACTTGTTTACAAATAACAACCAACATCAACTAGCTAGCAATAGAATATATTCATTGATATGTGTCATTTGCTAATCTGTTTTCTATTAAATGTTGTAATCCCCCTTAATGCAAAAAATTAGACCGAAACATACATAGTACATTATGTCGTGTTACACAATTAACCCTTAATGTGCCTAACTAAATACTAACGATACAAACACAAATGGGCTTAAGAGGAATGCACAGCTAATATTTTTTATCTTTCATAAAGTTCCTAGCATCAGGAAGTGGTTGAACAGTTATGTCATCGACTCATCATAACAACGCCTGCAAAGTGTATTTTTAATGCATAACAACGCCTAAGTCGTTTGGGATACACTGTTCTCAGGTAGGGTGTTTACATAAGGAGGAAATGTAATCATAAGTGAGTTTCCTCTGTGGTTGCCTAGCTTTAGTTTACTAAGGGCTAAGCTAGAAGAATGGTGAAGGATGTTATTGCTTTTACGTGTCACAGATGGTCTCGTCTATAATTAGATATATGCTATTTCCTATGAGGTGACTCGGAACCAGCACGATCCAATGGAGGTCTCCCAGATGGCTTTTTTTAGGTCTGTGTCGTTTCATTACTTTTGGTTGCAGCCCACCATAGTCACCTTTTTTGCCTTACAACAATTATTGTCCGGTCCTCCCTTAAAAGGAATATAGGTCATGATCAAGAATAAAATAACAAATGCTCAGAATGGTGATTTAGATATGTCAATATCGTACTACCTGTCGAAAGAAAATGGTATCAGTTGAAATTATACTGCATTGTATTAGAACACTTTAAAAGAACTAAAATTTGTGGTACCACAAATATATATGCGTAACGATCACTTAAAGACACATGTGTATAGCCACTTTCGAAATTCTAATTCATTATTTGCATTGGTATTCACTGGTTTTAAAACAATCAGTTACTGTATTACTCTTGAGATTATATGGAAAGCTGAGCTAAGTTCAAAATACATTTACTACACCAAGCAGAAAGTATTCAGTATTCAGAAATCAGAATTAGACCTTTCTTCATGCTGGGCTTTTTTAATTATTGTGGGCTCCAATTTTAAGTACTATGTGTTATAAATTACAAGAAGAAACTTAAGATACAAGTGAGCCTAATGGGCTGAGAAACTTATGGGCCAATATGTTAAAAAGGTATGGCCTTATGAAATATGGATAACAAGTTTATAAGTGGATACAATTCTAAGAGCCTGATAAATTTTCATTCTTTAGGTTCGGAAGTCGAGTTTTTGACTCATATGTATGCTACTTAACGGGGGTATTTCATGATTGTTTTCGACCATTTCTCTAACCGCCACCAAATGAGTACCAAGTGAAATTGAATCCTAGACCTCTTGAAGGGAGGTTTGAACAAAATAAAGAACGAGTAGCTTGATTAAACCATAATGCCAAATAATTGAACTTGTCAAGCTAATTTCATGATAATCCACTGCAGATAACCATGCCTCTACAAGTGCACATCTAAGATAAATTCACTCAATGACCATCTCAGTGCTTGCTCAAGAAGCATAGCAACGGAAGCAGTGCCTGCGCAAGATACATAACAATGGAGCACGCCCTGCATCGGAGTTAGTACACTGACCATCAGAGCTAGTACACTGGCAACTAACATATATAGTACGATGGCGTACGAGTAGCGCAGAGCCACGGATGCTTGGTCCACAAACTAACATGGAGACAACTTTGACCCCGAAGACCAAGCCTGGTGCTTATCAGCGCTTCAGGCGCTGCACCTAGAAGACAACTTAGCTTCCACTAGGGCTGAGCAAATGGACCGGATGGACCGGCCCGACCGACAAAACCGACCGGACCGGACCGACCACATTCGGTCCGGTCCTCGGTCTAAGCTTTTTGGCTAATTCGGTCCTCGGTCCGGACCGACCAAAAACCCGAAAAAACTTGCCAAATCTTGCCTAATTGGACCGGACCAATCGAAGACCGACCAGACCGAGACCGGACCGACCACATTCGGTCTGGTCTCGGTCTATAGTTTTTCCGTTTCTCGGTCTTCGGTCCGGTCCGGTTTTTGGACCGTGATCACCCTTAGCTTCCACAAAGGGTTTTGTCATGGAGCTAATCACAGGTAGTATAAAAGGAATCATTCACACACACGAAGAGGGATCCTTTTACACACACACTCCGATACAGCCTTCTCTCCACTATACACTTACTCCTTTTTATTTGCCACTTATTATTCACTTATACCAATTACTTACTCTCACACCGGAGTTGGTCTCGGACTAAAAACTCGAGGCGAGCTAACGGTGTTCTCTCTTATTTCAGCCTACAAGACGAAGGAACTGCAGCGGAGTCTCCTGAAGCTTAGGACTGAAGAGCATCTACGAAAATTTGCTCAAACAAGAATCACTGGATTTGTCTATGAATTCTTTATCTTTGGAAATTCCAACCTCTATAGGAAGACTAACCAACTTGACTTCAGTAGACCTGTGGAGTAACCAGCTTACAGGCCCGATACCATCATCGATGCAAAACATGAGCAAGTTAGAGTCCCTTTATCTCGAAAACAACATGCTCGACGGAGAGATCCCGACTTGGTTATTCAAAATCAGAACCCTAAAGTTATTACAGATCGGTGGAAAGGGAAGCAAGTTGATTTGGAATAACACAACTAAGGTTGATCCAAGATGTAGTCTTAGGGGGTGTTTCTTTTTTTTGTTAGCTAAGGGATGCGTGGGGCCTATGTGGGACCCACGGCTGTTAAATGGTCTTAATGAGGAGAGTCTCCATTATACCACTCACATGGGGATAGAGGCACTAGTGGAAAAATGGTGGGCTCCACATAAAAAAAATATTATTATATACTTTATGTGGACCCATTCCCTTAGCTAAGGGAAAAAGAAACACCCCCTTAGATACATCTCAATGCCTTCTTGTGGAATTTCAGGCCAAATTCTTGAATGGATTTCATCACAGAAAGAGTTGTATCATCTTGATTTGAGCGGGAATAAATTGGAGGGAAGATTCCCACATTGGTTGGCGGAGATGAGCAACATCGGTTCGATAATTCTTTCAGATAACAACCTCAGCGGACAAATCCCGCATCGCCTATTTATATCTAATCGGTTAAACGTTCTTGATTTGTCCTGGAACAAATTTTCAGGGGAGTTACCAGAAAACATAGGTAACACCACAGGGATCTATTATCTTTCGGTATCCGAAAATAATTTTTCAGGACTAATCCCAAAATCCATCTCCAATATAACGGGATTAGTGTTACTCGACTTGTCCCGAAACAAATTTTCTGGTGACAATTTACCTGTTTTGAAAGCAAGAGATAATTTTTTCCTAGATTTGTCGGAAAATGATTTCTCTGGTAAGATCCCGATGAATTTTCCTGAAGTAACAGAAATGCTTTATTTAGGCGGGAATAAGTTTTCTGGCAGTCTGCCGTCTAATTTGACTAAATTGGACAACCTTATAGTTCTTGATCTTCGTAATAACATTATTACAGGAAATTTAGAAGATATTCTCCATCAATTCCCTACTTCTCTTGAAATACTTGTCCTAAGAAACACTTCCCTCAACAGATTTATTCCGACTAATATTTCCATGTGCAGTTCTCTTCGAATTCTTGATCTCTCCAGGAACAACATAACTGGAAGCATTCCACGACAGATGGCAAACCTTCCAATGATGAATATGTCAGCATCATCAACTCGTATTTCCCATTTCATTGGAACTTCGAATGCAGACACGCTTCAAAACTTAATAGTGAATTGGAAGAGTTCTTCTCAGCGCCTACGCAACCTCCGTTTCTTTGTTTTGTTGGACTTGTCTGGTAACAATATTTCAGGTGAAATACTAGCATCATTAGGCAATCTCAAAGCTCTAAAACAGCTCAACATATCACACAACAAGATTTCTGGGAACATTCCACTGTCATTTGGCAATTTAGAGGGCATAGAGAGCTTGGATGTTTCACACAACGAACTCTCAGGTTCGATTCCTCAATCACTAGATCAGCTTGGCAACCTCACAGTTCTAGATGTGAGCAACAACATGTTGATCGAGTGGTAAAATTCCTCGAAGTCCACAAATGGACACTATGGGTGAGTTGAGTTTTCAAAACAATAGTGGATTATGTGGTATGCAGATTAATATCATATGTCTTGAGGATACTCCATCATCGGAAGGAATAGATGAAGAAGGCGAGGATCTATCATGGATTTCTTAGGATGCAACATGGATCGGTTTTCCGATTGGGTTCTTCTCAACAATCTTGATAATGAGCTTCCGATTGAATGTTATACAACTTTTCAAAATTTGGGGAGTGCTCCTTCTGAGTTTGCTCTTCAGTCAGTCTTTGTGTTGGTTAAGATATTTGATTGTTGCTTGTAATTTCAATTTTTAAGAAGCATTACTAGGTTCGGAGTTGTACTTTGTTTCTAGCTCCTTAGATGAAATTGTAATATTATCATTTGTGGCGTTTAAAATAAAATTTGCATGATTAGTGGTGAAAAAGTAGCTTCACCTGTTACTACTGTTAGCTTCTACCTAATCTGTTACATATGAAGCATAAGAAACTTCATATAGTCTGTATTGTAGTTATTGGAATAAACGTAGTTGTAGATCCACAAATTTATTTATTTATTTACTAACGGAAAAAAGAGTGATGTAAATGTTTTTGTTTCCTCTTTATATTATATCTAACTTTATTGAAAAGCATATCACTAAACACAGCTAGTCAATTGTACTTATTGTTAAAGTTTTAATCGCAAATATTACGTCAATATGTTATTTTATTGTTAAGGTCATTCGAGAAATAATGGAGCAAATGAGGTTCAAAAGTGATAAATATGAAAGAGTTGTGAAATATTAATTTGAAGATTATAAGATAAAGTTTGAGGGGTTACGAAGATTGGTTAGAAGGCAAAAGATGATTAAGGCCCAAAATGTAGTTAAAGCAAGCCTAGTTCGTAATCCATTTTCACAATCCATGTAGCTGTCCTAAAGTTGAATGAAAAAAGTTACTATCAAATATCAACAGCAGGTCAACGGCTCCAGTGAGGCAGTGAGCCGGTCAATGGTGGCCAAACGGCTCGGCTCAGCTGGCTTATATGGCTTGGCTACTGGCCGGCTCAAGATCCCTTTATATTTAATTCTTTGAACTAATCATAGTGTGCCCACTTGTCAAGATGATCCAAGAATAGTGAAAACGAATTGGAAAACACGCGCGTTGCCGCGGTGTGTTTTGCCAAAGAAGTAGTTATTGCAGTTAACGATCATTAGTTATAAGGACTAAATTTGCAACGAACCTCTAAGACGAAGGACCAATTGCAGGCGGAATTTTAAAAAAAAAAAGATTAAACCTTGTAAGCAATGACTAAATTTGCAACGAACCTCTAAGATGAAGGACGAAGCTCGTATGGAATTTTTTTTTTAATTGTTGAAGATAACGGTCGTTAGCTACTTAATATCAAGTTAGTGATCAAGGACTGACATTGCAATAGATGTATAACATGAAGGACCAATTATTTAAAGTATGAGAGGAGTAAATTTGCAACGAACCTTTGAGATGAAGGACCATTTTTGTACGGATTTTTTTTTAAATGTTAAAAATAACGGTCGTTAATTAACAGTCGTTAAGTAACTAACGACCGTTAGTTACTATAGCAGAAATTTTTATTTTAATGAAGTATAAATAGTAATTGGGAAATTATTATTTTAATGAAGTATGAATAGTAATTAGTGGGAGGGAGAATGCCCACCTAATAGTATATATCGATAATATATCACTTGCCAAATGTTGCATTATTAACACTAGTAAAGCAAAAGGCTCTGCATAATAATAACCAATATAAAAAGGTTAATGGTCTGAAAATGTATCAAAATTATGTTTTTTTTTATAATCTTAACTAATTATAAAGGGTGTATGGTCAATTAGTCAATGGGTGAAAACTGAAATTATTGTATTCCCCATTTTACCCTTGGATACCCATATATAAACCGAACCTTACTCATTCTCTAACTCAAAACACACATGCACAACAAATTACTCCCCTCTCTATCTCTCTTTCTCTCTCTCTTTAACCACAACCGAACTCCATCTCCGTCGGACTCCTTCACCACCTGCCGCCCACCTCCGTACCCCTCCACCACCCGTTCTCCACCACGAAAACCATCACCACTCACACCACCAACAACCTACGCCGCCACCACCGACTCCACCTCCACCGGTACTCATAAACAAACGCACCACAACTCTATCACCACCACTCGACCCCACAACCACCGTACGCTACTCCCACCTCATGCCTCCACCGTAGACCATGAACAACGCCAACCACCACAGAAGCCCCGTCACCGAAATCTTAGAGAAAGGTATTTTTCATATCTAATGTTTTTTCTTATCGATCTATCTTTATTTTTTTTTTATAGATCTAAAGGTTTTTTTAGTAGATCTATCTTTATTTTTTTTATAGATCTAAAGGTTTGAAGGTTATAACATATTTTCTTAAGGTTTTGAAGGGTTTTTATTTTATTTTTATTTTTTATTTTTTTTTTTGTTTATAGATCTATGCATATTCTTAACGGATCTATTTATTTTGAATAGTTTGAAGATGATTTCCGACCACTGCTATTGACGGAATATTCCGATGGCGTCACCGGAATATGCGTTGCCATCGCTGGATATGACCACGAGCGACGCCATCCTAGCCGAAACCATCAGTCAAAGGTTTTTATTTTTGTAGTTCTTTTTGTTAATATAGTTTTGAAGATTTTTCTTGTAGATCTATAGATTTTATTTTAGATCTATAAGTTTTTTTTTTTGTATTTTTTTTGTTAGGACCGCGGGTGTAGACGTCGATATCTCGCCGGAAAGAGTGACCGCCGCCGCCTTTGTCGTCGGAAAGTGTTTTGTAAGTATTTAACTATTTATTTTAAGATCTATGTATTCCTTTTTGGATTGATATATTTTTTTTATAGATCTACATGATTTTCATGTTTTGTATTTTTTATGTTTTCAAGGTTTTTCTTTACTACTTTATTTTGCAGATCTTTCACCACTTTCGCCGGAATTTGTTGTTCACTTTTGGATTTGCTTCTTTCCGTTAGAAACTGCAGCTCCTTGCTGGAATTATACATGTGTGTTTTGTTAGTGATTTTTAATAGTATATTTTTGTTAAATATTGCTGTTGTTTAAGCCTTCTGAAAATTTGTTCGTGATTATGTTAGTAAAATATTAGTTTAAATTTGTTGGTAATTATTTTAGTGAAACTAAAAGTTTTAAATAACTGAAATATGGACTGTAAAAAAATGGTTAACACATCAAAGTTGTAAACATTTTTTTTACAGGATTAACTCAAGATTATTTATTTTATTTTTTTTTGTGTCTTTTAAATTTATAATTTCTAAATTATGAAAATTTAAAACCATAAAAATTCTAATATTGACCAAATTCAACGTTTGAATTTGAAAACTTGAAATATGTATGAGATTTCTAAACTAAAAGTAAATACAAAATGTCAAATTTTTATATTTTGAAATTTGAAATATACTTTTGACTATTGTTGTTTTCGATGTAGTTTAGACACACTTTTTCTGTAATAGTGAAAGTTGTGCTATACTGCTATAGTGCTACTCTATATCTTAAATCACTTTTGTTTTCTTGGACTTCACATATGAGAAAGACACGAAAGTAACGTGTCGAACAAAGAAAAAAGTAGACTTTATGGGCCTTTGGACATTAGTAAAAAAAAAATAAATGTAGTACGTAAGCAATTCTGTTTGGGTCAAAAAAACGGGTAAAAAACCCGGGTTAACCGGTTAGACCCGCCGAGTTTTGAGTAACTCGAGTCAATCCGGTTCTCGAAACCCCGGGTTTAGTAATGCGATTTCTGTTAAATTCATTAAGGTTGGTAAAAAATGTGATTAGGCTGTTATCTAAATCATTTAATTAAGCGCTACAGTCATTCAGTCACTACGTATACTCAGTACTCACATTACTATATTAAAAAAAAACTTGAGAACTTTCTCTTAAAATTCGAATGTAACTTTTGATGTGTAAAATCGTTGAAATTTTTGATATACTTATAATATAGAAAATTTTGAAAAAAAAAATTAAATTCAAAACATCTTGAAATTTTCAAGTCGCAAAAAACTTAGAAAATTTTCAAAAAAAAAAAAAAAAATTAAATTCAAAACATCTTGATTTTTTTTTTTTTTCTTTTGAAGTTTATACTTTCTCATTGACTTTTTGAATCCTAACCATGATTCAATAATTTATTTAAGTGGGATAAATCATGAACAAAAGGTCTTACAATTACTTTTGTTAATCTAACGAAAAAATAAAAAAAAGATTAATCAAGATAGGTTTTTATGTATTTGGTGGGCTCAAGGCCTGTAGTGATGTCAGAATATTTTGACTATACAAGTGAATACATACTTTGACTTGGGAAATGAGGAAAGTTGGTTCACATAATGGAGAAATTTTGATTCAAATAATATCCCTTCCCAATGCTTAGTAATTGTCACTTTTTTTTTTTTTTTTTTTTTTTTTTTTTTTTTTTTGATACAAGTAACCTATAAAAAATTAAGAATTATTAATTTATTATGAATGAGGTGAAATAATCGGTTGATAAACGAAGCCAAGAAATATGCTTCAATTCCAACTGTTTATGCAAAGTTAAAAGGGGTTGTAGTTTGATATATCTACTAGCTAAAAACTATCAGTTGGTTGGGTGGTGTCGTTGGGCAAAAAGTGTTGTCACGTCAGCAAAATACTCAATGACACTAGAAATTTTTTGTCATCATATTTTATTTCGTTACTTTTGGCATCAGAAAATGTGATGCCGTTGGAAAAAAAACGTTGGATTTTTCAAAAAAAAAAAAAAAATCAAACGTGGTGGCTGGTCACCACGGCACGAGCCAACCAGCTCCCCGTATCCCTTGCTCTTACATATCTTTAATATCATTTCAGATCTTTAATATATATGATCAAAAGTATTACTATAATCGATATCGCATGCAAAAGTATCAATAATATAAAAACAATGCTCAACCACTTGAACTAAAATTGTTTTTCTTGTAATGCTAAGCAACATTACGTGCCAATAGCACATTTAAAAACACCATATTAGCTGGCAAAATAACAACACACTCATAACATACCAAAATTGTTTGAGAGTCGATGAATTACTGTCAAATATAAAATAATCGGCGTAAATAATACTCGTAATGCAACAAGAATTAACGAAATGCATACACCACTGCCACTAGATGCGGGTACTCGGCTACTTTTAATAAAAGTTTTTCATTTTCAACAACATTCCAACTCAGTAAGCTTTTCATCGGTAAATATTCGATGTCGCCACTATGCGGATACCATACAATATTACAATACACGCCGTTATGCAACCATGCCAAAAGATAACACAGTTCTTCGAAAATGATTTCCCAACGTTACAAAAACAATTTTTCGAAAGAATAGTAGTAGACGCCAAAATTTTGTCAACAACTAGACACCGCCGCCGCTATGCGCGGGTACTCTTATCACAATATCGAAAGAAATGTACCATCTCGACTTTACTAACAAATACGTGGGCCTTACTAACGAACCAGAGACCCAATATATTACAACTTTTTTTTATTATTGTTTTAGTTTATTTTGATATTTTCATGTTCATGTTAAACATTACACGAAACACTTATCACAATATCGCAACTATAAATGTTTTTATATGTTGTTTGATAGATGTTAAGAATTTTTCTTAGACTTTAGTTATCGTGTAGTACAACCGTTTGCAATTACATTATGATATGTTCACGTTCTATTTTGAACGCTACACAAAACACTCACCACAATATCACAAATCGTTAATTATCTGCCGCTAGGAACCGTTGCTATGCACGGGTACTCGTCTAGTTGTTTCTAAATGTATTAAACTTGTCACCTTTTATTATGTTGTGTAGCTAACTTTTTTTTTTTTTTTTTTTTTTTTTTTTTTTTTTTGTGTATCCAAGTTACTAATCCGTTCTATTCAGTGAATGCTAAGGTAATTAAGGTTTTTCGTTAGAGTAAATTACATAAATTGTCCTTGTGGTTAGGCCAAAATTGCAAATTTCGTCATTTTCTCAAAAAAATTGCTAACTTCCGTTTAACAAAGGCAACGTTAGTCCATTTACCATTGCCACCGCCCACCACCTCCACCCACCATCGCCCACCACCGCCACCACCACCCACCATCGCCCACCACCGCCACCACCACCCACCGCCAAATATTGAGATGAGGGAGATTAATATTGCAAAGAGTAACATAAATCGCCTGTTTCAAGTTGATTGCATGATTTTCTTTATTGCGTAAATCTGCTGCTTTGATGTAAGTCAATCTGATTTTTTTTTTTATTCCTAAGGTTTTAATGAATTGGTGTTTAATTGTTTGACAATTAAAAATGAATTGGGGCCTAATTATTTGACATTAAATTAACAGCCTTTAAAGATTTTATATAAAAGATTGAAACTTTTTGTCAAGATTTTTGGATCTCTTCAGTTTTTGGATGTTGTTGGAGGTTGAAGAGTTAGAGTGGAAAGGGGGTGAAGTGGTTGCGGATATATCCGTTGATGGTCATACTAAGGTATATTTTGTTTTTGTTGATTATGGGTTTATATATGGTGATTTCAGTCATTCGTATTAATGTGTTTTGGTTACTTAATGGTTATGAGCTCAAAAAGAGTATGTAATCTTATCTATGTGTCAAAAGCTGTTTTTTCATAATCAGTTTGAAATAAGCCTCTTTTTCAAGAGTTTTTAAGTGGGTGTTTTTTTTGGTCAATTTGATGATGCTTTGTGAGTTTTGCAGGGCCAATTGACAAAATGGGAGTTGACAGGATGCACTGATGTTGTTCTGATCGCGCTTGATCAGTTTTTTTTTTTTTTAAAAGCTGATGTTCAAGTTAGTTATTTGTTCAGCGCCTACTTATAAATAACCACTTATAAGCTACTTAAAGTAAGCATCGTAGAATATTGAGTTTCGATTCACTTATTTCGTAGTTCTGTTAAATTTAGTTTTGATAAATGGATAACTTTTGACTTATTGCAAAAACGGTAGTGTAAGTGCACATTTTCGACAGCATTAGGGAAAAAAAATTAAAACCTTTTTATTCTGTAACTGATCTGTTTATGCACAAAAACATTTATCAACTATTGAATACTTTGAGTAACCGATATCAGCCGGGTTGATTTGCTAATGCATTACAGCTTCGCCTTCGAGAACATGATAGATTGCTATTGGTTATATAGACCAGTTCATAATCATATCAGTAATATTAGTAATACTTTCATATAGTAACAATTTACACTGCTATGTTACTGCAGGAACTGGGTGGAGCATCGTTCAAACATTTAGCCAGCGAAGAGTGGCAGATTGGAATGGTAAGTAGTGTAAAATTCAAGATTGATGCACCAAAAGTGTACTTGAACGGGAACCAATTTTTACCGTCTCCAACTGTTGGACAAAAGAAAAAGGAGCAAGTGTTGGTATCACTAACTTGAACTTACTTAATTCGGCAGCACAACAATAGCAACAATAGCGGAACTGTGATTGCAGGTAACCACGGGCTTGATGGAACAAGAATGGTTGCTGTCAAGGCGGTCCAAAATGGTATTTATTAATGTTGAATTCTAGATTGTTAAAACTTAACATGATTATTGATTTAATGTTTGACTAAATGTATATTGTAACAGAAATATGGTGGACAGGAGGTCCGATTGCAAGCAGCAGCAGAGGCGGGGGAAAATGCTCCAAGGCAAGCAACATATCAGTAATGTTTGACGGAACTGGTAAGTGAGTCAATATCAGTAGCAGGCCTTTAGTTACTAGTTTATATTATTATGGGTTTTATACCTGATATTCTCGCTTCCAACTGTTCGGGTCTGCGGGTTGTGTATAGTGTCAAGATAAAAGACCATGTGTTTTGGAGTATGGGCTGTGTATAGTGTGTAAAGCCCAGCAATTAGAGCAGAAGTAGTCATAAATAGATGATACGAAAAAGCTTATGGATTTATCTGACAAAGCTTATTGAGCTCATAAACAACTAAGCACAATTCCTTTCATATAGGATAACCCAAAATCAAACACCCCCCCCCCCCCCTAAAAGTGACCCTTTTCAACCCAAAATGGTCACTTTTGGGTAATATGGAACAGCTTATGTGTATCAAATAAACTGTTACGCATTCAGTTTTCTACATATTCCAAAAGGTTAATGTGTTTGGATAATGCAATAAGCTAAAAAAAATTTTTTAAAAAAATCAATTAAAATAAAAATAAAATAAACTTTAATAGGCTTACCCAAACACTGCTTTAAAAGGGGTAAGAAATTGGGGTTTTTTTAGTGATTTAAGAGTATTTAAGGATTTCATGTTATCTCAACGTGTATTGACACAAATTTTTGGTGCTTTGGAAAAAGATTAATCCTTTTATAAGCAACCCTAAACACCCTATTAAGTAACCCGGCTACTACTACACTACAGGCACTGAATATGTGGATATATACTTCAAAATTTGATCGTTATCAGCTTATCCGTACAAAACTCAACGTTTTTTTAGACTATCCTTAATGAGTGTGAACTTCAGCAAGGTCAACCATAAACCATGTTTTATGCCCAAAATTTTGGATTCAATAAAGGAACAGGAATCATGTCGTGAAAGTCAATGTCATAGATCAGGAGTTCAGAATGTGATTAGTACATAGCGCGTTACCATTTTCATTCAGGAGTTCAGAATGTGATTATAACTTCATACCTGGGACAGTAATCATGTCGCGAAAATTTTGGTTATTGGTGTTAGTAAACTGACAAAATTAATTTGGGTATAACTTCATGGCCGCACTAATTTTGGTACTGAAGAACATGTCAACAAAGAATGTTATAGATAAAGTTTGTTTTTTCCTTTAACAAGAATGTTAAAGAATCCAACTTGCACTTATTTTTCATGCTTCATATTGTCATACTTATTTGCAATTTGGTTTTCTTTCTGTTTAGATCAGGTGGCTTGGTTTTGATGAAGTTGTGCGTATTCTGGAAAGATATGCAAAACGTGTGGAGGAAGAAGGCATAAAGATATGCAGAGTACCCATAAAGAAATGCAGAATGTTTAAGTATTCGGATTCGTTTTAGTTATCTACTCGCTGTCTAATTTAATAAAATATCTATGTCCGCAAATTCATATCCTAATATTTCATTCCATCTGTGATTTTCTTTTAGATTATGCATAGCGAGGATTTTGGAACTGATGACGGTGGTGGAAATTTGATCAATATGGGTAACTACAGATTGTTTAACAGGTGTGTTTTAGGTCATCGTTATATGCCACGTGTACTTGGGTGAGATACTTTCTAGAATTCATACATCACGTATAAAAAATGTTCATGCCTGATTTTTCTTGCATATGCATTCTTAATTTGATTCGTTTCTCATGAGGCTATACAGATTGTTTGTTGATTATGGATATGTTTTAAATGTGCAGTTACTCAAACAGATTTAAACTTTGTGAGGCTCTTTCAAATAGCTCTTCTACCATACTCAACTCCTACCCGTCACAACTCCTGTCATATTCACCCACTACTCCTGTAACCATCAAAGACCACCACGGTCTGCATACCGACGATCACCATCTTTTCCGGAAAGCACAACCATCTTCAACGTCACCACCATAGCTACATTAAAGGTGGTTTTGATTGATTTAGCAAATATTTGATTTCTCATAATTTGTTTTTTACAATTTTATGAAATTCGTTAAAGTCTGGAATTAGAATTCTAAACTTATAAGTGAACACTAACATTGTATATAACAAAGAATGGGACGCTGCATTGTTTTTGGTTTTATTGGAAGATATTTTCTAATGGTTAAACTTTTGGTTGCTAATGAGAAACCATAACATTCAGGGTTCCTCTACTTTCGTTTTGTTTATGTCATTTTTGAAATAAAAGGAAACATGGTTCTCATAAATCATATCTACGTGATTCAGCTGCATTTTTAAAGTTAGCAAATGAAATTTAGGCGAGTCTTATTGTTGAATCAAATTTAAACACCATAATGTACCACCGACACTTACGTGAAAACCTCTTTCTATTTTTTACGTAAAAAAATGATGAAACAACAAAATGCAAGTCACACCATTTACTCAACATAAACAAACAACCAAGTAAAATTTGCAAAATCTATGGACTAACGCACTCCCGCAGCAACGCGCGGGCTCCCATGCTCGTTTTAATTAAGTAACTCATCTTCTAGTTGGTACAATTGCTTACATTGCCTGACCCAAACATATAACTTTTATTCATCTTAAGGTAAATTATTGTTTGCTGGGTATTATTACATGTTTGCTAGGGTTTTAGGCGCACGCGCGTTTGAGCGTTTGCGTGCCCACTACCTTTTGATAATTGTGGTTGAAATTGCTGTAGTTGGTTTTCTGTGGTTAATGGCAAAGATTGTAATACTTGTCCTAGGATGTATGTGTTATGACTAAATAGCTGCCACTTTTAAAGGTGAAGTTAGATAAACTGTAGTCATGTTCGCCTGATTTTTGTTAGATTGTTTGTTAATTGGAATTGGAAGTTTTCGTTGTTCTGTGTGTATTATGTGTCACCTTATAATGATGGTTGAAACTTGAAACCATGGTAGGTGGTGTTTGGTGGTGAATGGGGTTGTTAGAAATGTCTCAGGACGTGGATCAGTTGAGGATAGTGAGTTTAGAGGATAATGTGAGTTTTGTGTTAGGAATGAGTTTAGAGCATAGTTGTGGTTGTTGGAGCCGGTGTACTTATATAGGTGGTGATATGCGAGAGTCACTGTTTTAGCTAATGGGATATGACCTTTTAGATCGTGTGTGTTGGTTTCCCATGCCATCATCCATGGTAGCAGGCAGGGGGCGAAATGACAGGTTGTGTGGGAGTGCATGTCCTGTCCGGCAAGTCAAGGCTGCGTATTATGATTTTTTGGGTCCTTGGGAGGGTATTGCCATTACCTCGATTATAGAAACAGTGACACTTTTATTCTTGCTGTTAGATGGATCGAACTTCTAAGTTCAAAGTTGCGAATGAATTACATGCTTACTGTATAATCTAGATAAGGTTATATGAAGTTTATATACTGCGATAACTTGCATGATCACAAAAACGGAAGATAAGGTTATATGATGGTTCTTCTATGTCTTGCAGGTGTGATCTTAGGTCACCAAAAGTCTGTGAACTTGGACTACTAAATTATAAAGCAAAGCATGTATTTTACCCTTCTGAAAAGAAGAAATTTAGATGCCGCTATGATTATTATTGGGCTTCTGTATTTGAGGTATATACTTCAAGCTCTTCTATATTGCAAAACTGGACTAGCGTTGATCCTGGTCTTTAGTGTTTGCAATCTACATATCTTTTAAACATAGATTGTATCTGTATGAAAAATGAATACTTTAATGTAAATTTTACTAATTAAAAATAATGTTCTGTATACATCCCTTAATGTTATTCGAAACTTTATCATATTATTGTAATGACGTTGTTTTGTAATCATAATTTAAGCATTAATTGTTTATTAAACACTCTAAAAGTGGACCAAAAAGTGTTTGTGGATCATCCAAATCAGATCTGACCCGTTTCCTACCGTACTGAAACAGTGACCAGTTTCAAATCAGATCTTTTTGACCCATTACCCAACTGGCCCACCCGCCTGCTCGCTCGCTTGAATTCTCAACTCTACTGCTAGATATTGGTAGATGTTCATGACTGCATTGCATTTAAGAATCCACTGAGTGACGCACCATCTTATCTGTTATTTGCTTTGCTTCTACTCAGGTTGAATATACAGACCACACTGGTCATCCTCATATAGCATTTGCAGAAGCTCCTAATGAGGCCCTCCTGCCTGATTGCAGACCCACTTTTAATGGTGCAAGGTATTCTTGATGACTTGTTATTTTACATGATTTGAGAACATTGAAACTGACACCGATCAACAGAGATGAGCACTAGGAGTTAGCAACACAACACTTAACACACACACTTGGAGGAATAAAATTCAACTCACAAATGGAGGACACTCTAAAGAGGAGTTTGTTATCTTTCATGCCATACAATGAACTTCTTGGCCTTTCATATAGGCACAAAAGCATTCATGACAATTACTTATTCAGCTACCCATCCTATAATTACTATTGAAACACCCAACTTTATTAAAGACTAGAAAATGATCAGGTTCTTGAAAGTAAATGACAGCAGGCAGAAAGTTCAAAAGATACACTTGTTTGACCAACCTCTTCCAGAGACCACGAAATATGACTGACCCAATGTTGTAGAGAATTTTGTATAGTTTCCAGAACAATCAAAATCACATCAATCCGAGTCCCGAGCAGAAAGTTATCGCTAAAATACTAACGGGTGGTCATCAGACCAAATTGACCCAGTTTACTGTCATGAGCACAACTGTTGTTTTCCCCATGGTAGCAGTTCTTGAGGCTAACTGTGTCAGAAACTCATTCTATTATAAGTTTGTACAGAATGTTACCATATGCTAAAAAATATAGGTAATGTTATTCACTTATTTCTGTTGTTTCGTGGACAACAATTGTTCGTATTTAATTTTTCTTTTTCTTTTTTTTTTCATAGGTGAATGAAACTTATGATTGCTGGTATACATTGGGCGTTTCCAAACTTAACTTATATTATGATGAGTTCTTTAATCGCCAAGCTGACCACCCCATCTATGATGGAGATGCTTAAGCGCTATCTTATCCTGTGAGTTGATTAGTTATTTATATTATTCTCTTATACACAATCTTTTATTTGATATTTACTCTGTCTGTCCCAAGATATCTTTCCACCAACAAAAAAGACACAGGTTAAGATATGTGCATTTAATGCGGATTTTCAATAGTCAACTGTCTATTTTACCCTTACCTATTGGTTTGGAAACCTTGGATGATAATAATAATTAAGGGTAAAAAGGGATTTATCATAAAAAATAGCAACATACTAAATCAATTTATGCTTCCTTTATTTCACACAAGGTGTAGCCATCTTATGTTTTGAGCCGAATGTCAAATGTATGTAGTCGTAACACCTTGCTGGCTACATGCTCAAATTCAGATGAAGTAGCCTGAAAATGTAAAAGGTATAATAGAGTTTCTGAATGGCTTAAATGTTTGGGAAAAATGCGTTGTGGAACTTGGTGAACTTGCAAGCCTCCTTAGAACCCAGCTAAAAGAATTTTTAATCACCTTGCTATGGTATAGAAGAACGTATAAGATTAGAATGTTGGATGTCTATCTTGCTGAGAATTGCTGATTCATGAATAGGTTTTGGGATGGCTTGCATATTGGCAAGTTTAAGGTCTAGTTCAATTTGCCAAGTCTTCCATGTTTAGATTCAGTAGGAACGCTGTTATATATCATGTTAAAAACCTCGTCGGTTGTTTAAGGTTGACTTTTTGGAAGTTGTGCTCCATTGATGATTAATCATTGCTGAATTGTAGTCTGGTAACCTTAAAACTTTATGCTAAACGAATCCTGGTAGAAGGATGTAGGGGTTGTTTGATATCCTCTTAATGGGTCCTATGCTAAATCGGTCAGAGATAGTACTTGTTTGATAACATATTTTTTGTCACTTAGTTATTCTACTAGGAGTTTAGTGGCTCAGCACCCAACACATTCAAATTGATTCAGTGGGTCACGGAGATATTTTATTTTAAAAGATTTTATACATACAACTTATATGCTATCATTGATTTAACATTTTGATATTCAACTACCTACTTCGCACATATATTTTTAAGAAATACAAAACACTATTTTATCCCAAATAACTTTATTAATCACCTTTTTCTGTTTTTTCTATTTGACATTTTAACCTTTGCAAGTTGGACACGTGAGTATTGCAACATATAAAATTATACAACTAAATATTAAAACTAATATCAACAAAAAACTAATCACATACGTATATATAAAACTACATCATTAATGAATTGTATTTTTATATCAACAAAAAACTAATCACATACGTATATATAAAACTACATTATTAATGAATTGTTTTTATAAAAAAAACTGATAATAATTTTAAAAGATATTTTCCTACATAAAATATTAAAATAGTAAATTTAACCGATGAAATTATGCATTCAGGATACTTGTCAAACATCATGTTATCATTCAGAAACACTTTAATTCAGAGTCTTTTAATCATTCAGAGTAAACAAATCATTCAGCGCTAAATCACATAGTTTTATCAAACAACCCCGTAATGTCTTTAAGAGCTATATTTTGCGTTATATATTGTTGACGAGTTTCTCATGAGATATTGTGCTTCTGAACTTTATTGATCAGATTCTTGAGACTGCCTTCAAAAAGGAAATGTTTGGGCTCGTGACAAGGTAATTGTATGTTGAGAAGGTGAATGATTGACTTGAATACTGCTATACGGCTCACTCTGCATATGACTTGCACATATGCCTAATGATTTATGCTATTTTCTCACAATTATAGAGGGTTAAAATTCGAACCAAGATTGAAGAAGAGAGAGAAACTTCAGAAACTACAACAAGAGTGAGTAATAACATAACATCTGGCTATAATCATGTTTGAAGTTATATTTGTTGTCGTTCCTAAATATATATTTTCGATTCCATAGGGAAGATGAGCTTCAGTTACAAAAGCTATGGAAGTATTGCCTTTCCTCTCTATCACTTTAGCCAGAGGTATAACTTTTATCCAAACTCTGCCTTCTGCTATATGATGCTTTAGGTACGGTTGAACCACATTATATCTCTCTTTAACAAAGTGGTAAGCAGGACCATACTTGCAAATTCAACGACTTATCACAGTAGTAATTTGCTTTAGCTATGTGTTGATATTAAAATGTTTGATTTCTTGACCATGATACAGGAGGGTTGAACAAGTAAGATGCGTTACACCTGCAGAAAGTAGGACAGCAACACTATTTCATCCTATTTCTAGCCGTGATTAAGTTCTTCATTCCCATGTAAATATGTAGATGACTAATGGTTATAAATCGTCTCATTTCATGTTCTATATTGTCATAAACACTCAAAGGTCAGCGGTGCAAGTATTCCTAGTGGTACCAACTCGATCTAATATCATCTTAAGTTAGACTTATCAATATATGGTTCATTTTTGTTTTTCTTGTTCTCCTGTAAGATTAAATAGGTTTAGGTTGCAGGTTTCTTAAAAGCACATGTCAGATTGGTTAGGTCAGTGTGGCTACCCGATCAAGCTCCAATGACGGTGTTAGATTTTTTTTATTGCATTTTCTCGTCACAGGAATAGTTGTCACTTTAACTTTCTTGTTTTGTTTTGTACTTTAAAAAAGTTTAGACCGTCGAGTCAAACGAATGTTATTCTTGTAGTGTTGTAATTATATGGAAAAAAAACCATTCATTTGTTATACATTTCAAGTTGTTGATGATGTTCTTATTATCATTATTGTTATTATTGTATTTCAATACCAAATAGTGACCAGGGCAATATG
Organism: Artemisia argyi; assembly: GCA_030686995.1. Lineage (NCBI taxonomy): Eukaryota > Viridiplantae > Streptophyta > Magnoliopsida > Asterales > Asteraceae > Artemisia > Artemisia argyi. Next base: position 175,715,253 of record CM060694.1, read on the forward strand.
GCTGGTGAACAGTAACATACACAAAAGACCTAAATTGCAACACTAGTGGCGACTTCTATTGAGAATAGCAATGGCGACTTAGTTAGCGATGTTTCGTAGAAATAGCGACGTAAATTGCAACTTATAATAATGAAGTCGCTATTCTTAAGCGACATATTAAGAAGTCACTGTAGTTGTGCAAATTTTAGCGTCGAGGTAGACCAAGTCACAAAAAATTGCGACTCATATATAGCGACCTACCACCTAAAGTCACTAGTTGCATGTGTTGCTGGCTTCACATACGTCCCTAAATATGTCGTACGAATGTCGCGAAAAAGCATTTTTCTTGTAGTGAACATTGCAAGTAGTTATTGTGTTGATGACTTGTATGTAAGATTGTCAGTATATAACTCTTTGAGTCTTAGTTAGTCTCTTAATCGTAATTGCACCATGAAATTGACCTTTATACTTTATAGTATTAGACGATCTTTCTACTCTTTATTTGCTCAAATGTTCATCAAACATGAGCCACTAAAACATTAATCATGCTGTTAATTGTACCGGTTCTCAGTTTGATGAGGTTTTTTTGTAAAATTTGTTGCACTCACATATACTTGAGCATCGAACAGTATATATTACTTAACATTTGGACCATGAACATTAGTGATAACGTTACAGATCGTGATCCTACATGACTGCATATGGATCAGGTTCATATTGTTAAGTCAATGGCCATTGCCGGTTGTAATTTGTGTGTATAACTACTTAGACAAAGATTGTAGCGTTCTCATGTACGAAATAAGTCTCTTTCACAATTGTTTCCCTTTTCTTACGGCATGTTTGTGCCCAAGTAATTTTAGACCAATTAGGTGCCTCATATTTGGAAAAGGAAACTATAATAGATATAATGTATGATAACTCCTTTTTGTTCTATACCTTACATCCAAATAGATGAACGTTTAATTTACTCTCAAGTTGGTCGTCCGGATCGAATACTTAAAAAACGCCCTTATTTTCCACCAAGTCAAGCAAACAAGTGTTCCTATCGAAGTCTAGCTAACCTAGACCACCTGATGCTCTAGAAATAAAAGTTTATAATAAATATGATGTCATTTAAGTTAGATTTATTTAGGCCTCACATTTAAGAAATATATCAAAAAGGATATTAGGTATCATTCTTAGCTTTTTTTTTTTTTACAGGCGGCCCTTATTTATTAAAATGAAGACCTTACATGTTGTAATAAACAGTTTCAAATAAGATACGTTATTGTTTAGTACGTAATACACTATGGATATGTTCTATTTTTCGCAGGGATTGGTTTTGTATAGACCAACGTATTGCACACCAATATACTCTTGATCTCTTGTTTCGGTAAGAATAAAAAAGACTTAAAATAATGTTATTTCCAACAAGTATAGCTATTTGAAATTATGTTATAACAAACGGTGTCACGTTTTGTCTCTTAAATGTAATCAAGCGTAACAAAGTTTTTGTATCTTTAAAGATTACATTGGTAACCACCACGTCTAAGAAGGAGAGTTTTGTCAACCACGTAACATCGCCTGTGGGAAGGTATATATTACTTTGAACCAGAAGTTTGTATGCCCCATTGTCCATCACTTGATCGACGTTAGGCTACAACTTTTTAGTATTTGACAGCTCGAATGCTAAAACATCACATCAAAGTAATTACGAATTGAATCACTAATATGTTGGTATTTAAATTCAACCTTAACCTTAAAAATATGATTAACAAAAGCCTTTAGTAACAAAATATGTTTAGATAATTGGACGGTTAATGAATGGGTTTGGTGTTAGAACCGTTTCCCGGGTACTTGGACCCCACCCTAAATGTAATGGACTAAGAGCCTTACGTGGTTGGTTAGTCAACAAATGTCGTGATGTGGTCAAACCCGATAGTCATAGTATTTCATAATGTGGTTTTAGAAGTATTATGTGTCATAAGTAAGAGGGATAAGAACTTGAGGGACCTAAGTTGACAGAATCCCAAACTGGTACTAGAACCAACTTGTTCTAGTCTGCAGGGACTATTCTTGCCAAAACCTCAAACTAACACTAGAACCAACTTGTTCTAGTACTAAGGATGAATGGTTAAAGGAACTTAAGGGACTAAAGTTGCCAATTGGCCAAACCTCCAACTAAGTAGATAAATATTTAGTTATCTACAAGTTTCCAGGGAATTCTAGTATTATCCACACCATTCTTGGGTGTGCTTGTATGTACGGTTTTAGAAGAGAAGAAAAGGAAGGAAGAAACTAGTTGGGTGGTGAAGCAAATTAGTGAAGGATTGAAGCTCTAGCATTAATAATATGTACCTAGCTATGATCCCTCAAAGTAAGTAACCTATCTATTAGTGTTAAGTATTGAAATTGATATTAGGGTTTATGAACCCTAATCAAGGGCAGTGGGTAATTGGTGTTTATAAGCTCAATTAAGAGTTATAGTAATGATATGATGATTATAACATGGTTTATAATGGGTTAAAGTTAATGATAATGGGTTAAGTATCATATGATCATATTTGGTCATATGATGATTAAAAAAGATTAAAGGTTATGATGGTTGTTATAGTTATTGGTTATGTGTTATTAAGTGTTATGTATGATGATTATGAACTTGGATGATGATGGTGATGATGTTGGTGATAATGATGAAGATGATGGTGGTATTATGATTATGGCTTAGCTCCAAGCTAAGGTAAGTAGCTATAGTTAATATGTGTTAGTATGTATATTTGCAAGTATGTAATATGATTGAAATGTAAGGATTGAAGTAATGGATTAGGAAGTATGTTGGTAGAGGAATTGCTTAGTTAGATGACCGGAAGTTAAGACTATGATTATGAATGGCTAAGGTATGTTTGTAATGAATATGTGTTATGGTTAATATGGCATGATGTGTTGAATGGTTTAAGTGTGCATATGCATAAATGTGAATTGATGTATTATCATGTGTTAACTTAGTTACTTACTAAGCGAAATCTTATGGTTTAGTTGTCTAACCTTTTTGTAGGTTCTTGTGATTGTGGATGGCTTGGATATATGGATTAAGGATTTGGATATGCAAGAATAAAGGTAGTGTGCATTTAGGAGCTTAGTATAGAATACCGAGCTCAAGTGTCATGTTTGCACCCCCGTGAGTCATTAATGTTTTGTAAAGTATGGTCAAGTGAAAAGTGTATACCTTAGTGTTCAAGTGGTGTATAAAAAGTATGTTTTAAGTATTTACGATCAAGTTAAAGGGGGCGTTTGGCATAACATGTAATTGGACCCATTTTGGGATGTGAACGGGTCAATGGTCATGGATCAAAGTTGTCATGGTTTTTAATGTTAAATGAGTGTTTGGTTCATACTTGAAGTGTTAATTTATGGTTAAAGGTGATATGGTTAAGTGTAGTATGCGAATGGGTCAAAACAGGTGTTTTCCACCCGTCACTTTGTAAAGCATGTTTTCGAGGGTTGTTGTGACCATGTTTATGTACATATTTGATGTTTATAATGTCCTAATGATTTGTGGAAAGTTTTGTAAATTGTCGAGTTATAGAAGTTGAGTTTTAGTCGTTTTGGTTAAGTATGAAAACGGGACAGCAATTAGTACAGAAAATGTGTCATGTTAGAAAAATCATATCTTTTGATCCGTAACTCGTTAGAAGTTGTACCACCCATCATTTTAAAGGTAATTGAGTCTAGTTTCATCTAAAAATAGTCTTAAGGGCTGGTTTTGTAAGGAATTATTGAAGATACTGCTGACTGATATTGCTGACAGGTTCCTGCGGAAGCTTAGAGTGTTTCTGCTGATGAATGGTTCCTGCGGACGTATAGAGATCCTACGGATAGAGTTAAACCATGGATAGATATTATGTAATTTAGGACAATATATGTAGAATATCTTTTATTAGTTTATGATTATTTGTTTCTTGTAAGAAAGGTTAGGGTTTCCACTAGTATATAAGGAACCTTAGGTCATTGTAATAGGTACGAGTTTTCATAACATTATTAGTGAAAGTTTATTGATCCATAGAGGATCAAGTTTAGTATAAGTTTGTTTTTATATTCCGCAATAATTACAAGCTCACATAGATTATCTCACTTAGTCTTATTGGTGATTACATTAGTAGGCTAACGATCTATTGGCTCGTGATCTATCAAGATATAGATCCCTACAAGTGGTATCAGAGCCACGAGATACTCTCTGTAACCTCAACACAATCACATAACTTTTCACTCGGTACCAGTAGGAGACAAACCAGGCAGTGATGTTGCTCTCTCAGAAGCAGGCTCTCTCACTCAACAACTACAACAGGTGGCCTTCTCTAACAGCAATGCCAAACTTCCTTTTCTCAGGAAGGATGAGTATGAGATCTGGGCCATGAAGATGCAAAACTGGATTGCAAGTGTTGACTATAACCTCTAGAATGTTATACTCAATGGCTGTCGTCCTAAAAAGCAAAGTGTAGATGCTGATGGCAAAATTAAGATTTTGGAACCTGTTTCTGCCGAAGAAATTCTTGCTATACAAAGGGAAAACAAAGCAAGAACCATATTGCTGCAGGCAATCCCTGATGACCACATGGGAGATTTTCATTCCATGACTGATCCAAGAGAAATCTGGTGGGCTATAAAAGCTAGATTTGGTGGGAATGAAGAATCAAAGAGGATGAGAAAGAGTATGTTGAAGCAAGAATTCCAAGAATTCAAGATAACTGAAGAAGAAGGTCTCCACAAAGGTTATGACAGGTTTCAGAAGATTTTGAGTCACTTGAATCAGCTTCTAGCCAGACCTGACAATGAGGAGGTGAATTCCAGGTTTCTAAGGGCCTTGCCTCCCTCATGGTCTCAGGTGAGTATATCATTAAAAACCAAAGGTGGCCTGGACTACCTCAGTTTTGATGACTTGTATAACAAACTCAGAGCTTTGGAAGGTAACATAAAGGGATTCTCTCCATATGCAGCAACTCCTTCACAATCTGCATTTGTCAGCTCTAACTCAAACTACATGCCACATACCTATACAAGTCCATCCCCAGTACCACAGGTTTACTCAAGTCCATCCACTCCAAGCCAAAGTCTTCCCATTACCACATTGTCTTTTTCAAATGCTAATCCAATAACTCATCCAAAGATTAGTAATGTGATGGAAGATGTACTTCATTCATTTGTTGCTGAAGTTGATAAACAGCAACAAATAGCTTATGAAGATTTTGAGCAGATTGATGAACTTGCTTTAGAAGAGTTGGACTTAAAGTGGCAAATGGCTATGCTCTCCCTCAAGGTTAGAAGATTTGAGCAAAAGGTTGGTAAAAAGCTCAATGTTGATGGTAGAGATGCAGCTCGGTTTGACAGGAGGAACGTGAAGTGCTATGCTTGTGGAGAAATTGGCCATTTTGCAAGAGAGTGCACAACCAAGAAGGGTGAAGCTAGTACCAGATATTCAGCATACAAGAAGAAAGAGGTGGAGGCTGGAGAATCAAAGGCCTTGGTCACTGCTATAGATGCTAGTGTTGACTGGAATGAGCATGAAGATGTAACAAGCAGCTCTCCTCAAATCTCTTGCATGGCTAGTTGTAATGACGACTTTGGACTCATGGGAATCTCTCCTCAGATATCTACTTGTGTTTGTGATTGTGATTCTAAATATACAACTCTAAAAGAAGCTTATGATAAGATGAAACCAAAATATAATGAGTGTTTTATTGAAGCTGCAACTTACAAAGAAGCTTTTAAAACCTTAGAACAACAGAAGATGTGGTTTCAGCAAAATCAATTGGCTTATGAGGAAAAGATTAGAGTTTTAAGTAGAGATTTAGAATGTACTAGCAATGAATTAAAGTTTTCTGAAAAAGAAAAAGCTATAATTGAGTCTGAGAAAGGTGTTTTACAAGAGAAATTGGATAAAGATGTAGCTAGGCATAAAGAGTGGCTAGTTTCAGGTGATAAATTATCTAGGTTACTCTACAGTAGTAAGTCTGTAACATCTGAGATAGGTCTAGGGTTTAAGAAATATGTTGGTCCAGAAGCAAATCACTATTTAGATAAGAAAAATCATAACTATTATGTCCCAATAAACTATCTAAAGGAAGGTGAGATGCATGCTGTACCAGGACCTATCAGAGGAGTATTTATGCCTAGTACCAAAACCTCTGACTTTGATGGTTCACACCATCTCTTTGGCAAAAAGTCTAAAGACTTGCCAAATAAGTCTGAAGACCCTCCAACCATAGGAACCCCTAAGCCCACATCCCATAAGTTTGACTTACCAGAATCAAATGAAACCACTGGCATTAGGATCAATGACTCCCCTGACTCTAGAAGTATATCTAGTAATGATTCTAACACTTATGTCTCTTGTTCTTCCAGGGACAAGACCTCAGAGACCTCTAGTTATGCCAGCTGTGATTCCAAGACCAAGTCAGACTCACCCAAGTCCTCAATAAAGATTTCTGACAAGTCATCTTACAAGTCTGTGGACTCTGAAGTTGCTGCTGATGAAGTTCTTTCTAAGACAGCCTCTTCTGAAGACTTGTTATTTACTTCTTTTGAAAACAATTCCTTTCAGTGTTTACAAAACAATTCTATTTTTGGTGTTTCTTTGAATAATTTTGTGTTTAATAAGACATCTTTTGGATTTAATAAATCTTCTAAGAAGAAGAAGTGTTTTGTTTGTGGTAGCAAATTGCATTTAATTAAGGATTGTGATTTTCATGATAAGAGGATGGGTGTTTCTGTTGTTAATAATAGACCTAGACAAAAGTGGACTAACACTTGTACCAAACCCTCATTAGTTCCACAGGCAAATTATAATGTCAGTAGAATGCATTCCATTCCTGCTGATTGGTCTGTTCCTTCTGATAGGTCTATTTCTGCTAGTAGATATATGCATACCAATAGAAATAGATATGGGTCACGACCATTTTATGGATTTAATCATTTGTATGGATTTAATGACCCAATGTTTATGGGAAGGGCTAATTGGGATTCTGCTGAAAAGTCCTCAGCAGATTGTTCTTGGACATATAAAAGACCATATAACTACAGGGAATCCAGGAACAATTGTGGATCTAACTCATCTTCTTGGGTACATCATAATGATCCACAGGGCAGGCTCAAGTCTTTCATGACTTAAGTCTCTTAACATATTTATGTTGTTGTATATTAACTTTTTTTGTTGTAGGAAGATCCTCTTCTTAATAAAGACTTAGGTATTGTTGATAGTGGCTGTTTAAGAAACATGTCTGGGAATCAGGAGAAGCTACATGACTTTGTGCCTATTAATGGAGGCATAGTGAGGTTTGGAAGTGGAGTAGGAAGGATCACTGGCAAAGGAACCATTAGAACTCCAAAGGTAGATTTTGAGAATGTCTACTATGTGAAGGAGCTTCAAGGATTCAATCTGTTCTCAGTTTCACAGATTTGTGACAAAAAGCTTCCTGTACTTTTCATTGAAGAGGGTTGTCTCATTCTTTCACCTGAGTTCAAAATACCTGATGACAATCATGTATTACTAAAGGCTCCAAGAAATCATAATCTTTATACATTTGACTTGAATGATGTCAAGCCAGAAGGTGATCTAACATGTTTGGTGGCTAAAGCATCCTTGGATGAATCTACTAAATGGCATAGAAGGATGGCACATGTTAATTTCAAAGTCATCAATAAACTTGCTAAAGATGGACTTGTTCATGGACTTCCTTCCAAGATCTTCACCAATGAGCATAATTGTGTGGCTTGTAACAAGGGTAAGCAACACAAAGCTTCTTATAAAGCCATTACTGCTGTGAGCACAATCTCAGAACCATTGCAGCTACTTCACATGGATCTTTTTGGTCCAACATCCATCAGGAGTATAGATCATAAATACTTCTGTTTGGTAATCACTGATGCTTTCAGCAGATTCAGTTGGACATTTTTCTTGGTGACTAAAGATCAAACCTTTCAGGCACTTAAAGAATTTATGGCTCTAGTTGAAAACCAACTTAACAAGAAGATTAAAGGTATAAGGTGTGACAATGGGACAGAGTTCAAAAATGCTAATCTCATTGAACTTTGTGGTTTAAAGGGTATTAAAAGAGACTATAGCACTCCTAGGACTCCATAACAGAATGGAATTGCAGAAAGGAAGAATAGAACCCTTATAGAGGCTGCAAGATCTATGCTTGCTGACTCTAAACTTCCCACCATGTTTTGGACTGAGGCAGTTGGCACTGCCTGTTATGTATTGAATAGGGTGTTGATTACTAGACTTCATAATAAGACACCCTATGAGCTATTGACAGGGAAGAAACCTACCATTGAACACTTGAAACCTTTTGGTTGTCAGGTGACCATTCTTAACACAAGTGATCACTTAGGCAAATGGAAGAGACTCTTAACCTAAAATTTCTGGAGGAGAATGTCAATGTTCAAGGGAAAGGTCATGAATGGTATTTTGACCTTGATTATCTTACAGATTATTTGGGGTATGCTAGACACAAAACTAACCCCTCTGCAGGTATAAAAGTGTCATCTTCTAACAATGCAGGTACCCTACAGGATGATTCAGATAGTGATTCAGAATGTGATGAACCCACTATTGTTGTAACTACTCTACCAATTCAAATAGCAGATCCTCCTAACAAAGAAGCCTCTGATGCCAAATCTGCTGATGATGTGGAAAACTCAACTTATGCAGAAGATCTTGCTAGACTCAAAAAGCAAGAACATGCAGCTGCTGAGGAAGCTAAAAGACTTGGTCTTGAATTTGCTCAAGACACTGAAGCACTCTTAAAACAAGCTGCTGTTGAAGAGAGCAGAAAAACTAGTTCTGCTGATGCAGTTGCTAATTCTGCTGATGGAGATTCCGCTGAAGGCATTTCTGCTGCAGTTCCTGTTTCCACTGAAACTTCCACAAGCTTGGATGAACCTTATGGCAGGTTTCCAATTCCTTCAGATCTTGCCAATGTTGAGCAAAGTGATGGCATTTTTCAATCAGCTTCTTATGATGAAGACTTTGCTCCTACACTAACCAATCTTGATACCTCTATTGATGTCAATCCTGTTGTAACTAAAAGGATCAACACCATTCATCCACAAGATAATATACTTGGTGATCCAAATGCTATGGTTCTCACCAGGAGTACCATTAAGAATACCAAGTTTGGGCAATGTGCATTTCTGACTTATGTATCCACTTAGAAGAGAGACAATCACACAGATCAGAAACATTGTTTGTTTGCTTGTTTCTTGTCCCAAGTTGAACCAACAAGCATTAAACAGGCTTTGAGTGAGCCTAGTTGGGTTGAAGCTATGCAGGAAGAGATGCAACAATTCAAGAATCAAGATGTTTGGGTACTTGTTGATCTTCCTGCAGGGAAAATTGCAATTGAGACCAAGTGGATCTTAAAATGCAAGAGGGATGCCAGAGGTATTGTAGTCAGAAATAAAGCAAGATTGGTGGCTCAAGGTTTCAGACAAGAAGAAGGAATTGACTACACTGAGGTCTTTGCACCAGTTGCTAGGGTTGAGGCAATTAGATTATTTTTAGCCTTTTCCTCATATATGGGGTTTAAGGTCTATCAGATGAATGTTAAGAGTGCCTTCCTCTATGGCAAAATTGAAGAGGAGGTATATGTTACTCAACCACAGGGCTTTGAAGACCCCCATCATCCTAAGAAGGTGTACAAAGTTGTCAAGGCACTTTATGGACTTCACCAAGCACCAAGAGCATGGTATGCTAGATTGTCTGCATTTCTTTTAGAGCATGGCTACAGAAGAGGAGCTATTGATAAGACCCTCTTTATTAAGAAAAACTCCAGGGACATCATTCTGGTACAGGTTTATGTGGATGACATTATTTTTGGATCCACAAAGGAAGCATGGTGCAGGGAATTTGAAGAATTAATGAAAGGTGAATTTCAGATGAGTGCAATGGGGGAGTTAACCTTTTTCTTAGGGCTACAAGTCAAACAACAACCTGAAGGGATTTTTATCCATCAGGAGAAGTATGTTAAAGACATTTTGAAAAAGTTTGACTTTGAACTTCTGAGGACTGCTACTACTCCATATGAACCACCCAAGCTTAAGAATCCAAATAAGCAAGATGAGGCTGTGAATGTTCACCTTTATAGGTCCATGATTGGATCACTCATGTATCTCACAGCTTCTAGGCCTGACATTACCTTTGCTGTCAGTGCTTGCTCAAGACATCAAGTCACTCCACTGACTTCCCACCTAAATGCAGTGAAGAAAATTTTCAAGTACATCAAAGGCCAACCCAAGCTAGGCCTCTGGTACCCAAGGGAATCACCATTTGTGTTGGAGGCTTATAGTGATAGTGACTATGCTGGAGCTAATTTGGATAGGAAATCCACAACAGGAGGTTGTCAATTTCTTGGTAGAAGACTCATCTCTTGGCAGTGCAAGAAACAAACCATAGTGGCTACTTCTACTACTGAAGCAGAATATGTTGTTGTTGCCAACTGTTGTGGTCAGGTACTTTGGATTCAGAATCAGATGTTGGATTATGGGTTTAACTTTATGAACACTAAAATCTACATTGATAATCAAAGTACTATTTCTATTGTTAAAAATCCTGTTTTTCATCAGAGAACTAAACATATAGAAATTAGGCACCATTTCATAAGAGATGCAAATGAGAAGCATCTAATTCAAGTGCTTAAAATTCATACTGATGATAATGTGGCTGATTTATTAACAAAAGCTTTTGATGGACCTAGGTTTAATCACCTAGTTGTCAACATTGGGATGGTTAACCCTTGAATGTTATGTTTGAGGGGAGGCATAAGCCTCAGGGGAGGCATATGCCTCAGGGGAGGATTGTACATGTTGTATATTAAGTAGATTTTTATTAAGTAGATTATTATGTTTACTAACTTTGTCTTGCAGGTTTCTTGCTAATCTTGTATATTATTATGGCTGTCCTTTTGTGTTCTGTTTGAATGTTAGGTTGCAGGTCATGTTCCTGCTGATGTACAAAGATCTACACTATTTCTATCAGTGGAATCAGATGTAAAAGACATAAAAGTAAGATCTTTTATTATTCAGGGAAAATAAGGTACATCCACAATAACATCATTCATCAGAAGAAACACAAAAGACATCATTTAACAACAAACCACCACCTCCCAAAGCCCCAACCTTCTACTCCATCTTCCTCTTCCCTTTGCCCAAGTCCTTTGGGTCAGGCATCCTCTTGTGAACCCCTCTGGACTGCATATCCTTGTTCCAGAGCTTGGGAGCAGCAAGACCCAGGACCACCTTTAATGGACCCTTGTTCCTCTTTGAGGACTGTGGCTCTTCAGGGACAGAGATCTTCCTCCTATTTGCACATACCCTCTCCATTTCAGAAGTCAGGAATGCTGTGACAGGAGTGAAATCAGGGAAAACCATAGCTAGAGGATTTGGAGATGGGCAAAACTCAGAAGGGCCTTCACCTAGGTAGTAGTATGCTCTTTGGATTTGAGGTATGTCAAAGGTGGAGTCTGATGATGAATCAGAAGAAATTTCAATGACTTTGGGGGATGGCTTCATGATTTGAGTGTGAGAAAGACTTTGGGGTATGTTATTTGTGTACTAATGGGGTTGTGAGTTGTTTATGTCTTGAAGACTTCTTTATAAAGACTTGATTTGGGTTTAATGTGAGTTAATGCAAGTAAATGGGAGGTAGTTGAGTCAGTAGCAATTACTAATTGTGCAAGTTGTCCACTTAAGTCTATTCTTCGGATGAAATTCAATGGGTTTGACCACATGCTGCTGATAATATCTATTTTGTTGTTAAGTGTGTTCCTGCTGATGGCTTGTTAAAGATCACTTTATTCAGGGGAATGCAAATCTTTCAGAAGAATTAAAAACAAGTAAACACAAACAAAGCAAAATTTTTATTGATTCTTCAGAAGTACATTAAAGGACAATGAAATTGAAAGTTTAACAACAAGTTCCTATTCTACTTTGCCCTTGCCTTCCCCAGTCTTCCCCTTGCCTTTGTTGTTGATGTTGAAGATTCCTTGCCACTGAGGACAGGGCAACCCCATCACAATCTTTCTTGTCTTTGGCAATGGGGGATTTAATTTTCTTCCTCTTAGACGAGAGGACTGAGGCTTCTCAGGGGTTGTGGGGTTGTAGAGTGAATCATTCTCATCATCCTCTTCATCAGAAGAAGTGAAGATGAAGGGAGACTCATTAGGATTGGGAACTTTGTTTGCCCTCTCCAATGCATTCCACTTTCTCTCCATCTCTCTCTAGTACTCAGGATCATCAATTTCTGAAGGATATGGTGGAAGATCTTCAGATGATGATGAACTTGGAGCATGTACATCATGTTTCTTCTTCTTGGCTTGTTCTTTTGTGAGACCAAGGGGTAGTGTTGGCATTCTGAGTGGTGGTGGAGATGTTAGTGAATCAGATGTATCAGAAGAGTCAGAAGAAAGGTTGATGATACTTTGATTGGAAGCCATGGTTGTATTATTGATTGGTGGAATTGCAATTAGGGATTTGATTTGTGTGGAGAGATTTGGGGATAATTATCCTTTATTTATAAGATCACCCCAACCGCGTATCTTTATTACCATAAATGCGAGGTGGTTTGGAGATAATTAAGGGTTATTTGAAATTTGAATAAAGAGATTTTTTTAAAGATATTTGGTTTCCACTGAAGGTGTGATTCTGCTGATTGATTTTGCCGAAGGTACTGTTGAATGAATGGTTGACCGTAGTCAACGATTGACTATTTTCTGCGGATTGACCATTTGGTTTCTGCCGTTTGACTTGGTTTCTTCGGATGAGTCAGTTTGATTGGGATTTTATTAAGTTGATTATTGGTCAAAGATTACTTTCCAATAATTCATATCAATTTCATTCCACGTTTGGTAACTTCCCTAATTAACCAAGACGTAAATATCCCACTCACAAATTAACTGATTCCCTCTCGCTATAAAAGTTTAATACCATTTCAACATTCTTCAGCACTCCCAACCCTAATTTCTTATTCTTAATCAATGGCTGAACTACTTTTCAAAGGTGATCATAACAAACATGCCTTTCTTGGTCGTGGTAAGGGTGATGAAGATTATGTGGGTATGATAGAATTTCTCCAAAGATCCAAGATTCAGTATGCTTTGATCCATTATCCAAATGTTATTTATGAATCTCTGGTTGTACAATTTTGGGAAACGGCTAATACCAGGACAGTTGAAGATGGACCAACAGAGATTGTTGCTGTAGTAGATGGGGAAGAATGTGTGGTTACTGAGTCATTGGTCAGAACTCAACTGCAATTGGATGATGAAGGTGGGGTGACTGATTTGCCTAAGGAAGAGATACTTAGAGGCCTTCAAGCTGCTGGTTATAGTGGTGATGGGAAAGTGTGGTACAAGAATTTGTTTTGCCCTAAATGGAGGTTTTTGACACACACTTTTCTTCAGTGTATGAGTTCTAAGTCTGGTGGATGGGATCAATTCTCTACAGACATTGCTCTTGCCATTATGTGTCTCTCTCAGGGAAGAACCTTTAACTTTTCTAAGTATATCTTCAATGAAATGCTTGATAATGTTAAGAATACCAAACTTAAATATTTAATGTATCCTAGGTTTCTTCAAATAATTTTAGGCATTCAGACCACTGACCCTACCCATTTGCCTGTTAAGGGTCTATCTAAAAAGTTGTTTTCTCAAATGAAAATTAAATATACAGGAGAACACAGACCCTTACTCCCGGCTATGTTGCCTGCTGGCAATGCTCCTGATGGAGTAGCTGCTGATGCAGCTGCTGATGCCCCGGTGGGCAATCCCCCTGATGGAGTGGCTGCTGATGCAGCTGATGGTGGTCAGGATCCTTCTGATGATCAAGCATTAGAGGATTCTCCTGACAGGACTGAAGTTGCTCCTGATGCAAGTGCATCAGTTGCTTCTGATGTTCAGCCACCACCCTCTCCTAGGCCACCCACACCTGTACCTTCACCAATGGATATTAATTCTCCTGAGCATGTGCTCAATGAGAACTTAGGCTCTGACCAATCTGTACACTCACCACATTTTACAAGACTTCCAACACCTAGTCCATTGAGACCTCATTTTGAGGATCATGTAGATGTAGATGTAGATTTAGATTATTCTACTCACAGGACCAATGATGCTTCCAATGCCACAGATATCCCTGTTGGTGGAACTGAAGGTCGTGTTACACTTACTTCTGTATCTGCTTTGTTGAACAGGTATATGACTAAGCTGGACAAGTTGGAGAATGATCTGAATATCACCAAAAAGAATCTTAGTAATGCTGTTCTAACTCTCATTGGGAGAGTTAAGAAGTTGGAGGCTAAGCTCAAGAAGAGGAAAAGACAAGGTGTTGTGTATGAATCAGATGAGGAATCTACTAAAGCATCTGACACAATTGATTTGGATGGCCTTGAACTTCTTGCTGCTACCACATTGGATAGTGTTCAGAAGAATGCTGCTGATGCTAGGCCTGCACCATCTATTCATTCTACTGATGATAGGCCTGCACCAACTACTGATGCTGTTCATTCTGCTGATACAAGTGTTCCAAAGAAGTCAAGAGTAACATATGTCAGAAGAAAGCATTCTGCTGATAAGACTTCTGCTGATGCTCCTAGAAAGGAACCTTTTCCTACTTCTATGCCAGAAGTGGGCACTCATGATCCATCAGCAGATATCCAAGTTGATTGTCCTGATGATTCTACTGACAAGACTTCTGTTCCTCCTGAGACTACTTCAATTAAGAAAGACAAAGGAAAGTCCATCATGGTTGATCAGGACATTCCTTCAAGAGTGAAGTCAAAGGTGAAACTTGCTAATGAAAAACTTAGTGAGATTGCTGCTGCACATTTGCAAGCTGAAGAGGATGCTGCAAATACAAAAGTTCAATTGGATTTGAAAGCCTCAGAAGCACTTGCTAGGAAAATTCAAGCTGATTTGGATAAGATGGGAACTCCATTTACTAGCACTCTACCTGCTGAAAGACAAAAGGAACTAGATGAAATAGCTAAGAATCTTTCTGCAGAACAATGGGAAAATTTGGCTGCACAGGCTGCTACTAAGCCTAATTTGGGTGAATCTGTGCTTGGAGTTAATAATCCTGATTTTGTTCAGATGATGGATGAAAGAGGAAAGTTGCAGCAACAACAGGAGGCAGAGAGAAAAGCTAAGCATCAAAGGGAAAGACCTTGGACAAAAGCATAAATAAAGAAATACATGAGTAATTTTGTAAAGAATTAGGGATGTTCTATGTTTGGGTCAGGATGGACTCAAAAGAAGGTTTGGGGATTTTCAGATAAACAGCTCACCTTCTACTATGACAAGATCATTTCCAATCTTCATTCCTCTGGTATACATGTCCAATATGTCTTAGAGTTTAGAGGTAGACTTTTGGATGTGCCTGTTGCTAAAAGAACCAGGCTTAATGATACTGCTGATCAGCCTGCTGAGTCCATTGGGTCATTTCATGGTGGTCAGGAGAAAGTACAGCATTCTCCTTCTGTCTTACCTCAGATGGATGATACTCCTGGTGCTCAGATGGATGATACTCCTGATGCTTCTCATCATGATACTGCTGAATCTCAACCTGATACTACTGAAGTTCCACATGATGTTTCAAAGGATGCTTCAGCAGCTACTCCAATAGAAGTACCTGATGATGATGATTCTGCTGATGTTCCTGCTGATGTTTCAGAACAAGTTGCTCCTAATACTTCCAAACAAGTGATTAAAGAAGAACCTGCTTATGGTCCTTCTATTCCTGTTAATACTGGCACTAGGAGAGAGTCTAAAGCTATAAAGAGGAAGGCTCCTAAGGATGTTCCTTTAGAGGACAGTACTTTCATTGACTATGCTTCTGATGATGGCCAAGATCCTGTTGTTTGGGAGAAAATTGTGAAATGGGAACTTGTTGATTCTCTGCTTGGTCAAGGACAAGTGAATGTCATACATAGAGAAGATGGCTCTACCAAAACATTCCTTTTTCTGAGTCAAATCTTACACATGGTGGACAAGCAAGATCTTCTTTCACTTTATGACTGGGTTACCAAGTATTATCAAACTCATTCCCCTGATGAAATTGGAATGTATTTGATGGGAGATTTACAAATTTTGTGTGATTCTCATCGTGGTGATTCTGGTGTGAAGTTTCAAGTATGGAAAGGTCAGAAGACATGGGTGGTTGACTATTGGAAGTTCTTTCCTCTTCCTAATGTTCATATGATTGTAACAACCACTGGTAAGACCTTATACTGCTGGGCTGATGTCCTTTACCCAATCACAATGGAAGTGATGAATCTCATGCTGGAGGCAAAGTTTTCTGTTCCTTTGGATATGACTGTGAATGATCTTCATCTTGCTGAACAATTGATAAGGTTCATCAGAAGAAGTATCTTGACTAAGCAGGAACTGGCAACTAAGTATGGTATTCAAATGGAATCATATTTGCAATGATCTTCATCTTGTTGTACATTTTCTTTTAGTTTAGTAAAAAAAAAAAGAAAAAAAAAACTAACATATTTGTATAGTTTTGTGTATGTTGTATGTAGGTTTGGTGTTGATACTTATCACACTTTTTCTGGTAATCAACTTACCTAATGTTGACTATTCTATCAAAAAGTTGACTAGTCCAAAGGGTACAGCTTTGGTAAAGACTCATCAAATCTGTTGATAGCTGTAATGGTTTGCTCAAAATCATAGGGTTCTCAACTCACCCATGCTTTATTGCTGAGAGTTGAAATGGTTGTCAATTGACCATGGATTTTTCCTTTTTGGATTCCAAATAATTGGCTAGCCCACATGTATATGGCTTGTGGTAAAGGCAGTGGAACACCATATTTGGTATTCAATTGACCAAGATGATTTTTCATCAACAATTGACTAGTCCTGAGTAAACGGCTACAGGTAAAGACTTCTCAATTCCGTTTATAGCTGATGATTTGCTAAAAATCATATTATTTGGGTCATCAGTGTACCATAGTTTATTAACTGAGAACACTTGGCTACTCCAGTAGTGATGGCTATTGGTAAAGAGACATCAAATCCATTATTTTCAATGATTCACCTCTCACAGGAGTTAACACACCTGGATGTGATGAGAATAGTATGAAACTAATTTGTTTTGATGTACACTTAGTCTTGTGTTGATGCAAAGAATGGTGCTTTTCAAATATTTGCTGATCATAGAGATTCTACTTCTGAAGATTCTTTGTTGTTGATGTTCATCCTTAATCCTCTGGTTTGTGCTATTGGCGATCTATCAAGAAATCTTGAACTTAACTGTGTCAAATTCAAGATTAGGGGAGGATTGTAAGGAATTATTGAAGATACTGCTGACTGATACTGCTGACAGGTTCATGCGGAAGCTTAGAGTGTTTCTGCTGATGAATGGTTCCTGCGGACGTATAGAGATCCTACGGATAGAGTTAAACCATGGATAGATATTATGTAATTTAGGACAAGATATGTAGAATATCTTTTATTAGTTTATGATTATTTGTTTCTTGTAAGAAAGGTTAGGGTTTCCACTAGTATATAAGGAACCCTAGGTCATTGTAATAGGTACGAGTTTTCATAACATTATTAGTGAAAGTTTATTGATCCATAGAGGATCAAGTTTAGTATAAGTTTGTTTTTATATTCCGCAATAATTACAAGCTCACAGAGATTATCTCACTTAGTCTTACTGGTGATTACATTAGTAGGCTAACGATCTATTGGCTCGTGATCTATCAAGATATAGATCCCTACAGGTTTGTAATAGGTCGTTGTCAGTTATTTAAAGAGTAACAGAAGGTCAGGTTTGGGTCATGTCGTTTTCGTGTAAAAGTTTTAAATTTTTTGTCAAAGCGGGAACGGGATGTAACATTTGGCTTGTACTTAACTTGAACTCCACACTATGTATTGAGCAATTTGTTTAAAATAAATTTAGTTTACTACTACATACAATTATTGAATATAAATTCCTTAGTTTGAACCCCACACGTTCCATTAAATTTCGAGAGACTGAGTCGTGTGGATTTGTTTAACATTCAAAGTTCAAACTAGTACTACTTGTCTAGGAAAATTCTCATCCTCAATATTCAAAATTGTAACGGTCTATCACTGTCCATTGACTTCACAATCATACATTAGTCAACTCCTTTTTCAGATCTAATATCATGCTTCATAATTTGCATTGTACATCAAAAACAATAACATCATCCCATTTTATAATCACTACCATTAGTACAAATAAATAAAGCCTAAAACAACCTTGAATCACCATGGTCACCACCATTACACCACCTAAAGTTTTTATTAATCTTGTCTATACTAAATTTCATTCCAATAATCCCAACGATCATTTCTCTTGTCCCATTCATAAAAACAAGCACTTCTTCACTTCAAATCCACACTCTTTCCCACCGTGAATTCGAGTTTTAACCATTTTGTAGAGCTAGACTCATGGAACCCAGATACTGATAGTTGTTCATGGGACCGAGTCAACTGTAGAAGAGCTACAACTACAACTAGAAGTGTTACTCGACTTCACTTAAACGATATCGTCCCTTTATTCACTCTAGTTACGGTGTTTTCCAACATCCTGACTCCTGTTTTCAATATCCGGTCACTTAAACAACTTGATATTGTAAATTTGTGTATTTCTGATCACTGAATAATGAGTTTGAGTACAATATAAATAATGCTAATGATCAAACGAGCTTGGCCATTGATGATGTACCCTCCGATTAGCTCGAAGGATACCCTTTCGAATCTGATCCTAACCTACATAATCGAAGGCTCTGGCTAGCCTCCTAAAACTTTCTTTGGCGTACAACTAATCATCAATGATCTAGTTACCAAGTGGGAATTCGCCAATCGAAGGATTAAGCCCTTCGGGGTATCTCTCGATAAGTTTTAAGGACGGAACAATGCCAAGTCCAAACATTGGTGAGACCAAGCCTTACCCACGTATCCTCTTTCTCTTTAGCTCCCCCGCTAAACCAGGAGGAGTGGGACACTAAACCCTAGCGGTTACCACAAATCATGGGACGCCCCCATGATCTCTCTCAAACGTGTGACCACTCTCCAGGATCGTTTTCTTCACCTATAAATAGTTCTGGACGATGACAAATCTGGTATGCAATCTCTCTCACCTTACTTTACTACATTTACACTTAAACTCTCATACCGATCACTTATTCACACGCCGGAGGTGGTTCGCAGGGTCCAACCCCTGCGCAATCACTTAACGTAGTGTTTTAGTATTTTTTATTTCAGGTTATATCCAAGCTTGGCGTAATCACAACACCCCTAATTCCCTTTGATCACCATCGAAGGCCTGGTAGTGCGAATTATTGTACAATCAGTGGCGCCATCCGTGGGACCCGCTACAATTAGTCCCGTTATTTCCAAGTAGAATAACCAAGTCAAATACACTCGCTATTATTTCGGCATGAATCCAGAAAGAGAGATCACACCCCCACCGGGTTTCTCGTATTTAAGCCCTTTACACATAACTGACACCAACAACCTTTCGCCAATCACGGCCTCCTCCTTTACCACACGATCTCACCCTGAAATAATGCCCAACCATCACGCATCCACGTCAGCTAATCCAGAGCTCATCGTTAGCCCCGCCTTTGTCGATGCTAATTACGAAGAGCTAGAGTCCTTGTTAAGGGCTCGAAGGAGACAAATCAGAAACACGAAAATGCAAAGGGAGTTAGAATATTCCAGCGATGAGTATGATGAAGAGATTGAGATGGAGCTGAGACCTTCGGTCACTAGGGCTCAACACCTCATCCTACGTGTTAGGTCTCCTATGAATAGAAGGACTGGAGGAAGGAATGTAGGCTTTGAGGGAATTCCCGAAAGAACTCCCACAAGGAGAAGGGACTATTGCTGAAGGCTCTAATGGGAGGAGCCAGTAGAGGGAGAACACGAAGGTAAACCTACCTCCATTACTAACGGCACCTCTGGGGAGGACCAAAGGAGGAATTCCATCGCAACCCTCCCATACATTTGGCGTAGGAGGTAACCCAGGTTCAATCAACACAGGAGGAAGTCTCCCTCCCGTTGGCCTGTATTCCCAGTTTCCGGTTCATAATTATCCTCCAAACCCTTATCCTCCCATGAATGGGCAACCTGGCAATCAATATCCCTCACAAACCGCTACACCCTATAACCATCCTGTAGAACCTTGTAAAAATTTCTTGTAATTATATCGTTAATAAATAAATAATCTTTCGTTACCGTTACTGATTCCCATTATTTCAGAAAAATTTGAAATTTTTCTTGTTATATTATTTTGTCGTTATCACGACATAATATAATTAGCGAAATGACGGAACCAATCCTCGACACGTTACTCAAAACCTAAACATTTCATTTATACTAATTACATTTCACTAATCCTAAACTAAAATTACTAATTACACAATTATATCAAACGGGCCCTTAATTAATTTCTAGCCCAATACTCGATCACTATTCATAAGCCAAGTTACAAGCCCAACTCCAAATCCATAAAAATTCATATGTTCGACTAGTAATCAAGCTCTAAAATGCCTCTCGTATTCTCGATTTTTACACACGACTCATGTATATTTTTACACCACCTCATTCACCACCTAGCCAACTATTAATGTGTCGAGTGCCATATTCCTGGGTCGACTTTTGATACGTTTTTAAGAGGCGAAGTGTTTGATCAAAATCAAGCCAAACCGATTTATTATAAACTCAATACTTAACCGTTTTGTTTCCCGTTTGTTTCTAAAGGTTCCTAATAACATTCCTAGCATGATTTCATGTTTAGATGTCATTTATGATCAGCTATAACCAATTGACACGATTTCATAAATCGTGTATGAAATAATAGGGTGGTCGACATCTACATGAATCACCAAAGCATGAACCTTATTTCAAGCTCTCACAATTGATATTATATGATAAAAACTCAGTCTATAACCTATTGTTACTGACATTGCATAGTGTATTTGGTTTCCTTGAAAAATAATTACACTTACGTGTTACAAAATAAGTTATATATATACTCCTTGTGCATGCATCCGTTTCTATCATTCATCATACTCTCACAAACTTCCTTTCTTCCTAAAAATCATCTCTGAAGTTCCAGCAATAATCATACTCACGTTTGGAAGCAAGAAATAGGAATCGGGTTTGAATTATACGATTATTATTTTGGGTTATAGTCGAACTTGATTGTTTCATGTGTTTCCTTCTTCCACTCTCGATTCTCTACCACCCAAGTGGTGTTGTAAGTTGTTTCAACCTCCTTTCAATTCAAGTTTCACGAATAAAAAGTTTCATGCATCATGTTTATATTCTATCGATCGTATATAAGCTTCATATATAATTTTTACGTACATATTATCATATAGTACACGACATGTGACTAGCCTCTATCTTGGAAGGCCTAGGAGTCACGACACACACATATTTCATGTTTGTATTACTTTATATGCATCATATCAACTTGTTTTAGAACCATGCTTAATCGGATGAAAACTATATAAACACTTAGAAAAATATACTAAGTTTTTACACATATATGAAACGTCCCATGTGACCCAAGAAACTCTCGTATAACTTTAAATATCACGTAATAAGCGTATCATATTATTACACGACCTCTTAGACCACCTAGCTAGCAAACGATTTCGTATATATAACTTGTAAAAATAAGTTGATCTCGACACTTAATTTTCACCAAAGTGAAACACATGAACACCCCGTTTAAAACAAATGATTTTAACGATTGGGCCTAAAAGCCCAATAAGCTAAAAATAAGCTCTCCTGATAAGCTAGCTTATCTAAACTTTTTGATATGAAAATAGAACATGAAAAATGATATTTTTGATGAGCTCAACTCGTCTCACGATGTACGGATTTTAAAACGTTAATGGGCCTTGATTTAAGCTCGTTAAAAGCCCAATTATAGAGAATAAGCACTTTTTATAAAATAAGCTGTTAAAATAAGCTTAATATTTATTAAATAAGCCTCGGAAATTTTTAGATAAATTTTCTAATCATTTTTGTAACTTTGGACTAAAAATGTAACGCGACGACACCTAGAAAGACTAAAACTGTAAATATTGAAAAGTGAGGACTAAAACTGTAAAAATAGAACCATAAGGGTAAAAATTGATAATAGTTAATATTCTAAGCCTAGGTTTGACTATTGGACAATTAGAGGACTATAATTGTAATTTATATATAAAAAGGACTAACGGTGTAACGCAAACGTCGTTAGAGTAAAATTGGTAAAATTGGAAAAGGACAAGGACTAAACATATTCTATTTAACATTCTTACTTATTTTCTATTTTCGTAAATTTATTTCATATGCATTTAAACTTTCATTTTTATTTATATATATTATATAACGTAACGTTAATAATATATATAACGATATTTCAAATTTAATATTATTACTTATGGTTAAAAAGGTAAAACTTCGATGGCTAATTTAAATAACGTATTTTGTCATATCATTCAAAAACAAAAGAATTTCATTTGCATATCATCTATTCATCATGACGAATAATTATTATTCGTTATTCGTTCGGATTTACCAAATGGTATTTGGTCAAATTCTCAGATAAATCTATTTATCAGGTTGTAATTCGAAGCCGTTATCATAATTTCGTCCGACTTTATTTTCTTCATTTCAATATCAATCAAGGTGAGTCATAGCCTCACATTTACTTATTTTTAAACTCCGTGAGGGGGATACATGTTATAAACAGATCGCAAGTAATTTTCTGTATGCTACCTGACTTGATATATGCCTAAGTTACCTATTGCCAAAAGACCCTTGATCATGAGCCATTAATCACTGTTATGTGAACGCGAATATAATGAATAGATCTATTTAAGGTTTGACAGCCTATCCCATTAATATTTGACGGAATGCCATTATGCATGTGGTTAGTCGTATTAGTCGTGATATATTATATTTGAGTAAAAATAGGAATTGGCAAATCACCTATTACATGAGGGCAATATTATCATTAATTTGATAACACCTCCGTATTTACGGTATTTGTTAACGTTTTGCGTGTCATGAGACTTAGAGCAATATATACTGCAATATCAATTTTTAACTGATTGTATTTCCAATACAATCTTACTTGTGTATCAAAATGATTACTAAATTCAAACTCTATGATATCACTCAACATTTTTGTTGACTTTTAAACATGTTATCTCAGGTATTTAGCAGAGGAAGCAAGTATGGAACGGGCGGAAAACTTCAAAACTTATCTACTTTATTTAAATAATGGTGTAAAATAACGATGTTTGATTTAGTTTAAAACATCAAGACTTGTATTATAATACTCTGAATGTGACCTCTTGTATTTGAATCTTTAATTAATGAACTTATATTTTAAAACGTCTCTTTCGAGCCGTTTTCTATCATTATGACTTCGATCCTCACCGTAACACCCTAATTACTATTCCGCTGCCACATTTCAAATTAGGGGGTGTTACACATCCCATAATATACCCTCCGTATGCAATGTATAATGGCTACCCTCCAAACGCAAGTACACCTCATCCTTTTTATACTAATCAACCCTCTTCAGGGGTACCCCCTCCTTATAATCCATACCATAGCATTCCCATGAACATACCACCTTACACCCACTCATACACAGAGCCCGCAGGTCCTACGACACCCTTTGTAAGATGGATCAAAGACTATCCCTTGCCGGATGGTCTAAAGATGCCTTCACATATAGGAACCTACGATGGAAAGGGGGATCCGGACAATTTCTTGTATTTGTTCGAAGGAGCCATTAGAATGCAGAAATAGGTCATGCCCGTAGCCTGTCACATGTTTACGTATACCCTTCGGGATTCCGCACGTATTTGGTGGAATGGGCAGAAACCATAAAGGATCATCAACTTTGATGATTTGAAGGCTAAGTTTCGATCTCACTTTAGCTAACAAAAGAAGTTCACAAGGACACACCTTACAGTGCACAACATTAAGCAGAAGGAGAACGAAAGCACAAGAAATTTTGTTACTAGGTACACTGACGAAACTCTGCAGATTCTAGGCTTACATGAAGAGCAACGCATTTCTGGCTTCGTCCATGGCCTACGCAACCGGACTCTTGTGGAATTCTTATCCACAGATCTTCCGGCAACATACAAAGGCCTGATGGAAAAAACATACACATGGATAGAAGCCAAAGAAGTATCCACCAATGGGGCTCCGATGGAGAACAATAAAGGAGCAAAATCGTCTTCGTGGGAAGGATCGAAGAACAAACACAAAAGGCATAATAGGTTTACTCTTTACAACAAGAGTCCGAACCATGGTTTATTGGGAAATCTCACGAAGTCTCCAAGAGATATTTTAGCGACAGAGAAGGCTGCCAAGGCCTTCGAACCACCCCCTCGCATGGTGGGAAAAAGCAAGAACAGAGACACTACTAAATATTTCCACTTCCATGAAGACTTTGGTCATGAAACAAACAGCTGTCGAGAACTGAAAAAGCATATAGAAGAGGCAGTAAAATCCGGGCAATTAACACATCTCGTAAAAGGGATAAGAAAGGGCAAAGAAAAAGCCACTGATACGCAACTGGTAAAGGATAATACCCCTCAGGAAGCTCCTATCCTAATGGTTCGGTGGGATTCCTCCCGATTGAAAAGAAAGGCCTCCGAAAAGGAAACTTACGATGCAAGGGAAATAACGTTCCCGTCCGAAACAGGAGGATTCCCTTCAAAGGATCCAGTGATCATTAAGGTCGTAGTCTCGAATATGGAGATTAACAAAGTTTATATGGACTGCGGGAGTTCTTGCGAGGTAATCTACGAACATTGCTTTAGGAAACTCAGCCCTACAATCAAATCCAAATGAGTAGAGTCAAGAATGCCCCTGGTAGGTTTCTCGGGGGAACGATCGTGGCCTTTGGGAGAAATACCTCTGGAGGTAACACTCAGAAGTGGAAAGCTTGCGAGAACGGAAATCCTCAATTTTGTCATCGTAAAATCGAAGTCACCCTACAACATGTTAATCGGACGAAATGCCATGCAAAAGATGGGCATTGTGGTCTCTACGGTGCATGCAACAATGAAATTCCAAACAGCCAATGGTGTCGGAACCATATTCTCTAGCTATCATGAAGAGAAGCACCAGGAAGCCCAAAAGGATAAGGGAGAAGGTAATCGACAGCGTACGACGAACGTCAGAGAAGGCTCTGGTCCCAAGGGGTATGTGGCACTAGACGAATCTCATCCAGTACGAAAGGTGGAAATGGGGAAACGACTCCCCACCACTTTCAGAAAAAGATTGGAAAAATTGCTCGAAGCCTATGAAGATGTGTTTGCAGGAAAATATTCAGATATAACAGGAGTTCCAAGGTTGCTCACAATCGACGGCAGGCCTTTTAGCACGGAACACAAGCTAAATGAATCCAAATACATCAAACCGGTCAAGCAGAAGCCTCATCAGGTGACGCCTGAACAAAGTGCAGCAATTAAGAAAGAAGTGGACAAACTCACAGTGGCAGGGATACTCCGAAGGGTAGAAAACCCACGATGGGTTACTAATCCAATTGCAACCCAACGGAGAAATGGAGAATGGATAATAAAGGTTAACTTCAAAGACATCAACAAAGCTTGCCAAAGAGGAAGCTATTTGTCGATAGGAGAACAGCAACCGCTACTTGGAGTTCGTTGGGAATGCTTTCTTAGTACAAATATGGGATGCCATCAGATACAGATGGCAAAAGAAGATGAAGAAAAAACATCCTTTCATGTAGACAGAAGCTCCTACTGCTTCAAACGCATGCCCTCCGGTTTACGGAACACCAAAGCCACTTACAATAGGCTGATCCAAAGGGTCTTCGAAAAACAGATAGGGAGGAACCTGAGAATTCATGGCGGATACTTAGTCACCCAGAGCAAGACAAAAGAAGATCTCCTCCATGATGTAGAAGAAACCCTCATGCAACTAAGGAAAATCAACCTAAAGCTAAACCCAATAATGTGTTCTTTCGGCATTGAAAAGGAAGGGTCAAACGAACGCCCGTTCGTAAGAACCAATCCAATCAATGAAGAAACCTCCTGGTACGTGGGAATTGCACCAGGCTTTACCTCTTGAGGGATCTCGAGAAGCTTACAACCCCCACCAAGCAGTGTACCTGATCGATGTAGTATAGTATAACGACAAGTACCGGGGGATTGATCGTTCAACTCAGGAATAGTGTCGCTAGGATTAGAAAACCAAAAAACTAGGTCTAGAGGTGAGGGATGATTCTTTTTGTATTTTTTTATATTTTATAAAAGCAAATAAAAATCTCGGTTTTTAGAGGAATGGGCGGAATTAGTTGCTAGTCAACTAACCCAATTACTAAAGATGCAATCAAAATAAAATAACAAAAATGAAAATAAACTAATTTAACTAGTGGTGTGAGCAATATATGGGAGAATTGTGTTTACTTAGATTTCACTACTCCCTAGATATCTTTTACAGGTTAATTACTTGTTACAGTTGCGTGGATGACGAATTGTATTCCTTAATACCATTCATGGGGTGGCGTACTTACTTCCCCAATCCTATAAGCGCCTACTTCACTCCTATTTCGAGCCGGCTAAGAGGCTCCTAACATGGGATCACTAGAATTTGCTTATGCATTAAATACAACCATTAAAACCTAGTACACGTCGGTTCATGTTTCTTAAGACGTTCAAGCAAGTTACACAATGGAGATCTGCCAGTTTTCTTAAGCCTAACATTGAAATCATTCATCCATTACAACTATAAACAAGCAATCAACCTATAATTAACATCTAGGTTTCATTACATCTTAAGCAAACACATGAAAGATCTAGCCTAACATGTTATAATCAAGACAAGCATAAGATATATTCAAACAACACATAGACATATTGAATGAATTGGAAGAAGACTTATCTTAATTGAACATGAAAGGTTTCATGGGGTGAAAACCCATGAAAATACTGTTACAAACGACCTAGGGTTTATTAAGTTCGACCCAAGTATTCTCCACACAAGTTCCCCTTTTAATGAATGAAAAATAGAAAAGTATATATAGAATCTGTGAGGTGACGGCGTCAAGAGCAAATTTCTGACGCCGTCATCTCGCCGCCAATAAAGTTCTCGGACTGCCTAGATCCATGGTGACGCCGTTATGTGTAATTTTGCTCCAGGCCGTCACCAAAATAACTCTTGACGCCCTACTTCTAACGCCGTCACGTTTTCTATGGGCCGTCATCCATTTTGCTCTTGACGCCGTCAAGCAAATCCTTCTTGACGTCGTCATCTACTGTTCCCAGCAAGGAAAATCAAGACTTTGCCGTTTTCTTCACTTTTATGCTCCAAAAACGTCCAAAATGCTTCCTTTTCCAGAATTTACTCCCAAAGTACCTAAAATCACAAAAGGAACTATTTAGGGTAATATTTGATCAAATAAATTCCAATTCCGGCTTAAATGACCCCCTAAAAACGGTTCATTTTTCGCCTCATCATATACCCTTACACTTGAGATTTGCTTGTCCTCAAGCAAATGCGCTTTTATTCTAGTCAAAATACAAGTTAGGGGTCATTTAACACTAATATAAATGTAATTACAACAAATAATCGTTCCACTAAAGACCAAAGACAAGCACGGAGGTCATACACTAGCACCTCACAAATAGTGTTTAGATACTCACATCTCTCGGGTGTAATAAAGTATATATCACAATATGGAAATGGAAAACATCTCTCACTACCTGTCATAGCAAAATAGATTACCATAGGCTTGGGAAAGGATCAAACCTCCACCACATGGCGTAAGCACCTAGGATAAACCATCAAAGAGGTCTTTTAAAGGGTTGTAACGTTAGGTGTAGGGATATGGAATACATCATAGGGAATGAACATTCCCCTTACACTTTTACCTTTTTCTTTTTCTATTTTTTTTTTGATTTCTTTTTTTTTTTTTTTTTTTTTTTCATACACTTTTACCCTAATAATACATCATAGGGAATGAACATTCCCCTTACACTTGAATTTTTACATACTTTACAATAAACTAATCTAAAGACTCGAATTAAGATAATCAAAACACTTGGAGTACTTTTAAGATTAACGCACATATGGGGGTAATAATATGATGTTCTTCCCCATTACTCCATAACATTAGTACTTTACCCATGAGTCCCATGAGTCCCAAAACAATATGTACAAGGATATGACTCGACTTAGCAACCATGTAATCAATTAGATAATTAACTAACGGTTTAAACAAATAACAATAATGCACTAAAGATGAGTGCATACATGGAAGGCTAAGGCGATTTGGTTGTACATTTAAGTGGGGTGTAACAAATTCTTCCTTTAAGTAAGATGCTTAAAGTTAGAAACGAAAAGATAGGCTCAGACGGGTGTACTAGGGGTTTCGTGTACTAAAAATGAGTACAACGCTAAGGATGTGGGAAAAATTAGTTGACTTAACTAGCCAAGTAATATGACTTAAATGGTCAAGTAATTATAATACGGGTTTAACACAAGGGTGATCCCAATGCCTCTTATCATGTAGTAAATCCTACTACACGAATGTAGTCTCACTAGCGGTCTCGGGATACATCACTAACGCAAGTTCTAGAATCTAAATGCTACCGGTACACTCATAAGCACTAATAGTAAATGCTTTTCCTATCAAATCTAAAGGCGAACCTCACATATTTGGGTGGAAAATTTTTCTGAATGGTACGGTTTTGTGCTAGTCATACGACTCCTATCCATGAGACGCTTGCTAAGGCTAAAGTTTCACTCCTAAATGTTATAAAAAATTTTAAATTTGGCGCTAAAATTACACTAACAAGTATTTCTCTTAGTTTTATTACACACCTACCATCAAACAAACAAACTCAAGTGAAAGTGTATCTATAAGGTATCATCATTTTACCCTCCCCTTACACTTAGGATGAACATTGTCCCCAATGTTCAATTAAAGAATGTAAAAGTGAAATAGGTAAAAGAATGAAATCAAATACTCCCCTGATTCGCTCGGTATGGATAGTGTGACAACAAGGTTAGATCTTCCTTCAAGAAAATGAACAATCAAAGCTTCCCTTCCAGAAAGATAAATCATCTTCTTGGCATACATAACCTGTTAAACCTGAGAAAACAAACAAGGCAACCTCGCGTAAAATCGGCGGCAATCTATATATGCTAACAAATCCTAGAAAACAAAGTAAGATATAATGCTTGTGGAATGATGTTTGCAGATTTCCTAGAGATTATAAAACTAAAGATTTAACAAAAACTTTAAGACTCCGTTAGAAAAACAAAACTGGTAAAATTTCCAGAATTTTACACATGACGCCATCAGGATTTTCTTCCTGACGCCATCAGAAGTGACCTGCAGAAATTCTTATGTTAAGTTTCTGGAAAATTTCTGGAAAAACTTTGTCCTACTTCCTGGAAAATCCTGCAAAACATCATTATGACTCGATACAAGCATTTGACTCTAACAAATACGAATACACATGTTCACTTAATATTGTGGAGAACCATGATTAAGTTTGTTTCTTAAAAACATATTTGGGGTTTCCCCTTGCACTTATCTTTTGCGAAATACCTTTGGATGAAGTTAAGAATAAGCCAAACAACAAAATAAAGTATTTTCACCATTTTAGTTTGAAACATGATCTACCAGCAATAAAAATAAAGCATGCATACGGAAACAAATAACAATCAAACAAAATAAAAATCACACAAAACATGGGTTGCCTCCCAAGAAGCGCTTTTCTTTATTTACGAGTCTTGTAGCTAGACTCAAGGTCATGGGTTACTACGTGACCTCATCGTTGGTTTCACTCTCTAGGTCATCTCCTATACCAGTTTTGTATTCCGAACCTAGTTGCAAGCATTCTTTGTTGAAACCAAGCATCCTATTCATCACATACTCTACTCCTCTACGTCTATCCTCATCATTCCTATAGTAAGCCGCTTGTTTGTGTTCCTTTTCTATGTTCGATAGGAGGCGGTATTGTTCAATCTTATAGGGCATTTGGTAGGCAATCTCATCATTCTCTTCCTTGAACCTAACTATCCCTAGAGTCGGATCATAACTCATCTTAGTGGCCTCAACGAACGGTTTTACGAACACTACTTGACTTAGGCAATCATCTATCACCAGACGAGTATCCTCCACTATCATAAAATCGGTCTCATAAGTGAAATTTTCGATAATCACATGCAATCCTTTCATTCTACCTACAAAATTACTTATCAAATTCTTACTGGGCATCATCCTATAACCAAGTTGTTTCTTCATTACCCAATTATAATAAGTCCTAGTCGTGATGTTTATAGGAGACCTAGGATCGATATAAGCTTTCCATACATGCATATGCCCAATGTTGCATAGAATGTTGATGTTAGAGGGGTCTCCCATTTTGATAAGGGGTGAACCAAGGATATATGGTGTCTCGGGATCATCGAATAAATCCTTGTGATATTCCCGTTCTTCCTTGGTGGGCAACTTATCAAAGTACTCTTCTACAGTCTCGACTTCCTCTAACTTTTCCCCCTTATTAACCTCAACTTCCCTAATTTCATCCCTAGTCTCGATTTCTACTCCAACTTCATCTTTGTCACTTTCTTCTATCTCCTTATCAATTGGTTTAACAGTGACAACATTGACAAAGTAGACATGTTTGGATAACGAGGGGTCCTTAGTTTGGATTACACTATTGGCGTCCCTAGTGTCCTTCCTAGGCGTAGTTAACGCTTGGTTGTTGAGGGCTTTCAACAAGTTGTCAATCTTATTGGTCATCTCTGTTTGTTGTTGGTTGAATTCGGTTTCAAACCTAGCTATGCGAGCTTCTTGAGATGCCATAAACTTGGACATCAATCCTTCAAGATTGTTGGTACTACCATAGTTATTAGAAGGATTTTTGTTGAAAGTACGGTTGGAGGGTGGACCGTTCGGTTGGTAACGATTAGGCGGATTGGAAGAATTGTTTTGGTTTTGTTTCCACCTAAGGTTTGGGTGATTTTTCCAAGAAGGGTTGTAGGAATCACCGAAGGGTTTGTCTCGGGTTTGAAAGTGTACCACTTATATCCCGCTTCGTCGGTACACGAGGATGCGTAGTCCGCAAAAGCTGTTCCGGGGAGTTCCACGCAATCACGAGTGTCATGGGGACCACTACATAATTCGCATGAAGAAGTGATTTTGTTCACTTGGCTTGAAGGCTTAGGAGCTTCGTAAGATTTCATGAGAAACTTGACTTGATCCTCAAGTTCCATGATCCTACGGTCGGGAGTGCTAGAATTGTTCGAAGGCACAGATATTGCCTTGACCATTTTGTTCAAATCGCGGGGATCATTCCAACTTTCGTTGTCATAGAGAGTAAGATCTTCTATGAGTTCCCATGATTCTTCCGCACTTAGATCACGTAGCTTGCCACCGACCGACTGGTCAATGGTTCGCCTTGTGGAGAGATCGATATGGTCATAAAAGATTTGGACTTTGAGCCAAAGATCTATGCCATGATGAAGGACTTTTTGGAGTAAGTCCTTGAAACGAGTCTATGCTTCATATAGAGTTTCACCTTGACGTTGTTGGAACATCAAGATATCATTTCTAAGCTTGGTAGTTCTCCCCGGTGGGAAAAATTGAGCAAGGAAATGAGTGGTGAGATCATCCCATGAGGTGATGGATCCCACGGGTAAACGCTCAAGCCATTGACTAGCTTGATCACGTAGAGAGAATTGGAATAGGCGTAATCGGGTCGTCTCTCTAGTTGCAACATCTAGGTCTATGGAATCTACGATTTTAAGAAAGTCCTTGAGATGTTGATTTGGATCTTCGGAACGAAGTCCATGGAATGCACATCCGCTTTGCACCAACCGGATGGTGTCGGATCGCAAGGGAGACACATTGGCTCCTTGGGTGAGCTCAATGGTGTTTCGGTAGCCTTGGTGGCTAGGTCGGGAATACTCTCCTAGGGTTCGGGGCCTAAGAGGTTGGTTAGCTAGTGGTGGGTTTTGTGGGTGGTCTTGTTGTGGTGGGTTGATGGGTTCAAAGATGTTACCACCTTCCATGATGTCGGATGGTAAAGATTACGAAAAAAGATACGAAGAAACAAGATAGACTAAAGAAAACCTAAAAAAATAAAAATAAAATCTTACTAGAAAGGAATCTAGCAAGTAGACCTAATAAAAAGAGATTCTAACCTAGACAATAACTATTCCCCGGGTTGCGGCGCCAAAAACTTGGTACGTGGGAATTGCACCAGGCTTTACCTCTCGAGGGATCTCAAGAAGCTTACAACCCCCACCAGGCAGTGTACCTGATCGATGTATTATAGTATAATGACAAGTACCGGGGGATTGATCATTCAACTCAGGAATAGTGTCGCTAGGATTAGAAAACCTAAAAACTAGGTCTAGAGGTGAGGGATGATTCTTTTTGTATTTTTTTATATTTTATAAAAGCAAATAAAAATCTCGGTTTTTAGAGGAATGGGCGGAATTAGTTGCTAGTCAACTAACCCAATTACTAAAGATGCAATCAAAATAAAATAACAAAAATGAAAATAAACTAATTTAACTAGTGGTGTGAGCAATATATGGGAGAATTGTGATTACTTAGATTTCACTACTCCCTAGATATCTTTTACAGGTTAATTACTTGTTACAGTTGCGTGGATGACGGATTGTATTCCTTAATACCATTCATGGGGTGGCGTACTTACTTCCCCAATCCTATAAGCGCCTACTTCACTCCAATGTCGAGCCGGCTAAGAAGCTCCTAACATGGGATCACTAGAATTTGCTTATGCATTAAATACAACCATTAAAACCTAGTATACATCGGTTCATGTTTCTTAAGACGTTCAAGCAAGTTACATAATGGAGATCTGCCAGTTTTCTTAAGCCTAACATTGAAATCATTCATCCATTACAACTATAAACAAGCAATCAACCTATAATTAACAGCTAGGTTTCATTACATCTTAAGCAAACACATGAAAGATCTAGCCTAACATGTTATAATCAAGAAAAGCATAAGATATATTCAAACAACACATAGACATATTGAATGAATTGGAAGAAGACTTATCTTAATTGAACAGGAAAGGTTTCAAGGGGTGAAAACCCTTGAAAATACTGTTACAAACGACCTAGGGTTTATTAGGTTCAACCCTAGTATTCTCCACACAAGTTCCCCTTTTAATGAATGAAAAATAGAAAAGTATATATAGATTCTGTGAGGTGACGGCGTCAAGAGGAAATTTCTGACGCCGTCATCTCACCGCCAATAAAGTTCTCGGACTGCCTAGATCCATGGGTGACGCCGTCATGTGTAATTCTGCTCCAGGCCGTCACCAAAATAACTCTTGACGCCCTAATTCTGACGCCGTCACGTTTTCTCTGGGCCGTCATCCATTTTGCTCTTGACGCCGTCAAGCAAATCCTTCTTGACGCCGTCATCTACTGTTCCCAGCAAGGAAAATCAAGACTTTGCTGTTTTCTTCACTTTTATGCTCCAAAAACGTCCAAAATGCTTCCTTTTCCAGAATTCTCTCCCAAAGTACCTAAAATCACAAAAGGAACGATTTAGGGTAATATTTGATCAAATGAATTCCATTTCCGGCTTAAATGACCCTCTAAAAACGGTTCATTTTTTGCCTCATCACCTCCTCAGAGATGCAAACTCGGAGATCGCAAGGGAGGACTCAAAACCTAAAAGATGACTTGGAAACACTAAAAGCATTCTTGTCGAAGGGTGTCAACAGATCTTCATCTATCTACAAGGTCCGCAATGAAGTCATCAACAACTTATCCTATCAATGGAACAAGGAAGCCGAAACATCCTTCCAAAGATGGAAGAATTGCCTGGAGATCTTGCCAACAGTTGCACCCCCAACCAGAGGAGAAGTGTTGTTCCTACACATAGCAATGTCCCCTGATGAGATTGGTGCTATGCTTCGCGGAAAGAAGACAACTGCAGATACCAATATATTTCGTGAGCAGAGCCCTACCATACGTAGAACAAAGCTACACAACATCAGAAAAGCTAATCCTAGCCTTGATTCACACCACAAGACGTCTCCAAAGGTATTTCAAGGATCACCCCATCAGAGTACTTACGGATAAGTCATTCGAAAGGGTATTCCTGAACCCTGAGGGAACACGGAGAATGGTCATATGGGCTAAAGAATTGGAGGAATATGACATAGAATATGGAGAAAACGATCCTTTCGAAGGACAAAGTAATAAACCAGCTGAAACATGCGAATCGAGTATGTCCTCCAACAAAAAAGTTTTCCAAGCCAAACAAACGGAAAAACACCACATAAATGATCCAAAGACGCGTTTGGTCCCACACAATCAAGAACGTCTCGACTCCGGAGTGGAGCAGCAGGCTTCGACAAAGTAACGAATCCTTCACGCTCCGAATCGCAGGCTCCATAGCAATATGTCGCCTGTTTAATTGCAAGCATAATAAACAAGGGAGCTTCCTGGATTTTACTTACCATATACTTCATAAGTCCTACGTACAAGACTTACAATTTTTTTTTTATTATGTATTCAACTCTTCTCTTTCAGGAAAAAAGTATTAATGGTAGGCGTCTTAGTGTTCATTTGTATAAATGATGTAATCCTCCCCTACTGATCAGGCGAAAAATGATCCGTTTTTAGGGGGTCATTTAAGCCCGAATCCGACTTTATTTGATCAAATATTGCCCTAAATCGTTCCTTTTGTGATTTTAGGTACTTGGAGAGTGAATTCTGGAAAAGAAGCCATTTTGGACGTTTTTGGAGCATAAAAGTGAAGAAAACGGCAAAGTATCAATTTTCCATCTGGATACACTAGGTGACGGCGTCAAGAGTTACACCCTGACGGCGTCAGACATCAAGAATAAATTACCGTAGTTGATGACGGCGTCAAAAGGCCAAGAATAAAATACCGTGGTTGGTGACGGCGTCACACAGGCCGTCATAAGTAGATCAAGGCCGTCCGAGGAAGTATTTGGCGGCGAGGTGACGGCGTCACATGGTTGTCTTGACGCCGTCAGCCCAGTTTTCCTATATATAGTTTTCTAGTTTTTACATTAAAAAGGAGAAGTTTTGGAGAAACCCTAAAGACGAATTTGGTGCAACTTTTACAGGTTTTTCAAGGGTTCCAAACCCTTGATACCTTGCATTGTAATTGAGATAAGTGTTCTTCTAATTCAATCAATATGTCTATGTGTTGGTTGTCTATATCTTGTTCTTGTCTCAATTCCATTATGCTAGGCTAGATCTCTCTTGTGTTTGCTTAGATCTAATGAAACCTAGATATTGATTATGTGTTGATTACTTGTTTATTCTTGTTCTTGGATGAATGATTTTATATGTTAGGTTTAAGAAATCTGGCAGATCTCCAAATGGTAACATGCTTGAACGTCTTAAGAAACATGAACCGAGGCGTACTAGGTCTTTATTGGTTGTATTTAATGCATGAGCCACTGTTTACAATCCCTATAGTTGTGCTGGGTCATGGTGTAGGAGGAGATAAGAGCTCATAGAATTGGGGAGTTATGTATGCCACCCCATGAATGGTATTAAGGAATACGATCCGTCATCCAGGCAATTATAACAAGTAATTAACGTGTAAAAGATATCTAGGGAGTAGTGAAGTCTAAGTAAACACATTTTCTCCAATTACTGCTCACAACCTTAGTATAATTAGTTTATTTTCAATTTTACTATTTTATTTTGATTGCATCTTAGTTTTGGGTTAGTTGAATAGCAACTAATTCCGCCCACTCTTTCAAAACCCGAGATTTTACTTGCTTTCTAAAAAACATAAAAATACAAAAATAATCATCCCTCACCTTTAGAACTAGTAAATTAGGCTTTCTAATCCTAGCGACACTATTCCTAAGCTGAACGATCAATCCCCCGGTACTTGTCACTATACTATACTACAACGATCAGGTACACTGCCTGGTGGGGGTTGTAAGCTTCTCGAGATCCCTCGAGAGGTAAAGCCTGTTACGATTCCCACGCATCACCTACCCACTTAATGATACAACATGTTTTCCTCGAATCTTTTGTTACATCTAACAACAAAGATTTACTCAGCCAAGTATTTACAAGTTCAATGTTCGAAGGATGGTACAAGGTACTTATATCTTGTATGCTATCAAACATCCAACATAATTCACATTAACTTTCCCAAATGGTCTTAGGGTATGCGAAGCCCTTCGCACTTAAAGGAGGGAGACAGAGCGGGTCGCAACCCTCTGTCAGCAATTAAATTATACGATTGCTATAAAATATTGGTTCAAAATACACACAATAAGGCTCCTTGTTCTAAGCCTTAGGATGTATATTAACGTTTAATTAATAAACGACGAAGGAAGAAACATATAAGCAAAGATGGGAAGCACACCCATTAATTTTAACCATTACTAGTACGCAGCATATATGCTGCTCAAAAGATGATAACTATTGTCTAAAGTGCAACACAAACATAAATTGTTCAGAACATACAACCATAACCCACACGACATAAACAAACATTATTTTAAAGGGTACACACCACCTTGGGACCAAATTACTGCAAACACTGCAGCCTTCACTTACCAGGAGACTTGGGCTTTTCTTGTTGAACCTGGGATGCCTCAGGACTGACTTTACTTGTGGAAGATGCTTTTGCCAAATCAATCTTCGGAGAGGGGGGCTGCACAGCAGAACCTTTGCCCAGAGACTAGGGCTTCTCAATGACCACCTTTGAGGATGAGGACTTCTCAGGAGTTGCTTTCACAGATGCAGGTTTCACAGGGGTATCCTTCTTGCTCACAGACGTTGGCTTCACCCTACGCGGCTTCTTTGAAAGAAGCGTCTCAACTGAAGCCATTGGATCCTTGGTAGCATCAACGAGGAAGGGGTACTCTGCAGTTGTGAGGAGGTTGCTTGCATTATCATACTCTGCCTTATGAGTGGCATGGTAATAAGTTACCTCAGATAATTCCACAGGCTTTCTAGTAGCAGTAATTTCCTACAATGTAGTGCATTTCCCATGATAGATGGCAGCATTGACAACATCACCTATCATTTTCCCCACCTCATCGCTATGATATAACTCCATGGCTATATATGGAATGACCTTCGAGACAACAGCAGCCCTATCTCTTTTAAGCGCATTATACTTGCGCTTGGGGCCATCGAGATCTTCACGAAGCTTGATCTCCAGCTCACCCAGCTTTGTCCTCTCTTCCTCGAGATTCCCGCATTTGATCTCCAACTCAGCAATCTCCTCCTTGTAACCTACAACCTTTGCCTCCTCCTTTCGGAGCTTCTTACATTCTGTCTTCACTTTGTTCAGATCCTTCTCCAACTCTGCAATGTCAGAACGAAGGTCTTGTACAAGGGGATTCTGCTCAAGATCCCTCAAAGCCTCTTTACACTTGGCTTGAACCTCTGCAAACTCTTGGTCCTTCTTCTTCTCTCTTGCCAAGATCTCATCCATCTTCTCTCTAGCAGAAGCAAGGGTTCGTACCACCTCCCTTGTTCGAGAATTGAGATGATTGTCCAACACAGCTTGCCTTGTGTAACTCTTATCGTGCAGATCGCACAACTCCTCAATGGGCATGTTGGTTAGCACAGACTTCCAGCTTGGGGGGTAATGTGCAAGGCAAGACGATGGCAGGCCGAAGCATCAGGAAGCTCTTTGGTATTAGGAAGACCTGAGGAATATACAATCAATTAAAAGGCATGTACACATATTCTGGTTCAATTAGTAGCACATATACTCACCATGTATGTCTTCATCCAACGCTTCAGCAGCCTTCTTGGCGATAACCTAACCTTTCTGCCTGGTGTTCCTGGAA
Organism: Artemisia argyi; assembly: GCA_030686995.1. Lineage (NCBI taxonomy): Eukaryota > Viridiplantae > Streptophyta > Magnoliopsida > Asterales > Asteraceae > Artemisia > Artemisia argyi. The sequence goes on from CM060694.1 coordinate 175,753,102, forward strand.
GGAGGTGTTGGTAGAATCAATTTCCTTTTGGGAGTAGCCTTTACTGGTTTGGCACTCGTACCTTTCCTGTTTCGAACCCTGTCAGCTATGCCAGACGATGAGCCAACGATGGTCACCTGGTCATCCTCGGAGAGAGGGTCATCAGACTCAGCAACATTTTCCACCAACTGTGAAGTTTCCTATGCAATCATTGGCTTCGATTTTTTCTCTGGCTTGGAAGGCTGCATGGAAGCTATGGGCTCCACCATCTGGGCATCGTCTTCTTGATTATTAACTGACACGGAGGGTGAGCCAACCCCATAGCTGACTTCCTCAGGATTCTTCGGAAGGAAGCTCGTCTCCCTGGCACCATCGGCAACAACAAAGTTCCGGAAAGACATTCCTGTAAAACGAAAGAAAGAAGATAAATATCATCAGATAAGTTGTTCAAATTTATTTAAATAAGAGTGTACATACTTTTTCCATCACAAACTATTTCAGGCTTCATGGGGGAACCCTCCCAATGGTCAACAATACCAGCCATGTAAAGAATGGGCTTGGGGAAAGACTGAACATTCACTGGATGGCGAACAAGACGCTGATACAATGGATTCCTTCGAACAGTATAAGGTAACTCATCGTTGAAACGTTTTTTGTCAAACCTGTATGCTTCGTTCACTAGAGCAGGGTACTCTGGAGGTATTATTGTATCTTGAATATAAAAAAAAAAAACTCCCTTTCCAGTCCGTAATGTTTGTAAAAGGCTTTAACAGTATAGTTGGAACATCAGGGTCACCTCTTTTTGCCAAAGTCAACCAATCCCCACCCGGGTACAAGTTTGTAAAACCCCTAAGCACTGTCAGTGTAGGCTCATATCCATAGGCTTTACACATCACAATGAATGTTGTCAACTTAGCCAGGCCAAATGGGTTAAACCTAGAGATGTGTACTTGGTAGTATTGCATAAACTCTAAAATCAAAGGGTGGATTGGTATTCTAAAGTTTGACAACTTAAACGCATGGGTGTACAGACCTACATATCCCTCAGGAGCATCAAATATAGTTTGATTTTTACTAGGGAGCATAATCTTAAACTCTTTTGGAATAAGATAATCCTCAAGAAAAGCACGTAATTCATCTTTTGATAAAGTACATTTTTGTTCTTTAATGACAAACTTGTTATTTTAGGCCATATTGATTAACGAAGAATGATACTTCTACGATGAAATATAGTTTAATGAAGAAGAAATTTACCTTTTTTCTTGCAAGGGATAATGACAGATGATACCATGTGTGTTTTGATTGCACGTAGTGAGGAAGATGAAATTTTGGGCGCAGTGAAAAGTAAATTAGGGTTTGGATGAAGCGAATTTATATCGCTTTTTATTTTGTTACTCACCGTACACGTGTCCCTCATGTTCTAATCTATTCGGATTTCAAATTGGGTTTAAAATTTTGAAGGGACGTATGGGATTACCGATGCTTTGGCAAGTGGGGATATAATGCAAGTTAGTTAGAAGGTATTTAAGCGCATTTAATGCGTACTTTGCGACGTTGATTTCTTTTGCAGGGTCCTACGAGCTAACACGGTTAGTTCACTTGATAATAGAGTTGAAAGCCATATATTCTTGTACGCATATCTAACTTTCAACTGGGGGGCTTGATGATGTACCCTCCGATTAGCTTGAAGGATACCCCTTCGAGTCTGATCGTAACCTACATAATCGAAGGCTCTGGCTAGCCTCCTAAAACTTTCTTTGGCGTAAAACTAATCATCAATGATCTAGTTACCAAGTGGAATTCGCCAATCGAAGGATTAAGCCCTTCGGGGTATCTCTCGATAAGTTTTAAGGACGGAACAATGCCAAGTCCAAACATTGGTGAGACCAAGTCTTACCCACGTCTCCTCTTTCTCTTTAGCTCCCCCGCTAAACCAGGAGGAGTGGGACACTAAACTCTAGCGGTTACCACAAATCATGGGACGCCCCCATGATCTCTCTCAAACGTGTGACCACTCTCCAGGACCGTTTTCTTCACCTATAAATAGTTCTAGACGATGACAAATCTGGTATGCAATCTCTCTCACCTTACTTTACTACATTTATACTTAAACTCTCATACCGATCACTTATTCACACGCCGGAGGTGGTTCGCAGGGTCCAACCCCTGCGCAATCACTTAACGTAGTGTTTTAGTATTTCTTATTTCAGGTTAATTCCAAGCTTGGCGTAATCACAACACCTCTTATTCCCTTTGATCACCATCGAAGGCCTGGTAGTACTAATTATTGTACAATCAGCCATCATCATAACCTTCATGTACTTATAGTTCTTGGGTATCGCCTGGTATTGCCAAATGGGTCATCTTAAGGATTTCTTCATCGGAAAGGACTAAATGGATGCAAATTATTGTTGATTGTAGTGTTCTAGCTCCTTTAACACCGACTCCACACAAAATCTACTGATCGTTTGTAACAGTTGCGGCTCAAAGGTCTATTTAATGTAATCTATACTACATTATAAAGCATTTGAGACTTACTATAAAAGAAAGTCTTAAAATTTTAAGACCAAAAACATTACTATTAAAGGAAAAGTAGAAAATGAATGTAAAATATGCAAATTTAAGTCTAATTTAAACCATATGTAACCCCCCTCCAATAATGATACATTTTAATGAAAGTGTTTATAAGAAAAACTCACTATTAACCATCAATTTAATGCTAATATTTGAAAAATAAAAGTGTTACACTATTAATAATTTAAACGTTCTACCTTTGAAAAACATATTTCTAATACTTTATACTATTTGGGACATGCTAGATAAGGAAATTTAAAATGAAAAACGTTTGCTCGCCACAAAAATAGTCACCGGGTACCCTCCACCGCATTGCGCGGGTACCCTTCTAGTAATGTTCAATGTGTGGGCTCCTGTTGCAACTGAACACAAATGACAAATGTCTACCTTATAGTTCAAATGAAATGAGATTATATGTGTATTAATTTTCTAGCCGTCACGATTGTATCCACGGAACTGCCCAAATAAAATATTAGACAGAAGCTGTAAATTCGATATTACAACAATTTCAACCTTACCCTACGAGTTTAGATATTAAATGGTGCATAAGAAAAAAGTAGTTTTATACTTTTATACCATAGTTCTTCACATATGCCCATTGACTCGCTTGGTTTTAACTGAAGATGATTTTTCACTCTTCCTTCACTCATATCTGCACCATATATGACTATATGAGCCTTTAAACTATCATGCATGTTGTTAATTGTTATGTACCTTCTGAGCTTCTGTAAACAAAGCAGGCGCTATTCTCAGTTTGATGCATGTTTTGGTAATATTTGTTGCACTCACATACTTCATCAGCAATGAGCATCGAATACTATTATTACTTGACATTTGGACCATGAGCATTTGCGATAATGTTACTACTCATGGTCCAACGGACGTGACATACACATGTATGGATCTATTTGTTATTTAGACAAAGTCACAAAGATATTATTGTTTTCAAGTAGTCATGGTGAGTGGTGACGATTAATTTCCCCTTTTCCATGGCTTGCTTTTCGTTTCCATTCCATATTTCCATATGTTAATCCAGACCAATTGGGTGCCTTAGATTTTAGGAAAGGAACTTGTATAGAAATAATGTATGATAACTCTTTTTTTTTTCTTTGGCTAACATCCAAAAATACTAACGTTTCATTTACTGTCATTTAGATAGACGAATACTTTTAACGACCTTATTTTCCACACAATCAAGCAAACACGTCCATTTCTTGAATATCTTTCCAATTCTTCCACACCACGTATATCAAAGTTGATGTAAATTAACCTGGACCACCTAGATGTTATAGAAACACGAAAAGTGTAACAAATATAACGTACTCTAAGTCAAAATAAATTTAATTTGTTAACAAAAAAACTATTTTTAGTTTTATAACAGATCCCATCAGTGTTGTTTAACTGGTTAAGGGTGCATTTGGTATACTGCCATGAATCACAATCGGTAAGGGTTTAAATATAAAGTGAGCCTTTCAGGTACGAAAGTTCCATGCCTTACCTTTTTTTAGTGTTTGTAGTATAGAACATATTCATCTATCATTGTCATAATTGATTGCAAGATTTATCTAACAAATACAATTATTTGGAATGAAACTCTATCCATGATTCCGATATGCATGTACCAAACGCACCCGAGTCTTTTATATAGAAATCAAAATAAAATGTAGTGTACTAAATTGTGATATATGGAAAAGAAAGATACTTGTAATAGTTAGAATTAAATATAAAGATAACAAACTTTTTTTAAGAGTTTTGGTCACATAACAGCAACGAACTTTTTCATTGTCTCGTTTTGATATGTGAAATTTAAAAAAGTTGTGTAAATGTAACAAACTTTCATAAAGTGGTTCAATTAGGAGTGTAACCGAGCCGAGCCAAGCCCGAGCTCAACAAGGCTCGAGCTCGGCTCGAAAGATAAAAGGTTTTCAAGCTTTAACCATCCAAGTTTGAGCTCGGCTCGAGCAGGATTCGAGCAAACTCGAGCTTAGCTTGAAAAGCTTGAAATTATATATATGAAAAGCTCGAATCTATGCCAACTTATATTTGCAGATGAACTGATCTCGAACAAAATAGCAGATATGCTATTCCGTTTCAAAACGAATTGCAAATTGCAGTTGACACAAAAAAAGATAGTCTTTACAAAGAACTTGTACATGATCATGAATCACAAACTCGAAGATAAATACTTAACCGTTTGAAAACGAAATTAGATATTTTTAAGAGGAATAAAACCAACAATAAAATTCTCATAACCAAGGCTAGGAAATATTTTATCCTTCATGTAGTTAGTCCTTATAATTAGGTTAATATTCAAATAAGCCCTTATTTACACATAAAAATAATATGAAAGTATATCTATATTAAGGCTCGAAAAGCTCGATAACCGCTCAAGCCGAGCTATCAAAAGCTCGGGCTCGACTCATTATATGTTTCGAGCCAGTTTATTGGGCTTGAGCTCGATAAAAGCTCAGCTCGATTGAGTCGAGCTTGAACTCGAGCTCGAGTTGCTTGATAAAAGCTTGGCTCATTTACACCCCTAGTTCCAATCTGCATATTTTGATGACGTGTCACATTATAAATAGTGCCATGTGTCAGACTTCAGGTTTGACACATCATCTAAATGTGCAGATGAGAACAATTTATGAAAGTTAGTTACATTTATACAACTTTTTTAGAATTCACGTACCAAATCGGTATATTTGAAAAAATTCATTGCTACTTAATGATTGCAATGATCAAAACTTTTTTTTTAATATAATATAAGTTATTGTTATTATAACCCAGTATCTAATCTTCGGTTTGGATATGGTTTCGTAAGTATACAAGTCTTGTTCGATTATCCGAACCGAAAATATTTTTGACCGAACCGAACCGAAAACTAAACCGAGGTTCGGTTCGGTTATAGGTCAAAACCGAAAACCGAATTTTGTACTTGAATTACACCATTTATATTTTTTTTAAATATAATTATATAGATTTTTGGGGAAAAAAAATTCAAGCATAAAAAGTGTTTTTTATATTATGCTAAAATATTAATGGTCTTTATATATATATATATATATATATATATATATATATATATATATATATATATATATATATATATATATATATATATATATAGGCAAAGGATCACGTGTGGATGTTTTGTTTTAGTGCGGACGTGCGGATAGATCTGGGCCGTCTATCCAGATCTGATCTTGACTTTTAAAAAAAAAAGTCAAGATCTGACGCAACGATCACGGTACCAATTGACCCTTCAAACGATTTTTTTAATTTTTTTTCCTTTTTAGGGATCCTTACTATTGTTGTCTTCTTTACTTTTTTTATTTTTTTAGATTTTTCTAAGCACTTTTTTTGTTTTTGATTATGAGTGCTACGATGATATTTAGGATATTGTGAGTCTTACCGTGATATTAACGATTTTACTTAAAAAGTTACGTTGATATTAGTAAAAAAACTTAATATCATTGTTTTTTTTATTACGATATTAAGAAAAAGCTACGGTGATATTAAAAAAAATAACTTTGATATTAAGAAAGCATGATAGTTACGGTGATATTAACAATTTTTATTAAGAAAAAGTTTTTATGATATTAAAAAAATTAATATCACTGTTTTTATGATATTAAAAAAAGTTACGGTGATATTAAAAAAAATGACTTTGATATTAAGAAAACATGATACTTACGGTGATATTAACAATTTTTATTAAGAAAAAGTTTTTATGACATTAAAAAAGTTATTGTGATATTAAATTTTTTATTAAAAAAAAGTTTATGTGATATCAAAATCTGATTTTGACTTTTTTACAAAGGTCAAGATCTGATCTTGACAAATTTTTACAAAAGTCAAAATCATACGCTAATATCACAATACCTTTAACGATGAAAATGATTTTTTTTGAAATTTTTTTCAGCGATTTATAATTATTTGTTGTTCTCTTTATTTTTTTATTTTTTTCAGATTTTTTTGAATTTTTTTCAATAAAAAAATCTACTGTGATATTAACGATTTTTAAAAAAGTCGGGATATTTACGATAATGCCACTCCGCTTTTTTCAGATGGTTGACTAGAAGGAGGGCTGAGATTCGTCCGTACATCCGCACTAAAATCCAAAAATGTACCGGATCCCTTCCCTATATATATATATATATATATATATATATATATATATATATATATATATATATGAATTCGGTTCTCGGTTCGGTTTTTGGTTCAAATAGCCAAAACCATATCCAAACCGAAAACCGAATTTTTAGTTTGATTCGACTCGTTTTGGCAAATCCGTTTCGGTTATAAGTTCGGTTCGGTTTTTCCCGGTTCGGTTTTTGATTTATTCGGTTTATTACCCGAACCATGAACACCCCTATGCAGATACGCTCCCATGTTAAAAAAATAAAGATGTGAATGTAACTTATATAATATATAAAACCTCCACCAGCAACATGAAAAACCAAATACCAATGCTAATGTCAGTGTTATGGACTTATGGATCTTGCTAAGACAGTACATAATTTTACACTAAAAACTAAAACTAGCAAATATATACTCCTGCTCTAATATAAAGACTTGCACTAAGATATGAAACGTTCAAACAAAGTCCAAATTAACAAACAGGCTAACTGTTGCATGCTTGATTAGTATCACTGAACTAGATGAGATATACTTCTCTCTCATGCCATCAATTAGTGGCTAACACCTCAGCGTGTGAATGTTTTGTGTGAAATTTATGAGTGGATGTAGCATCCTTCTTATAATATATGTAAACCATGGTTAACAATCTAAAAATTAAATTTATAACACTATCAAATATTATTCATGACCCGCCCGATGGATGGACGAGCAAGCTTCATGTGATATCTTTGGTTATGATTTATAATTTATGTAGTTATGTTGTTAACATGATCAGTTTTGAAACAAAAGTGATAGCCTATAATGAGTAGTGAAGTTTAGTCAATGTGATCTTTGTTGTTTCTTTGATTGTATGATGCGACTTAATTTCGTTTGCATCGAATATCAAAAATAGGATGTCTTAATAATTGTTTGCGTATTAATGCATTAAAGGGGTACTTGAGAAAAACTAAACTTCATATATAAATAAGAACGCCTGTTTAGCTTTTTTACATATACAAATTGATTAAGTTGTTGTAAGTTAAAAAGAAAAAGAATGAAATACCGAACCATAGTGATTAAAGCCTATAAGTTGTTTATGTTTTATGTAATAGAATGATAGCTGCAGGTTTTTAAATCAAGGTGTAGTCAGAATGAAATTATAGAAAAAATCACACAAAGTAGCTGCTGAAAAAGACATCTTTAGAGCTTAGTTGAACAAAAGCTAATCACCAATACATATAGTTTACTGAAACAAATGTTAAGCTAATGTGGAATAAAACTTCTGAACTCTTTACTTAACTCGTTTCATGAATTCATCATCATCTTTGTCTTCCAAAGGATCTTCATCATTGTCCAAAATAAATGTCTCTAAAGTTAATTTAACAAAAGCATAGAGAAGTATGTCTACTCAAACTAAAGCTATGCAATTAAACCCAAAACATTTATTAGCTTCATAATAGAATCATAGAGCAAAAAGCATATGAACAAGCAAGCAATCAAAGTTATGGTTTATCACAAATAAAAGGTATTACGGAGTATAAGCAAATAACAAAAGCACAAAGGTACACCATAAAGACATAAGCCCAAAAAATATTTAAATGAACTGAGTTCATATGCCAATGGTGCACATTAGTAAATATAACTGAATACAATCAAACACCCAAGAATGTTACAGTTTGACACATATAAAGAAGCATAATCATCTCAAATTTTAAACATGAAAATGTGATCGATGCATGTTTTAGATTGTAAAGTTGTATCCTATAACAATTTGCTCGTTTACAACCCATTTATTACTTGTTTGACCCGTTTACATAAACAGGTTAAGCGGGTTAAACTGCTTTGGTTAGGGTTGATATTTTCAACACAAGTAATTAAACGGGCAGTGTTTGGGTTGGCTGACACTGATCCGTTAAACAGGCCCAATGGTTAGTGGTTTATCTTAAATATCAATCATATACATTTAATTGCAGCACATACTTATAAACTTCGCAGTCATGTTTCTTACAATTATTTTTCTTTGGCAGATTTCTAGACATTCACTACAGAATAAAGACTACTCGAAACAGGTTTTCCAAACCAAGTAGTATTCTTATGATGTAAATATAAATCCTTACAGTTATTTGGTAATCATTGTGTAAAAATGTCGCAGCTGCTTTATCACAGAAAAGGGCGTTCCCGAACATTTGAAAGGGTGTTTGGCTCCAAAGAAAGAAATTCTGACTAATGAGAGCTTACGCAAGAAAGTGGAGCACGAGAGGGACCAGGCAGATGCTAGTGAGGAAAGGGTTGAGGAAATCACACAAAGTTATATAAATTTGCAAAAGGACCATGAAGAAATTAGAAGGAAAATGGGATACGTACTGGAGCAGCTAGCTAGTTTCACTGGTGTGCAATCTCCTCAACAATTTGTAAGTCTTCTCTCTTACAACTGGATTGGATTATTTTTCGGTCGGATTATGATGATGAGTTAAATAGTACTCTGGCTTAGGAGTTGTGAATATATTTAGGTATAAGATTTAAGTAGGTATTGGCGGAGATCAGGCTATATGTGTTGAGTATGAAGTTTAGTTAGGTAAACGTCGAAGTGGAAAATGGGTTGGTTTGGGTCATAGGTCAAATTTCAGTCATATATTGGTTACTCTTCTTGGGCATCATGTTAAAACCAGGAAATCCATCTCATAGTTGATATTTGAGTATAACCTTCTACCTTAAAAGACTTGCAAGTTTCTTCCATCTAATGTGGGTTGGCTTATATTTTATCATAACTAAATTTTATGAGAGTGAGTAGACTGTTTGGTGCTTGAGAACGTATTTAGATTTAGCAAGTTTGGCTCTCCTGGTCTCTGTTGGTTGTGCTCCTTACCTATTTGTTATATGATCTCAATGTTAGCGGCAGAAACAATAAGAACAGTATGCAGTAATTAAGTAAACCTGTTTCAATTAGTATTACATTCTGATATGCTCATTTGTGAGATTGTATGAATAAGTTCCTGCTTGTGTCATATTGTTGATTTTGATTATAACTCATTGTATTTTGCAGTGATGATTCGTTTTATGGTGTTAAGGAGCAATATGATTTTAGGGTGCTGGAAGATTACACGGTGCATCCTAGTATGAGTGAACATATTAAGCATTTTTCTGGATCATGTGTACAGTGATACCAAGTTTTAGCATAGCAGTATTAGCAGACATGTAGAATTGTCGAGAATGAAACTTATATATTGTCATGTTTTAATCTTACACAAAGTTATGCAAATTCACAACGGATGCCGGTAACATTTTACTATTTTATAATGAACAAAGCCTTTTTTGGCATTAAATACACTAAGATAGTTGAAACTTTAAAATTCAACAACACAAACAATAAGACATCAAGTACAACCAATTCAAACAGAATTACTGTAATACTTAAAACTTAGGGCCCGTTTGGTTTGAGGTTTTTTATTAGGTTTGGGATTAAAAAGTCAAATTATATTGTTTGGTTGCAATTTTAAAGTTGGAGTTTAGATTTTAATCCCACATTTAGAGGTGTGTGTTAAAGTTAGGTATAAGATGGGTTTTATAAAAAGTGTGGGACCATTTTTTTTCTCATCCTCATATTTTTCTTTTTATTCCCTTAATTATTAATATAAATAATTTTAAATTTATATTTTAATATATAATATATTTTTAAATATTATATTATCTCTCCTACTCAAATCTAAATCCAAATCCTAATTTACAACTTTACATTTTAATCCAAATCCTAATCAAAACCCATCTACAAACCAAACGGGCCCTTAAATTAAACAATGCAAGTAATAAAGATAAGAGTACAAATACTAGATTCAACTTTGTTTCTTGGACATATTCTTTATTAAATGTCACTAATTAAATACACCCCCCTCAATGAGAGTTACAATTAAAAGAACCTATTTTACAAACCAAACAAGCTACTAGACAAAAATAATAATAATAATAATAATAATAATAATACGGAGTAAATAAAATAAAATAAATAAATAATTGTCGTTGCTTATAATACCGTAGAAAACTAATCACTGAAGCCATTGTCAAAAAATATACAAATAAAATAAATTACTGGCTGAAAAAGTTAAATTATAGGATATCCGTAGCCATATCGCACGAGTAGCTACTTAATGCACATACAACATTCTTACAAATGCAACTATCGTGTTAACAATGAATGTATTATATTACTATGTTTCAACAAAAAAGGATAAAAGTTTCTCATTTAGATGTACATGGAAGAAAAAGAAACCTCCATGGAATTAGTTAGTAGTAATTAATATGAGCAAATATTGGTGGTGATTAATAAGCGAGAAAAGCAAGTGCAATAATTTCTTGGATGAGTTTATCTTTACCACTTCACATGGGTGTTTTTGTACGAATAATAAAGTGTGTGCTACCTAGTTGCTTTCAGAATAATAATAATGTTTACAAGTCGATCATATGTAGTTGGTCGATAAGAAATTAATAATTCATTCCTTTGTTGTATAGGTGTCAATTGTAGTTTTGTGATTTTCATAATGTAAATCAAATATACGTACGTAAGTTTATTTGTACCAACATGCATGGTAGGTTCAATATGTGATATGTCAAGTCATTTCTTCAAGTTTCATGTGTGCATTATCTTTAACTTTTCATGTGCATGGTTCAATATATATCAAGTCATTCATTTGAGTTTTACGTACGTATGTAAATATATATGCATATGTATACGCATGTCGAATTCTTTGACAATGTCACGATGCATGTTAACTACAAACCTACGCAAGGGCGCAGGGCTAACTACGACCAATCTACGTACAATTACGCCATCCACATAAACTTGCTATACGAGTTTGTATAAAGAAAATTAACACATGTTGTTGAGTTGTTCCAAAAACAGCTCGTTCTCCCCTTTGGACAAATCCATGTTAGCACAACGAGGGTATGATAGTGAAACTAGTACTTTTACAAAGACGTGAGAAATCACATCGAAGAGATGGAGTGTTTGTGCCCATTCATCGATGTGTCGTTTCTCAGGCATTCATTAGACTTGCCCATATTTCGTTTGGTTGAGTCTAAGTGTGTTTAATTAGTTGTCGTTTCGAGTAAAGTATGTTTTTCTTAAGAAACACGAAACAGAAATTCCCTTTGCTTAAAGGACCACATAGTTTTGTCAACAAAATATGTTCCAAACAAAACCATTCCAAAAGTATCGAATTGTTAACCAATCTGCATTAATTATAGTCGTTGTTTTAATAGTTGTTAGGCTTTACATTTCATTTGCAAAACCTCATTCGGTGGTGAGGGTGAGGTTGCTCGCAAGACTTTCCATACCGACATGAAATCACAAAACAATATTCATGGTTAGCCAAACACAATGGCGGAGTTTGACGCTTTATTTTGGGAGGGTGATAAACGGAAATTATATGAAATAGAAAGGGAAAATGTAAAAAAATGAAAGTATACTATCTAAAATGCTTTAGCTTTCAAGTTCAATTCTTGCTCGGTGCAAATAACTTTAAGTGGCCACGTTAACCTTCAGAAAATGGAGGACTTTACCTGGTTTGAGTTTGTGTGACGGTTGATTCAAACCTCATGAATTAATCAGCTAAAAGGTTAAAAATCACGGTTACCAAAAAAATAAAAATACATTAAGTAACAAAATTGCAAAGTTCACAACCTTTTTTTTTCCTCCACATAGCTCTGCCTATGGCCCAACACATACATTAACCACTTTTGAATTCATTTACTTACAAAAGACTCCAACATCTATGCAAATTATTTAAAAAAAAAATGTGGGTTATAAATTTAAAAGTTAAATGAGGTAAAATCTTAACCACCTAAAAACTCAACCTATTGATTGTTTATATAAATATAGGATAAAATAAGTCATTGCACATGAATTCTTATAATAATGTCCATCGCCACCCCTTTATCCCTAGCACCATCCTTCATAAATAAAACTTTTGTACAAATGGTCCTTTAACGTGTTACTTAAGTAATATTTATGGTCTTCTAACATTCAAATAAACATTTTGGTACAAATTAATAAGAATTCATCTCAATTTAATCTTAGTTCACACAGACGAACACGTTGCAGGGCATAGCATAAATGAAACCGTTGATCATTTCATAAAACATATATGCTTGACCTTTCTCGATGCTTTTTTTGGGTGACTCACCAATCGACCTAGCAGTGATCGATGACAGAATGGTACGAACAAATTCGTGTTGTATTTCGCTAGGGGTGTTTAGCAAAAGCGTTAAAAGGATCCGTAGTGTCAAATTTGTTAATCTAATCATGAAAATGTTGCGGTTACTGCAAATCTATAACGTATACAACACGATGCTAGCTTATATCACGTGTGATTGATCATTAAAACGGTATTATACAAATCCTAACCATAGTAAACGAATATATTCACACGTTGCGGGTTTTTTCCTCGTCCGTTGCTATCGATAAATTATTGAAAAAGCACTTCTTCAAAACTAATATGTACCAAAATTGTTGTTTTAAAAGTACATGGACAACATTTGTTATTTAAGGTTATATAATCAAGAGACCATTTATGTAACTTTGCACAACATGGTGTGCATATAAATACACAAACTCACTGCCTTGATGAAAAGCAACATTCCATACTTAACTCTCTCTTAGATTTTGAATATCAAAGATGTGCATTGTAGTGTTTGCTTGGAAAGTTCACCCTCTCTACCCTTTTCTTCTTTTGCTCAATAGAGATGAGTATCATCACAGGTATACAACACATATGCTATGTTCTCTAACATACATATGCTATGTATTCTAACATGTTCTTCATTGCCATATACTAAAATATCACTATTTCACATATATATGTGCATGTGTTTAACAAGAAAAAAGGTTACATACATAGTCATTATACATATTTCATGTGATATAAGATCTTGAAATAAGTACATGATTTGCTAACGAGCCGTTCGTTGTAGTGATTCACACACATTTTATGTTGTAATGTTGTATGACCCATAATATGCAGTTTTTTATTACGAAAACCTTATGATTTGCATGTATCTTACACATAGACAATTTTGGTTACTTACATTTAGCATATATATTTCTTATATTGTTATATTGGTTGTCTTTGACGTGTGCTTGGGGTGGAATTAAGGCCGACGAAGTCTGTTGGATGGTGGGAAGATGGAGAGATATTAGGAGGGAGAGACGAGGTGGCAGGAGGGACATGGTTGGCATGCACAAGGGAAGGTCGAGTCTCGTTCCTAACTAATGTCTTGGAACTTCACACTCTACCTGAAGCCAAGAGTAGAGGCGACCTTCCCTTGCGTTTCTTGGAGGTTTATTTTCTTACCAATTCTTAACTTTTCCTCGTTAAAAGATCTATATATCTAGCTACCTGTATATAAATAATGGTCTTAGTATGTGATGGATTTTACTTGTAGAGCAAAAAGAGTTCAGAGGAATTTGCAAAGGAATTGGTGAAGGAGGTTCATGAGTACAATGGATTCAACCTCATAACCCTTGATCTTACTTCCAACAAGATGTTTTACATATCGAACAGACCAAAAAGCGAACCACCAACGGTTCAACAAGTTCAACCAGGCATCCATGTTCTATCGAACGCCAAGCTTGATTCTCCTTGGCCTAAGGTCGATCACTAATCGCGTTAAGCATGCTAATTGAAGCACATAAAATGATAATTTTTAGTTTCTTAAATCATTGATATATTTTCAGGTCCAACGTTTGAAACTGAATTTCAAAAAACTGCTTAGCACGTACGATGAAGACGAGGATATACCCATGAAGGACATGATCAACAAGCTAATGAGAGACACCACAAAAGCCGACAAGAGTCAGCTTCCTAACATTTGTTCCCTTGAATGGGAACATAATCTCAGCTCGATATTCGTTGAAGTGGACACCCCGTTGGTATGTATATATTTTCGCTTATGTAAGATCTGTTGGAGTTTATGGATATATATTAATAAACGTATGTCTAGAATCGAACTCGAGACCTCGGGATTGCACACGCTACGAATGAGTATTAAGAAATAATAATTAATATATTTATATATTTATTATTATACACAAGTATGTAACGATCGTTGGTATTTACCGTTAATGACTCACGACCGTTAGACGAATATAAGGAAAGAATTATGTGATAATAATTGGTAAGTCAAGAAGCTTCCGGATTCCCTTTGGGACTACATTGCCGATCGGTTGGGCTTGGGGAAACCCAATCCCACACCAACTTGAGCTCCAAGTTATTAACACTATAAATACAAATCAAGGGTCATTAGTTTTTGTAACTTTTGTACACAATACTAAACCCTAATTTGTGTTTTCTTTCTTGGTATGTAAATCGGCCGAACACCCCTTTTAGGGTGGTTCGACTTTGTTTTATAAACAATAAATTGTTACTTGTGTTGTCACTAGCATCACCTTAATACGGTTTAGTTCGTGTGTACAAGAACGAGGTAACAACATACTTTTGTTGTTATCAAGGGATCGATTAACAAAACGGTAAGGGGTTAATCATTGATCCATATAAACCCTAATTAGGGTTCATCACATGTTCAAGATTATTTATTGATTCTTGTTTTGCTAGAATCACTAAAGGTACGCTCTCTTTATGTTTCAGTTAATTAATTATGAGTATTCGATCTTTTGCTTCCGTTGTGCGTTGTTGATGTTTATATGTTTAATTATGTAATTGTTATGGTACTTAAATTCTAACAGTGGCATCAAGAGCGGTTAATACTGTGTAATTAATTACTGAAACACATAAAAAATTTGAAATCTTTGATTATTATTATTGCATGCTTAAAGGTTTCTTGGTGTTAATTTTTGAAACCCTAAAAATATTTTTTACTGTTCACGAACACTGTTCATTCGACACTGTTCACGCGGTACTGTTCATGGTACTGTTCGCGGTACTGTTCATCCGAAGAAATTTTTTTTTTTTAGGTTTTATAAAAATTGAAGAAACCCTAGGTTGCATGCTAATATTTTTTTTTATGTGGTTTAATCATGTATAATTGTTATGTGACATGGTTTATGTGCGTATCTTGTGACCTAATTGGTAATTGTTATGCTTTGATCCATGACGAAACATGCATGTTAGTCATGGGTTATTAATTGTTTTTTTAATTGTTAAGCTTTGTCACATGTTCTAATATTGGGGAAGACCTCAATAATAATTATTAAAATCAATTTACGTGCTATGTGGTGTGTATATTAGCTTTGGCCTACGCAATTGATTCGTCAATGTATGTGGCTCCACTTCCATTAAGAAGGGAAGGCCTTAGTTGATTACATGCATTTTACACCTAGAATTGATTTTGTTAGGATCTTTTCTTAACAAGGATTGCATGTGGCTATTTGTTTCACCTTTGTTATTATTATTAGTTGTTGATTTGTCTTGGATTACTTGTTTTATTGTTTCTTATTTGTTCGACATGTTGTAAGCAATAAAAGGGTAATTTTTCCATAAAGAAAATAATACGGACTAATAATGGTGAAACCCTATGTGATAAAGTAAGAATCTTGCAAGGTCTTAAGTGCCGCTAGTGGTCCGATTCGCACGGTAATCAGCTCCCAGGCGAGACCAGCAAAATTCACACTTTATTACATGATTTTGAGATTGAATCCATAAACTTTTGCTTGATTGATGTTTTGTACAAATATGCTTTTAAAATTAAGTCCTTTAAGACGATATTCATAACCGTGATTTGAAGGCTTAGAAAAGAGCCTTAGAGTCTGCCTTGGTTATCACAATCTTGAATATGTCTTAAACGAATTATTTTTAAAATCATAATTGTAGAAAGTCATCTTAGGGTTTATTAAACCTCAAGTAAAACTTTGTGTATTAATTTCACGAATTGGTAATAAAAAAGTTTTGAAAACTTATGTTATAAAGATGAGTGCATGCATCTTTATACATGTTTTGATTTTCACATCAAAAGTTTATACCCTAAAATTTAAGTTACATGCCATCTAACTATAAGGAACACTTGAAGTTATTATTTAGTAACACGTGAGACGCAGGCTAAATTTTAATGACAAGGTAAATTTCCGAGTGTGCGTGAGACCACACATGGAGAATTTGCAGTTTCTAAGTTAGACGACTTAATTAAGTTGATGCGTGAGACCTAGAGCTTAAGGCATGAGATGGGATGAAACATGCTTACATGACAAATTGATGAATCAATTTGATGTAAATCCCATAATGATCTAGGAATTGGAAAAGTGTTTGCCAATTATTGTTCGACAGATTACCATCTTTTATACTTTCATCACTAGCAGATCAACTGATGTGGTGGAATCTATGTAAAGTTGGATCCTAAATTTTCAAGAAAATATGTTGGTTATATGAATATATCCTTGGGTATTATATTTTCTTGAAAATATAAATTATCGAAAATACTAAAATTGAATTTTGTAAATTCTTTAAATGTATTAATGCAACTCAAAACCGTAAACGTAAGTTATTCTTTTAATTGATCTACACCCGTTTGGGTTTTTGGTTAGAGTCAATATTTACTAAAAGAATAAATATAGTCTTTTTTCCATTAGGAGAAGTGTGAGACTTAAATCCTATTCCTTTTCATGAATGAGAAAGGTATAATAGGATGATTAGAATTGTCTAAAATTCTAAATACATAACTCATAGCAAACTTTAATAGTAAGAATATTTGCACTTTATGAGTTATTAAATTAGAAGCTAGACTGATTACTGCATAATGGTAAAAGACGAATTAGATTATTTTATCTAGTTGTTTTGGTTTGACCATTTAAAGATACTACATACAATTGTTGGAATGGTAAATTTATAAAGGAAGAAATTGCATGCCCAGTTTTTTTTTTCAAGTTAATAGTTTGGAATGTGATGAATCACATTTATGTAGTAGATTACATCCTTTTATAACATATATAATTGCTTGAATGGGTTTTCTTAAAAGATGTAGGAAAGTAAACAAGTACACTATTTTCTTTCACTGATTAATGAAACATTTACAACGTTGTCAAATTCAGTGGGAGTATTGTGTTCTTATGGCTGGATAAGGGATTATTATATGGTTCTCTAATTCAGTGGGAGTTACAAGACTTATTGTCTTGATTGTAACTTAGATTATCTTTTGAATATCTCAAGGTAATTACTTTCCAAATATAGACACTAATATTTTCAAGGATAGTCATGTACGTTTCCTTGATTGATTGAGTAAACTCTATATCTACTAAGTTATGTTAATGACACAAATCATATTGTTCAAATTAACAAACGCGTGCGTGTTGTTTATATGATACATGGTGTAGTACCATGCACAAGTGGGAGAAATCTTCATTATGTGCAAAGTACAACACATAAGAATATGATTTAAAGCATTCTCTTAACTGCAAAGTAAGAGACTATAATTCTAATTAGATTAATTATCTAATCTAAGAAACACTTGGTGTTAAAATTTAGTAAACGTGAGACGCAGACTAAATATTAACAACAAGGTGAATTTCCATGTATGCGTGAGACCAACATGGATAATTTACTGTTTCTAAATTAGACATCTATTAGAACATTGTGTCAAATAACATTACTACTTCAGCTTTAATATTTATGTATTATTGGAATGACATAAATGCATGAAGTAATATTATACTACTTCAATAATTATGTATTCTTAGAATGACATAAATAAATAAAGTAGTGTGTTAACTTGAAAATATTATTGAAACCAAATGATGGTGTTCATGATTACTTTAATAATACATGTTCATACTTTATTGTATAGTTATAAACATGAAGTCTTTTAAGTATTACAAGACTTATAATTAAGTAAGACGTTAGCTTGTTATGGTCTTCAATTGAGACATATACAAGAAGTCATTGAGTTGATCAATGACTAATAACGAATAGTGGGATTATAACACATTTATGTTTTAATGCGACATAAACATGAAGTGACTTGATTAATAAGTACTTGGGTTATAAAGCATGCAATTGGCTTGAAAATACTATTACACCATTAAGTTGATTTAGTTGGTAAATAGACAAGCTAAAAGATATATGGTTATCTTACATATTGTTAGATTGTCTTACAATATGAGTTCTAATGAAATACTAGATTATAGTATGTTAGGAAATCAAACCCTTGTTGTAGTGTTTGGTTCAAGATAACTACATCTTCTTTTCTTCCAAAAGTTATCAAGGTTAGAAATTGAGTATGGCTTGAATATACTCAATTAAACTCCTAGAAGATTAATAAGACGTTATTGAATTATGAAATGTGATGAATCACATTAAGTCTTAAATTGAAGTTCTGAATTTGTTAAGTTACTTATGTGAAGGTTGTTAACAAAGAGCTATCAATGCGTATTTGTAAAGTCCTAAAAGAGAACGTTGGATTGTTGCTCTAATTGCTAAGTATTTTATTCTATATAATACTAAAGGCAAGTGGGAGTATTTTATCTTGAAAAAATAGAATTACAAGATACATAATCTTCTAAAACCACACTAGTTAAAATCATGATGAGGCTTAACATGTAAATGATAAACCTCAAGATGATGGAATTATCATTCATAGATCCACTTGGATATCTCAGATATTTAATTAATATGCTGATGATTATATGACGTAGTATTACCAAAATAATGAATTGGGTGAATTACTCATATTATGAATGTTAAAGATGCAGTTCATAAAGATATTCAAATTTAAAATTTGGTTTATCTTAATTCTTAATAGTTAGAGAATGATGATGAGTTTATTCAAAGATAATGTAACCCTAGTGGTTTAAATCTTTGTGTTGAAATCATATGATCAAAATTGTACACATATCTTAATGCATATCTTATGACAAGATTATTAATCATACTTAAGTAATTGACTATGATTGAATATTCTTTCCTAAGCACATTGAAGATACAAAGATTGTAATTGTCATATTTATATGAATATGAAATTTGACAATGGAATATCAAAAACTCTTTCTTGAATAATTACTTGAGCGAGGACGGTAAGTAATCAAAAGGAGTTTATGAATTCATGCAAATCTTTGGAAGTATACAAAGTGCAATAATCCATGAATGGATAAATGCATGCATCTAAGAGATTAATCTTATGTTTAATTATTATATCCATGAATTGATTTATAATTGAAATAAGATAATTTCTAAGTATTTCTGAAAGCTAGTGGGAGTATTATGTTTGATTTACTAAATCATATATATTGTAGAGTGACATTCCATATAAGTAAAAGGTTAGACTTAATTTGGAATGAAACTTTACTTGAAAGATTTAGGAAATAAAACATACAACCTTGAATCTAAAGTCTATTATTGAATGAACAGGTGCGGTAAATAAATTCTAAAAAGAATATGATATATTATTTGGATGACTAAATGGATATACATATTTATAAAGATCAAACATGAATAAAATCTAAGTTTGACTGAAGGATTTTCATGTGCATTATATTATTGTTGTATCATGCTTAAGTGCATAATGATTTGACAATATTTAATATCCAATTAAAAGTTATAATATAACTTGTGTAATAGATATTCTAATGGAAAATGTTTGAAATTAGAATAATGATCCTCAACCTGGAATAGCTCCTAAACATTACACAATGGATATTAAGTTTACGGAAATTTTAAAAGACCATATTTTGGTATATATAAAATGATGCTGGTTTAATTGAGATGACACTCAATAACTAGTCATGAAGGATATCATGAGAACTAGTTATGCTCAACTAAGAGCATAGTTGCATTAAACATTAAAAAATTAGAATACTTTAAACTTTAAAAGGTTTGAAAGTTTGATTATCATAAGTTGGTGATTGAGGATATCACACCATTTATGAAAAATTATGTGGCTATATCAAGATAGTTGGATATACACATACAAGAATTTTACTTATTGAATTCTTGAAAGAAGTATTCTCAAAATTCGGATAGATCAAGTTAGTTGAATAATGCCTTGTCAACAAGTATGATTGTCATTACTTGAGGCATAATTGTTAGCAAGTCATTACTTGAGACAAAATTCATTAACTAGAATTATCATGCATTGATCTATTTAGTATTTGGATAAAGGACATTAAGCAATTATTATTTATAATGAATTAAAGTACTTAGTACGTTTGTTTTCATTAATAATAAATTGTGTCCTATATTTGCATGTTTAAATCCGTGAATAACTTATGTTATTCTAAATTGTCCATTGTCGATTAATGATATGGGAATATCATTAAACTAAGACAAATCTGAGTATTGGTTAGAATATACTTGAAAGTATATTGATGCGTTGACATACCAATTTCACATGATATTCGATGAATTGAATATAGGACTTATCCCAACTACATGATTTTACTTTATGGATCTTGTCAGTAAGTAAATCATGAATTTGTTATCCTCAGACTTGAGATACCAGATAAGTGTCATGGATGTAGTGCATTTTGTGGAGCAATCTACCGCTTACCGTAATTGGAAGTCATAAGGGTTGCTTTCAGAATTGTTGCAAAGTCCATGGGTTATTCTTGTAGTCAAGAAAGAATTTGTTCCTTCAAATTCGTTTTGAAGCTTAATACTGCTGGGCCCCTCGTAGGTTTGACAAGATGTATGCGTGCGCACGCCCAAAGTCTATCTGGAATACGTTCAGATGTTTTGGTAATCTTGCTCAATCATAAACAACGAGAAACAGAATTGTTAATTGAAGAATGACTAAGATCCATATCTTTATTAACGTAGTATTAGAAACAAAAGGATGATAATAATAATGATGAATCATTATAGGTTTTTTCCAGGAAACCTTCCTCGAGTTGATCTAGGGGCATTGGCGTGTTGCTAGACGCTTACCAATGTCATTATGTTATTAATAGATATCCAAGTGGGAGCTGTTGGAGTTTATGGATATATATTAATAAACGTATGTCTAGAATCGAACTCGAGACCTCGGGATTGCACACGCTACGAATGAGTATTAAGAAATAATAATTAATATATTTATATATTTATTATTATACACAAGTATGTAACGATCGTTGGTATTTACCGTTAATGACTCACGACCGTTAGACGAATATAAGGAAAGAATTATGTGATAATAATTGGTAAGTCAAGAAGCTTCCGGATTCCCTTTGGGACTACATTGCCGATCGGTTGGGCTTGGGGAAACCCAATCCCACACCAACTTGAGCTCCAAGTTATTAACACTATAAATACAAATCAAGGGTCATTAGTTTTTGTAACTTTTGTACACAATACTAAACCCTAATTTGTGTTTTCTTTCTTGGTATGTAAATCGGCCGAACACCCCTTTTAGGGTGGTTCGACTTTGTTTTATAAACAATAAATTGTTACTTGTGTTGTCACTAGCATCACCTTAATACGGTTTAGTTCGTGTGTACAAGAACGAGGTAACAACATACTTTTGTTGTTATCAAGGGATCGATTAACAAAACGGTAAGGGGTTAATCATTGATCCATATAAACCCTAATTAGGGTTCATCACATGTTCAAGATTATTTATTGATTCTTGTTTTGCTAGAATCACTAAAGGTACGCTCTCTTTATGTTTCAGTTAATTAATTATGAGTATTCGATCTTTTGCTTCCGTTGTGCGTTGTTGATGTTTATATGTTTAATTATGTAATTGTTATGGTACTTAAATTCTAACAAGATCAAACTTCAACTCATCATATGCTTAATTGGCTCACACTTGTTTCTTTGATTAATAGGGTCGTTATGGGACGAGAAGCATGATTGCACTAAGTATCAAGGATAACGAAGAAGCAAGCTTTCACGAGACCTATATCGAAAAAGGTACATGGTGGGAGAAAACCATCGACTTCTATACTACTCCAAAAGTAGCAGTAACCGAGATCGTCCTATGATCGACGACACGAAAATGTTCAACAAATATTTATAGCTCATAGTATTATTGTTATTTCTTTAAAAACAATTACAAGCCCAAATAAACTCCATTGTAGATATATACATGTTCACCATATATGTGACCATGGATTTAGATATATTGGCAATGCTTGTATAATTATGATTGTTATTGTTGGTATACAAACACAACATACGTTATTAAGTTGATATTTGATATCCTAGTTATAATCTTTGTTGTTACATTATGATCTTATTCATTTATCTTTCATATAATAAAACAAAAACCCTATTTAGAATTTTTTATTTCAAAAAAATCAATTCATACCTTATTGAGTAATAATTGTATTTAAAAAAAATTATTTTCTTAAGATAAATACAAAAAATATATATAAGATATAATTAACACAAGTAGAAGATAAATACAAAAAATATAAATAAAATATAATTAATAATATGATTAAAATTTTTAAATAATTATCTTTAATAATAAAAAACTATAACTAAATATCATAAATCAAACAAAACAAATATTAAATTATTTGTTTTTTAATAAATAAAAATATATGATTAAAAAAAATTTAAAAAACCCGCGCGTGCGCGGGTATTATAACTAGTTATGACATACAGTAAAACTCAAATATAACAATTACGGAGTATTACTTTGCAAATAGAGTTTTGGTTCAAAGTTGGAATAAAATAAATTATTACAATTAAATGAAAATATGTTGTTTGTTTTGAATTTTGTAATTGAATGGTTTATTTATTGGTTCATTCCATTATGTTTGTAACCATCACATTACATACTCACCCTTACGTAGTGTTTGGTACATTGTAATCAAATGGTGAATGGAAAAGATGATTATATTTGAATGATAAAATGTTGTTTGGTTACATATATTGAATGTAATGGTTCATTACAAGGAATGACCAATTACAGCAAAATCATTCCCTAGGCCTCCCCCCTTGCTTTTTTTCATTACATCCGTAATGAAATTAAAATTACATAAAACCCCATCAATAACTAACCATATTAAATAAATTTTCTATCATTAATGGGGGCATTTTAATCTTTCTATTATGATTTCATTACGTCTTATCAAACAAACAAAACATGATTAATAATTGTAATGAATAATTACATTACACTATTTATTCTATTACTTCGTTTATTCCATTCATTTGACATTCATTACGTCCTACCAAACGTGCCCTAGTTTTTTTCCATTCCATTGCAACATGAAATCACATTTTGTCATATTTCATTTATTTCATTCCTTTCCAGCGTCCATTGCATTGTAGCAAACAACATACGTAGATGCTATATTCCATTCCAACATGGTAACCAAATATGTCAATGAAACAGTAATCACTCATTTAATTACTATGTTCATTCCATTACATCGTCGATTACATTCCTTTATCAATCTATTACGTCTAACCAAACAGATAATTTTTTTGTGGCGATTACAACAGCAATGATACCCGATCTCGCAAAAGCAGAGTCTGAAGATGTAGGATGTAGATAATCATACATTTTCCGAGAGTTTTACTTGTTTATAAAAGTGTAAATGTAAGGATCTTTATCGGTTCGGTTATTAACTCGTTAGGTTTCAAATTAAATGACAGCAAGTTAGAGAATGGGCCAATTTCGATCCATTAGAAGGCCCACATCTAAAACTTAACATATGTGTGGACAACTACAAGTAACACATGTATATCATTGTTTCGAGTGTCATAAATGTTGCCAATAGAATGTTACTAGTAATATGTCATGATGACCACGTAATGTGTGTCCATCAACTACTCACAATGCTATGATATAGACATCGAAGAATCGTATATATTTTGTTGGCGACAATAAACCTTTTATGATATTTTTATATGTCATGTTCGGTGATTTATTGTGTCATGAATATAGTTGAAGTCTAACCACAATGATTTGTGCAACAATAATAGAATCGAAAATGGCGTAGAGTATCGTATATGATCTTACACATTGATTTAATTCACGCGTTGTTGTAAATCTGGCCGAAGATCTATCATCGCACTAATTTCTCCGTCATATAATAAATATCCAGCTTATTGTTTAGCTTGTCAATTAATAACAAATAAGTACAAAATCTTATTGGTTAATAGTTACTTATATAAAATTGTGTGTCACATTGATAACAAACGTATGTTATAAGACGGAATATCATTTTAAACAACACTAATTGCTAAAAAGAAGAAGAAGAAGAAGAAGAAAAAAAAAAAAAAAAAAAGAAAAAATCTACAAATAAGTACTCCATTACTTTCAACAAACTTTATTAGCTCATGGTGGAAATATATTGTGATGTATTGCAAATATATGTTTTTTGGTGATGTGTTTTTTTCCCTAAACAACATCAATTTTATTAAACTATAAACCAAACAAATAGATCACGTATTGACCTTACAACTATCACCTTACAACTATCACTGTAAAAAAATTAAAGAACAACTAACTCGTCCATCGCGAGACATGGAATTGAATTTGTTAGCGACCTCAAACCCAAATAATTCAAAGTAGTTACTGAACACCACACAAATAGTATATATGATGGTTGTCAATACTAGTGGCCAAAAGTCATTAAGTACTGCAAGAATTATGATGGTTGTCAATACTCTCACTACAACATTACTTTCTTAAAAAGTCACTCGAGCCACTAGTACACTCAATTGGCCTTTGTACCAACTCTTACCATCGTAACGCACCGTTTGTCGATCTCCTCGAACCCCAGTCAAAGCACTTTACTTGTATCTCTTAGAAAAAATTGTCTACGTGATTTGACTTTTTTTTGAAAACCTACATATTTCTATTTTTCCGTGTGAAGTAGTTTGTCACCCAAATTACAACACTCCACAACATCTTACTCAACTTTGACATAAATGAGAAACCTGAATGATGAACCATGTCTTTTTGCGCTGAACTTATTAACCATTCAAAATCCTTACCATATATATGTTTTCTCCCATAACTTCATTACCTCCTTACGTAATACAAGTCCATGATTGACCGTCTCAATTTGGTCGTCACAACATGGGCGTAACATTGTGTTTAAGTTAATGCCACGTTTTTGATAACGCATTACTACTAGGGCTGAGCAAAACCGACCGAAACCGATTAGTCCGACAAACCGACCGAATCGAATTAGGCCCGAAACCAAACCGACAAAATATGAGACGGGATTCGGTTACAATATATTGCATGTGTTGGTATCGGGACGGGTCGGTATAAAAATAGACAAAATCCCGTTTGAACCCAACAGCCCGACAAAATACACGTTCCTCTATATTGTTATCTTTTCATTTGACTTGACCTAACTCACACCTACACTTCAAATACTCTGCCTCATTCCTTATCCCTCCCAACTTGGATATCATCTCCATAAAAAATCTTCCATCTTTATTCATCTCGTGATTTTGTCTTAATTTTCGAAGGACAAGGACCACAAGAGTTTGACTTCAAGATCATATACATGGTCTCAGGTAGGTTTTTACGTGTTTGTGTTTTAATTGAACGAACCTAGGAAGGGAAAATAACATAATTGTTATCTTTCTTCTCCTATCAGTTTAGGATATTAATATGAAGCATGTCTTCTTAACAAGGATATGTGATGATGCAAGTTCCACTAAAAAAGTATATTTAAGATATAAAGTGGAACGAGTCTGAGATTTATTCTTGTAGTCGTTTGATCGTGTCTTGTTTGACTCGATTCTTGATTGTTTGGAGATGGGATTGAAGGTGATGTGTTAGGATAGAATTGGATTTATAGTTTTTGGTTTGGACTTGGATATCAGTAAGGATAGAATTGGATTTGGAGATGGGATTGAAGGTGATGTGTCGGGACAATATTGCAAATACCAAAACCCGGCCCGATATAACCGAATTAAACCGAGCCGACCCGACTATTAATCGGTTTGGGAGTCGATATGGTTTTTTCCTTTGTTTTGGTATCAGGATTTGGCGGTTCGAGTCGGAGTTGGTCGGGATCCGGCCCGATGCTCGGCCCTAGTTACTACCATTATTGCTAACAACCATGTAATATTAACTTCAATAGTTCAATCTTCATTAGGTAAAACATTTGTGGTCACAAGAGATAGAAAAAAAAATCGGTCTGTTATCGTTATATAGATAACATGGACACCTCATTCATTTATATGATTTACATATTTGTGATGCATATAAAAATGTGTTCCTTAATCATTTAAAAACTTTATTTAATCCATAAAATGCAATTTTAAACTTAAACTTAAATATTTTATTTACCTTTTCACATAAAAATGTTTTTGAATAATTGCTTTAAAAATAGTTTTTTTTATAAAATTAATGTTTTTTTTTTGTAAAATTACCCAATTTTTACTATTTTATTTTTCTTTTTTTCAAATTTATCCCGATAACATCTCAAACCCGATCAATATGTAAATCCTAATTTCTTAAAGTGAAACTGTATGATGTTGTTGTCATATCAAATAATGACGAATACTTGTAACGCCAATTGCTAAATGTTACACGAAACACTTAACCACAATATCTCAACTATAATAATTTGTCGGTATAAAATCTTATCACTATACACGAAACACTTACTACATACAACATTTTACTAAAAGTCAAAATAGCTCCCACGAGTACAAAGTACAATATATTGAAAATAAATAAATAAAACAAGTCAAAATAATTCCGTGTTATGACTTTCCTTTGAAAACATGCATATTTCTATTTCTAATTTTCCATATAAAGTAGCTTGTCACCCAAATTACAACACTTCACAACATCTTACGCGACTTTGACGTAGATGAGAAACCGGAATGCTGAATCATGTTTTTTTGCGCTGAATTTATCAACCATTATATTTTCTCTCGTAACTTTATTACCTCCTTACGTAATAAAGGTCCATAATTGACCGTCTCAATTTGGTCATCACTACGTGGAATAACATCGTGTTTAAGTCAATGCCACGCTCTTAGTAATGCGTTACTACCATTATTGCTAAAAACCATATAATATTAATTTCAACCCTCGTTAGGTAAATATTTTGATGTCACAAGGGAAAAAGTTAAAAACGATCATATGTATATTCCTGTTATCGTCATATAGATAACACGGACACCTCATTCATTTATCCGTTTTACATATCTATGCTTCATATAATGCCAAACTGTGTTCCTTAATCATTTAAAAACTTTGTTTAATTCCTAAATTTTAAACTTAAATTTAAATATTTTATTTACTTTTTAACATAAACTAGACGAGTACCCGTGCATAGCAACGGGATTTTATAGCGACAGATAGTTTATTGATAAAAAAAATTTTGTACGTTATAAACGAAAAATAATAAAAGTTTGAAGATTTGAGAATTAAACATAATGTTTTGAAACCCGGTTCGACCCGGGTGGTTCAACTGGTTGAACCGTTCCAGTCAAAAAACGGATTTGAAGCGTCCCGGGTCAACCCGGTTTGTGTTTTAATTGGTTGTATTTAATTTGCTAGATATATTTTTATTTGGTTGTACAATGTGAATAAATCATTGTACTTTTAAGTAAGGGATAATGTTTTGAAACCCGGTTCGACGCGGGTGGTTCAACCGGTTGAACCGTTCCAGTCGAAAAATGGGTCGATTTAAACCTGGTCAACTTGCTAGGTTGGGTCGAAAACGGGTCAAATTAAACCGGGTTAACCCGCCGGGTTTGAAGCGTCTCAGGTCAACCCGATTTGTGTTTGTAATGGTTGTAAAATGTGAATAAATAATTGTACTTTTAAGTATTGGGGTGTTTTAATAAGAGTATTAATTACATTTTACTTTCTCTCTCATTTGACCATTGTTGAAAACTCAACATTTCACTTTTGACCATTTTTCTATTATAGGTAGTATAGATATAGTGTTTGAAATAGTTGGTTTAAAAATAGTTTTTGTTTAAAAAATTAATACTCTTTCTAAAATTACCCAATCTTTACCATTTTTTTTTCAAATTTATCCCAATAACGTCTCAATCCCGATCAATATTTAAATCCCAATTTGTTAAAGTAGAACTCGTATGATTATGAATAATTGCCGACTGTCAATTGCTAAATATTACACGAAACACTTAAACTTAATATCTCAGCTATAATTATTTATTGTTATAAAGTCTCGTCGATGTGCAGAGTACACACATAATATTTTAAAAAGTCAATAGTGTTGAAAAGCCTTTTACTCCATGCATCATTTTACTAAAAGTCAGGATTTATCAGGTCAAAATAATTCCCACGAGTACAAAGTACAACAATATCTTTAAAAAAAGAAAAAAAAAAGAAAAAAAGAAAGCAACTCCAAAATTCAAAACCAAATACTCCATTGAGAGGGAAAATATCAAAAAAACAAAAAACCAAAACGAAATAATTTCACGGCCCCCAAAAAAAGCGCGGGAAACCAAAAATTTCACTTTCGCCAAAAAAGCGCTCTTTTAAAATCCCGCCCAAATATCTTTATATCTCACCACCCCTTATATAAACCCGCTCCTCTCATTTACCCTATTTCATCAACATCACATATCACACACACACTAAAAACACACACTAAACCCTAATTTTATCATTTCACTCGGTACGTTCAATTCCGTCTAATTAGTTACTCTATTCATCGTTTCGTTATCATTACGATGCTGTTAGGACGCTTCGATTACTGATTATGATGTTTAATTTCGCTTATTTTGCTTATTTTTCAGGTTTTTAAGATGAAAGGAGCTAAAGGAGCGAAGAAAGCTGATGCGAAGTATGATTTCTATTCTATCTGTTTAAATATGATGAAATTAGGTTTTAATTAGTTGTTAAGTGATGATGTGATATGTTTAATTGTGATGAAATGAGGTTATAGCTTGTAGATCTGGTTTTAATTCTGAAATTAGTATATTAATTGACCTGATTTTGATTTAATTAGTTATTTTAGGCTTAATTATGATGAAATTAGGTTTTAAAGCAGTTTTTGATTTTTTAAGCTTAATTTTGATGAAATTAGCTGTTAATTGATGATGTGTGATGTTTAATTATGATTGAATGAGGTTATAACTCGTAGATCTGATTTTAATCCTGAAATTAAGCTGTTAATTAGTTATTTTAGGCTTAATTATGATGAAATTAGGTTTTAAAGCAGTTTTTGATTTTTTAGGCTTAATTTTGATGAAATTAGGTTTTTAAGCAGTTTTTGATTTTTTAGGCGTAATTTTGATGAGATTAGCTGTTAATTGATGTTGTGAGGCGATGTGTGATGTTTAATTATGATGAAATGAGGTTTTAACTCGTAGATCTGATTTTGATTTAATTAGTTATTTTAGGCTTAATTATGATGAAACTAGTTTTTTAAAATAGTTGTTGATTTTAGGCTTATAATCATGAAATTAGTTGTTAATTATGATGAAATTAGGTTTTAACTCGTAGATCTGATAACTAATTGATTTAATTAGTTATTATTTGTTAGGTTTTAATTGATGTTGAGATTATTAGGTTATATGTTATAGTTGACGAACAGCGAAGAAATTTTTAGTTAATTTTGAAGTTTTGATGAAATTAGGTTTTAAAATAGTTGTTGATTGATGTGGATATAGTGTGAGATGATGTGTTATGTATATTTATGATGAAACGACGTTTGAACTTGTAGATCTGATTTTAATTGTGAAATTAGCTATTAATCTGTTAATGTGATGCTGAGATTAGGTTATATGTTATATTTATTTGAAGTTTTGGATGTAGATTATACCGTGTTCTGTTAGGTTTAATTATGATGGAATTACATTATAGTGTAGATGTAGCGTTAATTTATCTGTTTAAGTTTTTAATTAATTATGTGATTTTGATGACGTATTAAATGTGATGAAATTTGTAGCCGAAGAACTGATGTTATTATGAGATTAAGTTGACTGTTGTTAATTTTGATGCTGATGTGTTTACATTTGATGTGATTTCTCATTTAAAGCTACAGTGTTGTTTGAGTACAGCCTGATTTTATCTGTAGTATGTTTATTATGGTTGATTAGGTTTATGGTTAGGTGTTAGCTGATGAATTGATGTGATTTTGAAACTAGACTGATGTGTATTGAAATTTTGGTTAACTGCGAAGATAATTGTTATATAGAATGATTATAGATGGTAAGTTCATATAGCAACAGATTTAAGTATGGTTTGATATGTATGCTTGTATGTAGATTTAAGTCTGAAAGATGATATCTGCAATTAATTGTTATCAGTTTGTTGCTAATTTGCAATAGTGTTAGCTTGTGTCGATCTATAATTTTATTATTTGCGACATTGAGAAATATGCTATTTAAGTTTGATATTGTAGCTGTAACATTGAATAAATCTGCTAGTTTCTAATTGATTTAAGTGTTCTTTTGTAGTACTTAAAAGGTGATTGTAGAATGCTACACATAGGGTTAATCTTTGTAACTCTAATTTGCAATAAGCTAGCTTGTTAAATATAATTAGCTTCTTACTGAGTTTGTCCTAATTATATCATTCTTTTGGTTCTGTAGGTTGACTGTGAAGAAGACTGCACCTAAGGGAAAGGCTGCAAAGGACCCCAACAAGCCCAAGAGGCCTGCTAGTGCCTTCTTTGTCTTCATGTAATCAACATGCTCTTTATTAACTTATATCATCTCATTAAGTTTACCAATATTTGTAATACTGATTTGTTGTGTTTTTCATATTTTGAAGGGAGGGCTTCAGGAAGCAGTTCAAGGAAGAGAACCCTAACAACAATTCTGTTGCTGCTGTAAGTATTTCTTCCAAGTACTTACAAAGCTGGGTTTATATTATTGATTTGTCTTTGTCATTATAATCATGATTGAATGATATACAGGTTGGCAAAGCTGGTGGAGCTAAATGGAAAGCAATGTCTGATTCTGTAAGTAACACTTGTTTTTAGTGTTACTGCTTATGATTTATATATCCATTAATTAGCCTTATGAATAGTTTGATGAATGCTAACTGTATAAAATTACAGGAGAAGGCACCTTTTGTTGCCAAAGCTGAACAAAGAAAGAAGGATTATGACAAAACCCTTGCTGCATACAACAAGAAGGTAATTATCGTTTGCAGATATGTTTATATTTGTCTTACTGTATAAAATTAACATGTTATTGATTATTGCTGGTTTCTTCTTATTTTAGGATGCTGCTACTGAAGAGGAGAATGATTCTGACAAATCCAAGTCAGAGGTAAATGATAATGAAGAGGATGGCAGTGATGAGGTATGCTTATAAATCTTTAAATGCAAAAATCGCAGCTGTTAAATGTGGCTAGTAACCATTTGTTTGGTGTTGTCGATTAACGTGGGGTTTTTGTTTGTGATTTTGTAGGAGGAAGATGATGAATAAAGTGGGATCTTCATCGAGTGTTGCAGAATAAATCTGCTTTGTAGCCTCTTAATACTATTTAGCAAAGACTAGGTTTCTTTTTAGTAATGGATATGTTATGTTTTATTGATGATTATGGAATAGTTTTCGATTAGATGTTTAGCTGTTATGGTGCATAGAGATAACAAGTTAGATTTGTTGTTTTAGCATTTCCGCCTTTGTGCTCCTTGTTGGTCTTGAGCAGATTCTAATGAAATGCATTATGTTTAAAGAAAAGTTTCGCTTACATTGTGTTTGATTTCGGATGAAAATAGTGTTGATTTTTCCCTATGGCTATTACTCGTACCAGTTATTGTGTATTTGCTTAACTAGAAACCATGTTTTCGTTTTTCATGGTCTGCATCAAATTTGGTAAGCCTGCTATTAAGTGTTAAATTTTTACTGTAGAGGCTTATTTTCTGTGCCTACTGATCTAACATCAAGATTTGACTACCGAATTGTGTGTTTGAATCACTTGGTGCTTCTTGTTCATCATTCCTTACATGCCGAGACATTTATACAGTTAAAAATTCAGCACATGTGAATGAATCCATATGGTGATTCTTCACTTTCTACCATCTTTGGATGCTTTCTTTATAGCATATAACCATATTTGATCTGACTCACATTGGGATCATGGGTTGCTAAAAGAGAAACGTTGCTAACGACACCATTGAAGTCGTTGAGCGTACAAAAGATTTGTGGGTTTCAGTGGAGCAATGAAAGTAGCCAATTCCTTTACTTCAGCATTTAACAAATAGATCACATTAATGGCTCTTTTTGTTAAACAGAACACAAACTATTACTATTTGTATAGTTATAACTTATAAATGTAAAATAACAAGTAATTTCAAACCCAATATTGCTAAATCTATTTTGCAGCCATTGGTAATTGTTATGCAACTTCACAAGTGTTTCTTGTGTTGATAATTTCCACACATACAAATATTTCTGTAAAGCAACTCAAAAGTCAATTCAGCCAATTAACTTGGAAGTTACACTTAAAATTCCCTAGTCTTCTAACTACTTCACAATCTCAAAGTCCATTAATAATTTTCAAACACATGATATTCATTTAGACAACGTAATATCACTTGGGCATCTTCGTCTTTATTAAGCATGAAGATCCACCGATGGCTCTGACCCTCTGAGTCAACTTCACCCCCATATGCGAAATTGTAACCTGTAAAAGACGCAAAACTTAACATTTAGAATTCGAAATAAAGATTCAAATTGTAGCAATAAATAAAACGTCTGATCAAAATAAATGTAACATTTCATCATCAATTCAGACGTTCCGTCTTACATTTTTTCCTACCAACAGCCAAAATAGAAATCATAAAAGATATATCAACGCAACATAACACGTTCCTTATTCTAAAATAGTAAAATCACTCGTTTTGGCCAATCGCAATCTGCTAGACCTACTGGTTTTGCCACATCTATTATTCTATTACTAATAGTATTTTTGGTCTCATACCAGCATTTAGCATGATGAAACATTGTGTTTGATTAAAAAGGGACGCCACAGAATAAGTGAAATAAGGTACACACCCAAGCCACACAACATTAAACCGAAGAAAACGAGAATGGTGAATATCAAAATGACAAATTTACACCTAAAGCTCCCAAAGTAATCTGCTTGACCATTACCCAACCACTTCCTTGAAACTAATTGGAAAACAAATGGAAAAAGAATAGCAAAGACTCGGAATTGACCAAGATTTTATTGAGCATCACTCAAAATAATCTATATAAAGTAGCACTGCAGTTCTAAACTATGATATAAACCAAAATCCAATAAAAAAAATAAAAATTGAATATACTTACATAACAACAACAACAACAACAACAACAACAAACCCAATCCCGCCGGGGCAGGGTTTTGAATATACTTACATACGCTTTTATCAAATCTGGGTTAATGGAGGTAAAGCCGGTGGTAGCGGTGGTGACACAGAAGCTGGTGGATACATTGAATGAAGAATCAATAGCCGATAACAAAGTAATGATACATCAACTAAAAGGTGTCCAAAAGTTTCTGGAGAAGATGCAAAGCTTGTCAAAAGAAAAGGATCACCTTCGTGCTGTTTACGAAATTGAGGACGAGATTGAGAAGTTTACTTTCAGAGTTGCTCGACAAAGGAAGAGGTTTGGTTTCTCGATGAAACAAACATTCTTCCTTAATAACGTCAACTCTTGTTGTAAGCTTAAACGGAAGATTAAAAAAATTCAAAGTACGATTAGAAATTTTCAAGACGACGAGGCTTCTATTACTAGTACTACTATTAGTACTCCTACTAGCAGTAGTAGTACTGGTACCGTCACTTCATCCCTGAATTCTAAGGATGAAGAAGATAACGATGATGGTGATGATGCTTTCTGTAACGAAACAAATGTGCTGACACAAAAGAGTTCCTCAGATATTTGGCCTATCTTAGAAATTCCAAGTACCCCGAGTCCTAAACGGGGGTGGATGACTCGATCATTCAGCACAATCACGAATCAAAAAGAGCACGGGCTACAACGTAAGAAACTAACGTTTAGTTTTTCTTACAACGAAGAAGAGAAGAACATGGTAGGTTTCAAACTGTTATCTAATGTCTCTTATCAAGAAGAAGTAGGCGTTTTTGGGCAGATTGATGATATCAAAAGCCTAGTGAGACGGCTAACACAGCAAACGGAATTGTTTGTCCCAATTGTTGGTGACGCAGGTTGTGGAAAGACCACCCTGGCTCGTGCAGTCTATAGAAACAGAAAGATCCGGGATCACTTTGAATCCCATGATTGGATTTCTGTGACAGAAGACTATACTGTAGAACGTGTTTTGCTGAGTGTGTCAAAAAAGGTGGCTACAGTTAAGGGCAAGAGATACCTGATTGTGGTAGATGGTGTCGGGAGTTGTGGTGTACTAAAAGATCTGAAGAACGCCTTCCCGGATGAAAATAACGGAAGTAAGGTAGTTTTCATATCTCGAACTGGTCCAGAGATGAGCATGAATTCGCATATTGTGAAAAACATAAGTGAAGAGGAAAGCTGGACTATGTTTCTGAAGAAGGCTGGAAAGGAAAAGGAGGCTGAGCAAATCGAACCGCGCGTGAAAGATAAGATCTTGAATATATGCAAGGGCTTGCCTCTTAATATTGTCCTAATGGCTGGACTACTCAAGACTAAGATTCCAACAAGTTGGGCAGGGTCTTTAACGATCGATCATGATCAACATTCGGATGACGTTTTGAACTTGTGTTATAATGACCTGACCATAAACTCAAAACTTTGCCTGCTATACATGTCTCTTTTCCCTAAAGATTACGACATTCCAGTACGGAGGTTGCTAAGGCTATGGCTAGCCGAGGGGTTTGTGAAGAGAAGATTCGGAAGATCCAAACATCCCTTGCCTGAGGATTTGGTACAGGCATGTTTTGATGAATTGGTTGATCGGAACATAGTTCAGATAACCAATTTAAGATCTGACAACAGCCCTCGACAATGTCGTTTAGTCTCGGTTTTTCATGACTACTTGCTGCCAAAAGCACAGGATATCAGCTTGTTCTACATCCACAGAAATTCGGAAAATTATGAGGATGCAGCAGGCACTTTTGGTGTACGCCGGATGGTTCAGCATCTAAGCACCACAGGAGCCTTTGATCATCAGCAATCGCAGCGTAAGAGTCCTACTTCTGACCCGTCTCTTTTGCGGTCTTACATATCATTCAATTTCCAACACAAAGACATGCCAGAAAGAGAAGTAGGAATACTTTTATGTCAAGTCATTAGTCGTAACTTTAGCTTATTGAGGGTGCTTGATCTTGAAGGGGTGTGCCAACCTAGTCTGCCCAATAAGCTCGGGCATTTGCGTCATTTGAGGTATCTAGGATTAAGATGGACTTTTTTAGAAAGTATTCCTGAATCGGTGGGTGACTTGTCTTACTTAGAAACCCTAGATGTAAAAAATACCCGTTTAGATACTCTACCCGACTCCATTTGGAAGCTTAAAAGGCTTCGTCATCTTAACCTGAATAACATTCGTCTTGCTATGCCACCTAGCAGTTCGTTAACTCTCCTCACCCTATGGGGATTGGTTTTAGATGAGAAGATATCAATAAAGCAAGGTTTGGGCAAGTTGCTTGATCTTAGAGAGTTGGGCATTAAGTTCCGCTTAAATGAAAGTCAAGGTGCCTTGCTTGATTGGATTGTGAAGTTGGTCAACCTGCAGCAACTGAGGCTGACATCCGTAGATGACATGGGCCGGCCTTCAAAGCTAGTTTTGAAGCCACTAACAGCCTTGGATAAACTTTCTCATCTTAATTTGTATGGTAATTTGCAAAAACTACCAGCTCTTAATGAATTCCCGCCAACAGTTAAGGTTCTAACATTGTCCCTCTCTCTGCTAAATAACGATCCAATGGAGACTTTAGAACAACTGCCTTGTTTGATCGTGCTGAGGCTTTTGGGCAAATCGTTCATGGGAAAAAGAATGGTTTGCCATCGAAAAGGATTTCAAAAACTTGAGGTTTTGAAGCTGTGGGAGCTGCCAGGTTTGGAGGAATGGGATGTGGAGGACGAAGCAATGACGAGCCTCAAACAATTAGATATCAGACGTTGCCATAAGTTAAAGAATATTTCTTCAAGACTACTGCTCAAACCAAGGCGCCTGGAGGAACTGAAACTGACAGACATGCCCGACGACTTTGTGGCACGAATCAAGAGAAGAAAATCTAACGACACGTCTCTCACAATCAACCGAAGCAGTGTTAGGGTGTTACCTGAAGTGTTTTGATGGTCTTTCCACTTTTTATGCAGCCCATGAAGTTAAGTCCAATGTTGCGTACGTTAATAAGCTCCAAACCTGTTTTCATGAGGAACACTCAGTTAGTTACCCGGCATAAATTTATTTATCAATGCTGTACTTGATCTTGTACTCTGTTATTGTTTCTCGTCTTTTTACATTCTGGATGTATGATATAGTTTTATGAATTATAAGGTAAATAGACAGAAACCTTGCTGTACTTTGCCATCTTTTATAAGGTAAACAGGCCTACTATAAAAAGCGAAATTTCTTCCATGGAGGCTCATCTTAGGTGGCTGGCTGGCTGCTGATCTAACATCAAGATCCAGATAGTCATCTGTAAAATTAGGCGTCTGCACGATCATATTTGAACTACCACTTGATACTTTTTGGTCATCATCCATACATACCAATCTTGCACTACACTGTTTCACCATACAATTGACACCAACACATTTAAACAAAACCGTAAGGTGATTATTTGCTTTCTTCCATCTTGAGTCACAATTCCTATAACACAACCATATCTGATCTGACTCACTATCTGGATCATCGGTTGCAAAAAGGGAACCGCTACTAA
The DNA here is from genome assembly GCA_030686995.1 of Artemisia argyi. Lineage (NCBI taxonomy): Eukaryota > Viridiplantae > Streptophyta > Magnoliopsida > Asterales > Asteraceae > Artemisia > Artemisia argyi. Next base: position 175,790,423 of record CM060694.1, read on the forward strand.
TGACAGTTATTAATCCATTTGGAATAATACACAATCCAAATCGACATTTATAAATAAATATGGTGATATTTGACAAACATCGTTATTACCTTTGATCCGCTCCATATTTGTTTGATGCAACTATACGACATATCAAAGACAAGCAGGTTCACAGGATCAAACGATGTTGGCAAATGTTGACAAGGGTAATCGTGCCAACAAAGCAGCTGTAGTTCATCCGATAAAAATTCAAGCTTTCCAGACGTAGTGCTGACCTTGCATTTGGTTTCTCTAAAGTTGCTCAAGCCTCCAATATATAACTTTAGTAAGCGAAGATTTTTCGATTTTTCAACTTTACGAAGCTTTGACCACAAACGTTGACTTCTAAATTTATAGTTGATAAATTTTATCTAGACTGGAAGTAAGAAAAATATAGCATCGAGTATTTACCAGCGGATTGTATTTTGTAGATCCCATCCTGATAAGTTCCAAGCCCATGTTAAAGCTTTCTTCCATGTCAAGACATCCGTCACATTCAAATCTTCATGCTTCAAAATCGCTTCTTTGTATACTAGTCAAGTCGTGGGGGTGTTTGGGATTGCTGATTAAAAATGCTTATGTGTTTGAGATAATCAAATAAGCAGTTTGGATAAGTAAGTCTTGTGATTATTCAAAACTTTTTATTTCACCAATCAGCATTACATAATCATTTACATGTATCAGCCTCCATATTGCAAATTTGCTTATTTCACTTCACAAAAACACACACAGTCCCCCCCTCCTCTGAACACCTGAAACTGCTTAATGTATATAAGGGGTGTTTGGTTTAGCTTATTTAAGAAGCTTTTTCATATTGAAACACCTCAAGCAAAAATGAGCTTATTTGAGGGCTTGTTGGCTTATTCTGAGGGAAGCAGCTTAGTTTGTATTAGCTTATATAATTATATTTTGGGCTTAATGAAAATGAAAAAGCTCATAAGCTCACGTTTTTCGTCTAATAGCTTATCAACTTGAGCTTACAGTTTATTCTAAAGGTAAATAAAACCCATAAGCACGGAAAATAAGCTAATCCAAACATCCACTAAAAAGGCAATACCTTGATAAGCAGTTTGTAAAAGAAGAAGTTGACCAAAAGTCAATCAACTCTGCCATCATTTCTCCGGTGATCAATGGCCCACGCTTTTCAAGTCAACGCCTTAATGCAAAGTTGTAAACTTTGTTTTGTACTTTTGTTTTTATTTAATTATAACCCCCTAATTTGATAACTCCACCCCTCTTAACTTTTTTTTATTTTATCTTTTTATTCTACCGTAAAACTATAAAACGAAAAGTATGAAACATAAAATATAAAGTTAATCTAAAATACGTAAGAGAAACTGATAAAAGAGGATGGAACACGTAATAGAAAGGGATAAAAAACTGTGTTATATTGTAAAAGGATGTTAAGGGTTACCAATACTCGTAGGGGTGTCATTCGGGTTGACCCGACCCGACCCCGACCCGAGACAATTCGGGTCGGGTCAATCGGGTTCAAAATTATATTCTGGTAAATAGGGTCAACACGAATTGACCCGAGTTCTAAACAAGGTCGGGTTCAGGTATGTTTATTTTAGCCTTGACCCGACCCGAACCCAACCAACCCAAGTCAATTAACACTAAACATATTGAAGTAAAATGGACCTAGACCCGAACCCGAATTGACCCGACCCGAGTGACCCGAGTTCTAAAAAAGGTCGGGTTCGGGTATTTTTTGGAGGCTTGACCCGAGTTGACCCGAACCCGACCGGGTCAACCTGAATGACACCCCTAAATAGTACCACCCTTTATTTAATTGTTTTCTTAGGAAAAAGTGTTTTTTAAAAGAATAACAATTAAAGGGACTTTATTATTTGTTCGGTTATCTGATGAACGACTTAGCTAAAGAATCTTCGTGAATGTCATTGAATCTTTCTCCAATCACCCCAAGTGTTTACTTAGTAAGTGTGAACTATATAAACTTCTTTGTTAAAAAAATACAGAGTATTTGATAACGAATATCATATTTACACTGATTCTCTCTTTCATGCAACTAAATATGGGTTTGCGGAAGAAAAGTTCGTTACTCAGTTATACCACCACCGACTTTAAGTTATAGGAACTTAAGTCGTCAATATAAGAAGAATGAGACTTGGAGGACCGAAATTGCCAGTAGGCTAAACTAATTAGATAATTATCTTTTTGTTGAAACATCCAGAAATAAGTGTATGTATGTGTTTCTAGTGCATAATTAATCAAGAAGGTTGCTCTAATCAAGTCCTAAAGGGTTCCTAATCATATTCCTATCTCAAGTAAGTGTTAACCTCTAATTAGGAATTACGGTTCATGAAGGAATTTGAGTAAGAGATTAAAGGTTATTGATTTTTCATCTTATTATTGAATTAGACACTAATTAGGGTTAACACTCTTATAGGAATCAAGAAGGAAGCAAGTGGAGGACTTTTAACAATTTCAAGTAGGAATTTGATTGGTGAATTAAGGTAAGTAAACTAGTATTGACTTGTTATAGTCTAAATCATGTTATAGTATTATTGGAGTATGTTATAGTTGGCTTGGATTTATAGCTTATTGTATGTAATTAATGGCATGATTATGTGCTTATGTTGAGGTATGTTTATATGTTATAGTATTGCTCCTAATTATGATTGTAATCGTTGTTCTTACTATGTACTTACTAAGCATTAGCTTACATGTTATAGTGGTTGTGGTGGTCTATAGGTACCAGAGAATTGAGCAAAGGTAAAGATAAGGTGTAGGTGAATTGCTTGACGTAGTGGAGTTTAGAAGCGGAAAGTTAGAAGACTTTCGTCTTTTGGACCAAAGAAGTGAAGTTGGAAGCCCTCACGAGTCCACTTTTTGTGTTTTTGTGTATTTTGTTAATATGGGTCGTTTTAATATGTATGGGTCTTGTCCATGTTTATGCTTAAGTTTGAAATGGAGTCTATGTTAAAATGTTTGGATTTTAATGTTAAGTTAGTTATGGTAGAAGTAGAAAGGGGTGTTTGGCATTATGCCAAATTTACCCGTTTGACTCATTTTTGGTCTTGATTAGGGTCTAGCGAATGTGAAGTATGTTGGGAAGAGTTGAGATCAATATAGATATCATATTTATCATATATCCAAATAACCAATCTTAGTTATCCATTTTTTATTTAAATTAATAAAAAATTATTTTCACCATTTTTAAAAAAATAACATATCTTACAAACGGTAAATCTTCAAGCTACAAAAAATGCACCATCGCGATAAGAATTAAATTATCTATCTATAGATACACACTTCTCTATACTTTCGACAAATTTTTTTTTTCAAAATTTCCGCTCAGACAAATCACATGTGATTTGTAAAAATCAAATCATATGTGATTTTTACGAATCACATGTGATTTTTACGGATCACGTGTATTTTTCTGGGTGGAAATATTGAAAAAAAAAGTTCGTCGAAAATATATAGAAATGCATATCTATAGAAAGATAATTTAATTCTCGTCTCGATGGTATGATTTTTTTTCGCGTAACGATTAACGGTTTGCGAGATATTAAATTTTTTAAAAAATGGTGAAAGTTTATTTATTTATTTATTTTTGATAAAGAAGATGAATGGTCATGATTGGTTTATTGGATTTATGACAAATAGGAGATTTATATTGAACGTTTGCCATGTTGGGAATGTTTGTAATGAAGGTATTTTGTTAAAGTTGGGTTAAATACAGTTTTGTTTTTTTGTAAGTAATGTTTCTGCAGTTCTGCAATATTTTCTGTGAACTGTTGTATCTTTTACATCGATACGGCGTATCCATAGGTTGGATACGACGTATCGATTAGTAAAGTTCATACGGCGTATGGATATGTCTGACTTAGTTTGAAAGTGTCCGTTAATGAGTTGGTAAATACGGCGTATACGATTCTATGTATACGCATGGCCGGATTTGAGCATGTGCAAGGTGATCGACCGCACAGGGCCTCCAAATTTCGAGGGGCCCCAAGATTGAAAAACCAACAATGGTGTTTAACTAAGTTTTTCACGTATAATAGATGAAAATGTATTTTCGAACCTAACATACTGTTATTTGTTTACCGAATATATGTCATACATCGATTAGTAGTTTAGTTTTAAGAGATTTATAAGAAAAATGTGAAAACATAGTTCTGGGTGCGACTGAATGGATGAGGAAGAAGACATCTTTTGACTATTTCCACTTTACACCCTATAGTGTATTTAGGTTTTACATTTGTACTCTAATATATCAAATTAACATTTTCAACCCATGTTTTAGACAAAACTTAAGAATGGTCCAATCTATTTCTTAAATGATGAAAGGTTTTATAGGTGGTCTAATATTATCAGTGCAAAACATATAAATTTGTTAAACACCTTTGTTTCTCGTCTTTTTTCCTTACATAACATTATTTTCAGATTTTTTACTTTTACATTATATAAAGCTTTTGTGTTATACACGAGGCCTAAGTATTCATCATGACACAGGGCCCCCAAAATTCACGGGACGGGCGTATGGAATTATAATCTCATACGGTGTATTCAAATAATGAATGGGGTATAACTTTGTTAACAGAACGATTGTAACTTTTTCATGTTATTAGTTTTCATGGTTGGGTTGTTATAGGTTGTCATTATAAATGTTTTTAAGATAATATATGTTAGCAATACTATTTTATATTCTCAAATTTTATTAGTTTGTTTGTAATAGTTCATATGTAGGTATTTTTGAAAATTTTTATTGAGTCATTTTTGGGGCGTGACAGAATGTACCTGAGGCGCTATTGTAGTTAATTCACATTTTTTTTGGCTAATGATCATTAAATTTCCCCGTTAGTCAAAGTCAAACCCTATGCGAAATGACTATTTCACCCTCACTTACTAGAAAGACATTTTTTGCATGTAAAGATAATTTATATTTATTTTCTTACTTTTAAGGAAACTAGTATATAAAGAAACATGGTGATTATCTAAACTCTAAAGTTTTAAGGAAATTAGTATATAAAGAAACATGGTGACAAGTTACTACCTTTCATCATCTTCTCCGGTGGCGGTAAGTTATCAGCCACGGTTCCATAGTTTACACCAATGTTACATTCGATTCCTGGAACAAAGGATCACATTTCATATCATGTTCTTATAAAATCTGGTATTGTAGATTACGAGTTTTGTTAATGTAAATGTCAAAAACGAGGGTGTGATCGAGTTGTAGATCCTAAATAATAAGCACCGGCTCGCTTAACATATGATTGCCAAAACTCCTCCATTTTTCATGTTTAAACGATAATTGAAAGTACGTCTTTGGAGCTGAAAAAGGACCTCGAAGCTACGAAAAAGATTGAAAATGTTTTTATATTCGTACTCTATAGAAAAATCGAACAACTGAGCTATTTTCTCATTAACTAGTATCGAGTTCAAACTCACTCAAACACTATGCTTTTTTTTTTTTTTTTTTTTTTTTTTTTTTTTTTTTTTTTTTTTTTTTTTTGTGTTCGAGACATATATTAGCTCATGGAACGTAGCTTGATTTTCCTACTAATCAAATCCAATTGGGTCGTAAATCACATGTAGTTTCAAAGATCGTCCTAAATCTATCTAAACCATACAAATGATACAAAGGAGTTCCATACGTATATCTCCGCCAATATACAAAAAAATTTACCTCAGTCTATATGAAAATACAGGATTATATATCATGGACAGAAGCCATGAATCTTCTAGTTTCGACATCCCAATTCGAGTCTTGAGTGTTAATTGTTTTATTTACACATAGCTTTTGAAGGTCGATGTATCCGATGATTGTGTCCTCCAAGACTACGTCTTACAGTTGAGCTTCTTCAGATGTGGAGCCGGATAGTACAATGTTTTTAAATGATGCTCCTTGGAGATTGGCTTTCCCAAAGTTTACTCAATTGAGAACTGCATTCGTGAAATCTGTGCCTGCATATAAGAGTCGACAAATGTAATTGATACAAGAGTTGACATATGCAATTGATACAAGACTGAAGACTTAAAACTGAATAGTACTTATCTATGTAGAATCTTGATATTAGTCTTGACAATCTCGACCCACTTGCATATGAGTGGTTGAGTTTAACTGTTTTCTCGAAGGGTAACGATAAAACATGTAGCTCAAAAGGAATTAGGTCAAATGTGTTGAACTAGTCGAAGGGTTGAAGGTCATCCAAAGTCTATTTCTAACACATATTATCCAAAATATTTAGGTTAATTGAAATTTTTGTAATTATAATAAGAACATTAAGGGTGCATTTAGTTGGGGAAAACACCCTTGTTTTTTACAAAATGTTTTGTGAAAAACAAGGAAAATAGAGATGGCGTTAAATTCAGCGTTTTCCAACAAAATGTTTTGCAAAATACAAAATCCCCTATTTCCTAACTTAACAAAGAAAACTACAAAACAAATTTTAGTTGTTTTCCTTGTTTTCTTTTGTAACCCACAACCTTCCCTCCTTTTCTTCAAAATAGAAAATACAAACATCAACTAAACACGTTTTCTATATTTTCAAGTGTTTTGGGGAGAAAAATTCCCCTTTCAAATTTTTACAAAACTAGAGATAGAAAACAAGAGAATTTTTTCTCCAACTAAACGCACCATAATCATCTATAGAGTATTGAGAAATTTGTGTTTGTGGGTCAGCCCAGCATGACCCATCCGTCTTTCAGCTGTACAAAAAGACGACCCGTTTCAACCTGAACTATTTTGATCCTTGGTTCTAATCCAATCCGACCATCTTACAGCTTATAATGGATATCTTTGTACTGACAAATGTCGACATTAAAAGTTCTATTTCTTTGTCATTCAACATATTCATTATATGGTCCCGAAGTGGTGTGCCAAAATGGGAAATGGGAATACAGTTTTCAATAACTTTTAACAAAAGATTCATTTATACCCCTATCTCAAAATGGCTAGGACTAGGTCTATAGTAACTTGTCACATGAGAAGATGGGTGGTTGTGTGGTGGTAAATGGTGGTGGCATGGTGGTAGATGGTGTTGGTTGTGCCGGTTGTGTAAGTGGTGGTGGTGCAAATTCAAAAGAAAATAAAAGTGGGGAAGAAGACAAGGGTAAAATAGTCATTTTGCATGGGGTTTGACTTTGATTAACCAGGAAATTTAACGATCGTTAGCAAAAAATGTGAAATACATTCCTGTGGTTTGCCCTAATCCAGCTTTACGTCTTCGTGCTTTTTTTTTTGACACAAAACCATCAATCCGTTAGTAAAGTTGGCACAAAAACATCCCTCCATTAGTAATATCAGTTAATGAGGACTAATGATGCAAATGATTTTCCTTTATCTCCTAACAAAAGTTAAAATATTTGCATCATTAGTCCTTATTTAGTTAAAATATTCGCATCGTTAGTCCTCATTGACTATAGAGTTAAAATATGTGCATCGTTAGTCCTCATTGACTATTCTTACGTTTTTATCCTTTTTCGTCCATTTTTCTTACGTTTTCGTCCTTTTTTATCCGGTTTTTATCAGCTTTCGTCCGTTTTTATACATTTCATCCATTTACTCACGTTTTTATCCATTTCTTCCGTTTTCTCACGTTTTCATATGTTTTTATCTGTTTTAATACATTTTTATTCGTTTTCGTCTATTATTCTGCGTTTTCATCCATTTTTCTCATGTTTTTATCCGTTTTCATCCATTTTTATACATATATTATGTATGAAATCGGATAAAAATATATGAAAATAGATAAAAACGTATGAATACTTGACATGTATCGATTTTAAATCACGATTTTGACCCCCTTTTTGATCCGAATCATCAAAAGTGTAAAACACGAAAATTGTCAAAAATGATGTTTTAAATCAAAACTCTTGAGATTTTAACCTGAAATTACAAAATAATGACTATTTACAATCAAAACTTAAGCGATTTTCGACCAAATTCATAACTTATAAACTTATAAACTATTGTAAATCTTATAAGTTATAACTTGTGTAAATCATCAAATTTATAAGATTCAAAAGAGTTTATAAGTGTATAAGTTATGAATTTGGTCAAAAACCGCTTAAGTTTTGGTAGTAAACAACAATTTTTTTGCAATTTCAGGTTAAAATCTCGCGAGTCTTGATGTAAAACATTATTTCGAACAACTTTTGTGTTTTACACTTTTGATGATTTGGACCAGAAAGGGGTCAAAATCATGATTTAAGATCGATACAAAAACATTTTTATCAAATGTCAAGTTTTCATACGTTCTTATCTATTTTCATATATTTTTATCCGTTTTCAAACATAATATATGTATAAAAATGGATGAAAACGGATAAAAACATAAGAAAAACGGACGAACACATAGAATAATAGACGAAAACGAATAAAAACGTGAGAAAAATGGAAGAAACAGATAAAAACATGAGAAAAACGGACGAAAACGGATAAAAAATGGACAAAAACTAATAAAACCTATGAAAACATGAGAAAAATGGACGAAAACGGACGAAAATATAAGAAAAACGGATGAAAAAAGATAAAAACGTAAGAATAGTCAATGAGGACTAACGATGCAAATATTTTAACTAAATGAGGACTAACGATGCAAATATTTTAACTCTATAGTCAATGAGGACTAACGATGCAAATATTTTAACTCAATGAGGACTAACGATACAAATATTTTAAATTTTGTTAGGAGATAACGGAAAATCATTTTCATCATTAGTCCTCATCAACTGATATTACTAACGGAGGATGATGTTGTGCGAAAAAAAAAAAAAAAAAAAAAAAAAAAAAAAAAAAAAAAAACCACGAGAAAATGTAAAGCGGGATTAGGGCAAACCACATGAATACATTTTGAACTTTTATCTTTTATAAAATATTTTCTTTTTCTTGCATCAAATTTCAAAGGGAGGTGATTTGCACACTTCTCTTTTTTATTTGCACACTCACGGTACAAGTAATCAAAACAGGATGTCAATATGGTACAACTGCCTGATGCAATAATTGGAGTGTCCCAATCAAAACTCAAAGTGTGCAAATCAATTCCCAATTTCAAATCCAAACCAAAGGCCCTTATTCATTAGTTATAGTTATAGTGTTATACAATCGATAGAATCTATACTACATATTTTCGTTGGATTGAAGTTACTTTAAAATAGTATGTAGTATAAATTCAGCATTTAACAAATGGAACATATTGATGGCTCTTTTTGTTAAACAGAAGTACAAAACACAAACTATTTGTATAGTTATAAATGTAAAATAACAAGTAATTTCAAGGGTAAAAGCCGTATATTAGCAACGTACTTTCACAAAATTTCAAATATAGGTAACAAACTTTGTTTATTACTAATCTAGTCATTGAAACCGGCTAATTTGTGACGATATAGTAAATATGACCTGCTGAATATGGAAAATGACCGACACGTCATCAATTAACGACCGTTAGTGGCATATTTTTTCATCGTTAGTCCTTTTTACTAACGACCGTTAGTCCTTTAACGGAAATTCGAAATTAGAAAGTTTTTTTTTTTTTTTTTTTTTTTTTTTTTTTTTTTTTTTCGTTTTCGTTTTCATCCATTTTTCTTCCGCTTTCGTCCGTTTTTATTACGTTTTAGTCCGTTTTTATTACGTTTTAGTCCGTTTTTCTTCCGTAATAAAAACGTAATAAAAACGGAAGAAAAATGTAATAAAAACGGAAGAAAAACGGACTAAAACGTAATAAAAACGGACGAAAGCGGAAGAAAACGGAAGAAAAATGGACTAAAACGTAATAAAAACGTAATAAAAACGGAAGAAAAACGGACTAAAAAGTAATAAAAACGGACTAAAACGTAATAAAAACGTACGAAAGCGGAAGAAAAATGGATGAAAACGAAAACGAAAAAAAAAAAAAAAAAAAAAAAAAAACTTTCTAATTAAAACGAAAAAAAAAAAAAAAAAAAAAAAAAAAAGAAAAAACTTTCTAATTTCGAATTTCCGTTAAAGGACTAACGGTCGTTAGTAAAAAGGACTAACGATGAAAAAATATGCCACTAACGGTCGTTAATTGATGACGTGTCGGTCATTTTCCATATTCAGCAGGTCATGTTTACTATATTGTCACAAATTAGCCGGTCTCAATGACTAGATTAGTAATAAACAAAGTTTGTTACCTATATTTGAAATTTTGTGAAAGTACGTTGCTAATATATGGCTTTTACCAAAGTACGTTGAAATTTCAAATCCAATATTGCTTGTTCTATTTTGCAGCCATTGGTAATTGTTATGCAACTTCATAAGTGTTTCTTGTGTTGATAATTTCCACATATACAAATATTTCTGTAAAGCAACTCAAATGTCAATTCAACTAATTACTTGGAAGTTACACTTATAAAGAAGACACACCCGAAGAAAACATGGCGAAGAAATTTCCAATTAGTCTGATGTCATCTGCTTGAAAAAAAAAAGGCAAGCAACAACTTCATTGTCAGGTTCCTTGAAACTAATTGGAAATGAAATGGAAAAGAATAGCAAAGACTCGGAATTGACCAAGACTTTCATGAGCATCACACAAAATAATCATCTATAAGTAGCACTGCAATTCTAAACTATGATATAAACCAAAATCCATGTATAAAAAATATTGAATATATTTGCATACGCTTTCATTTAATCTGGGTCAATGGAGGTAAAGCCAGTGGTAGCGGTGGTGACACAGAAGCTGGTGGATACGTTGAATGAAGAATCAATAGCCGATAACAAAGTAATGATACATCAACTAAAAGGTGTCCAAAAGTCTCTGGAGAAGCTGCGAAGCTTCTCCAAAGAAAAGGATCATCTTCGTGTTGTTTATGAAATTGAGGACGAGATTGAGAAGTTTACTTTCAGAGTTGCTCGACAAAGGAAGAGGTTTGGTTTCTTAATGAAACAAACATTCTTCTTTAATAACGTCAACTCTTGTTGTAAGCTTAAACGGAAGATTAAAAAAATTCAAAGTAGGGTTAGATATTTCCGAGACGACGAGGCTTCTACTACTAGTACTACTACTAATAGTAGTAGTACTAGTACCGTCACTTCATCCCTGAATTCTAAGGATGAAGAAGATAACGATGATGGTGATGATGCTTTCTGTAACGGAACAAATGTGCTGACACAAAAGAGTGCCTCAGATATTTGGCCTATCTTAGAAATTCCATGTACCCCGAGTCCTAAATGTAAGAAACGAACGTTTAGTTTTTCTTACAACGAAGAAGAGAAGAACATGGTAGGTTTCAAACTGTTATCTAATGTCTCTTATCAAGAAGAAGTAGGCGTTTTGGGGCAGATTGATGATATCAAAAGCCTAGTGAGACGGCTAACACAGCAAACGGAATTGTTTGTGCCAATTGTTGGTGACGTGGGTTGTGGAAAGACCACCCTGGCTCGTGCAGTCTATAGAAACAGAAAGATCCGGGATCACTTTGAATCCCTTGATTGGATTTCTGTGACAGAAGACTATGATGCAGAGCGTGTTTTGCTGAGTGTGTCAAAGAAGGTGGTTACGGTTAAGGGAAAGAGGTACCTGATTGTGGTAGATGGTGTCGGGAGTTGTGTACTAAAAGATCTGAAAAATGCCTTCCCGGATGAAAATAACGGGAGTAAGGTAGTTTTCATATCTCGGACTGGTCCAGAGATGAGCATGAATCCATATAGTGTGAAAAACGTAAGTGAAGAGGAAAGCTGGACTATGTTTCTGAAGAAGGCTGGAAAGGAAAAGGAGGCTGAGCAAATCAAACCGTACATGAAATATAAGATCTTGAATATATGCAAGGGCTTGCCTCTTAATATTGTCCTAATGGCCGGACTACTCAAGACTAAGAGACCAACAAGATGGTCAGGGTCTTTAACAATCGATCACAATCAACATTCTGACGACGTTTTGAACTTATGTTATAATGACCTGACCATCCACTCAAAACTTTGCCTTTTATACGTGTCTCTTTTTCCTAAAGATTACGACATTCCAGTACGGAGGTTGCTAAGGCTATGGCTAGCTGAGGGGTTTGTGAAGAGAATATCCCGAAGATCCAAACATCCCTTGCCTGAGGATTTGGTACAGGCATGTTTTGATGAATTGGTTGATCGGAACATAATTCAGATAACCAAATTAAGATCTGATAACAGCCCTCGACAATGTCGTTTAGTCTCGGTTTTTCATGACTACTTGCTGCCAAAAGCACAGGATATCAGCTTGTTCTACATCCACAGAAATTCGGAAAATTATGAGGATGCAGCAGGCACTTTTGGTGTACGCCGGATGGTTCAGCATCTAAGCACCACAGGAGCCTTTGATCATCAGCAATCACAGCCTAAGAGTCCTACTTTTGATCCGTCTCTTTTGCGGTCTTACATATCATTCAATTTCCAACACAAAGACATGCCAGAAAGAGAAGTAGGAATACTTTTATGTCAAGTCATTAGTCGTAACTTTAGCTTATTGAGGGTGCTTGATCTTGAAGGGGTGTGCCAACCTAGTCTGCCTAATAAGCTCGGGCATTTGTGTCATTTGAGGTATCTAGGACTAAGATGGACTTTTTTAGAAAGTATTCCTGAATCGGTGGGTGATTTGTCTTACTTAGAAACCCTAGATGTAAAACACACCCGTGTAGATACTCTACCCGACTCCATTTGGAAGCTTAAAAGGCTTCGTCACCTTAACCTGAATAACATTCGTCTTGCTATGCCACCTAGCAGTTCGTTAACTCTCCTTACCCTATGGGGATTGGTGTTAGATGAGAAGATATCAATAAAGCAAGGTTTGGGCAAGTTGCTTGATCTTAGAGAGTTGGGCATTAAGTTCCGCTTAAATGAAAGTCAAGGTGCCTTGCTTGATTGGATTGTGAAGTTGGTCAACCTGCAGCAACTGAGGCTGACATCTGTAGATGACATGGGCCAGCCTTCAAAGCTAATTTTGAAGCCACTAACAGCCTTGGATAAACTTTCTCACCTTAATTTGTATGGTAATTTGCAAAAACTGCCAGATCTTAATGAATTCCCGCCAACAGTTAAGGTTCTAACGTTGTCCCTCTCTCGGCTAAATAACGATCCAATGGAGACTTTAGAACAACTGCCTTGTTTGATCGTGCTGAGACTTTTGGGCGAATCATTCACGGGAAAAAGAATGGTTTGCCATCGAAAAGGATTTCAAAAACTTGAGGTTTTGAAGCTGTGGAGGCTGACGGATTTGGAGGAATGGGATGTGGAGGACGAAGCAATGACGGGCCTCAAACAATTAGATATCCGATGTTGCCATAAGTTAAATAATATTTCTTCAAGACTACTGCTAAAACCAAGGCGCCTGGAGGAACTTGAACTGACAGACATGCCCGACGACTTTGTGGCACGAATCAAGAAAAGAAAATCTAACGACACGTCTCTCGCAATCAACCCTCGGAAGTTTAATAAATAGGCTGTGAGTTCTTCCTTTTAATAGTCAAACGATAATGCTTCCCGAAGAAGTGTTAGTGTGTTACCTAAAGTGTTTTGATGGTCTTTCCACTTTTTATGCATCCCATGAAGTTAAGTCCAATGCTGCGTACGTTAATAAGCTCCAAACCTGTTTTCATGAGGAACACTCGTTAGTTACCCGGCATAATTGTATTCTGTTATTGTTTCTCGTCTTTTTTACATTCTGGATGTATGATATAGTTTTATGAATTAGAAGATAAATAAACAAAACCCTTGCTGTACTTTGTCATCTTCTAATCACCAACCATTATATTTTTGTTAAGGTGGAATCATTTACCTTTAGAGCTAGAATTTTCGTAGGGCTTAGTATAAAAAGCGAAATTTCTTCCATGGAGGTTCATCTTGCGTGGCTGCTGATCTAACATCAAGATCCAGATAGTCATCTGTAAAATTAGGCGTCTGCACGAGCATCTTTGAACTACCACTTGATACTTCTTGGTCATCATCCATACATACCAATCTTGCACTACACTGTTTCACCATACAATTAACGCCAGCGCATGTAAATGAAACCGTAACAGGATTCTTTGCTTTCTTCCATCTTGAGTCACAATTCCTATAACACAACCATATATGACCTGACTCACTATTTGGATCATCGGTTGCCAAAAGGGAAACGCTACTAATGACAGCACCGTAAAAGTCTTTGACAGTACAGAAGGTCTCAAGATATGTACTTCTGGTAGCGGGATTTATGGGAGTAATTACAGCACAAGCAGCCAATCCCTTTATCGTTTCATAGGACCAATTAGGTGGTAAGTCCACGCTTATATAATCTTCCATACTTATATCGCTAAACCATTGTGGGATTCTACTTCCTGGAAGAACTATGTGAACCTCTTCGAATATATCAAACCGTCCCTATCCATCAAAAATCAAATCTCTGTTAATACTTTTAATCTGTCACATTAATGTGTGTGTGTGCATATAGAGAGACAACCTGTGGCAGCAACATCATAAGCAGGCTCTCGATAGTCTCGTTCTCAACCACTTTTAAACAGTTCTTAAAGTCAAAGACAGCTCTGCCACCATTGTACTCATTTGATAGCTTTGGTAGCTCCACAAGTGAAATGCAACCTTGTGCTTCAAGGTTTACGATTGAAGAAGGAAGTTTTGGCAGAACCTTAAGGTTCCAACAACCAATTACTCGTAAACAAGTAAGGCGAGACAGACGACTTAAGTTTGCATCAATGCTTATAAAATCGTTTCCACTCATATCTAACTCTACAAGTGAACACAAACTTTCGAGGTTATTGAGGTTAGCCCTGGACAGATTGCAATTGCTGACATTCAAAACTTGTAGTGAACCTAAGGTTGACAAAACGGGGCGTCTGAATTTATTTATAAACGATGAAAGTGAAAAGAAAGAATGCCATGATGGGCGAATTTCAACCAGATTTTCCATCTTTGAGCAGCCAGAAAGGATGAGATGTTTAAGTGATTCCAATGGGGTTATATCGGGTAAACTCTTGAGGTTTTTGCAGTTCTTTAAATTTAAGAGAACGAGTGTCTTTAGAGTTCTGAGTGATGGGTGAATTGCAACTAAATTTTCACAACCGTCAAGTATTAGCTCTTTAAGATTTGGAGTTTGTGTAAAGTCTGGTGTCTTACTTATACCGTGACAATGACTGAGGTTCAACGACGTCAATGTATTGAAACCCTGTTTATAGAGATTAAAGGGAAATGAATCAGCTCGATATTACTGTATAGGTGGCAAGATGTGTGGGTTGTTTAACGGGTCAAAGCAGGTTCAGGGTGAATTCGGTCATTTTTAGTTCTTTATAAAAAGACGATTTACGAGACTGTTTGCAGTAACTAAATAAATTTTTAAAAAGGAAGTAAAGATTTTGAGCAACTTTCAACCCATTTAACAAAATAAAAAACCCGTTTGAAATAGAACACAATCCAAATCGACCCATTTATAAACAAAAATGTCAATATAGCCGCCTATATTTACACTGTGAGTACCTTTGATCCGCTCCATATTTGTTTGATGCAACTATATGACATATCAAGGACAAGCAGGTTCTCAGGATCAAACGATGTTGGCAAATGTTGAAAAGGGTACCCGTGCCAACAAAGCAGCTGTAGTTCATCTGATAAAAATTCAAGCTTTCCAGACGTAGTGCTGACCTTGCATTTGGTTTCTCTAAAGTTGCTCAAGCCTCCGATATATAACTTTAGTAAGCGAAGATTTTTCAACTTTATGAAGCTTTGACCACGAATGTTGACTTCTGAACATGACAGGTCTAGTGCCAGGCCTTTAACCACATCGGTTCCCTGCAAAAAACAGAAATTGTAAAGTATTTAGATTATTATCGTAATAATATAGTTTTTACAATCTACTTCACGCATTAGTAACACACCTTATCATTTTTCAATACATCGAGCACATCTGCTGGAGCCCACAATCTACTTCGCTTTCCGGGTTCTTCAGATTCTTCAAGGACTATTTTCCGACCCATATCTTGAATCAAATTATGCATTTGTATCCTACCTTCGCGTATAGTTATTAACGACTTATCAACTAATACTCCAATACTTTCCAATATTTTCCCCACGTAATCTTTCTTTTCACCTTTGAAAAAACACACAATATCAAGAAACATGTTTTTCTGACTAGCATCTAACCCATCATAACTTTCTCGAAGCACTCGTTGTATAACAGCATTAGGACTCCTTTGAAGCTCATCGAGCTCACGCTTCCAATCGTGTAAACTCTTGTTGAATAATAAACCGCCAATATATTTAAGAGCGAGTGGGAGTCCATCAACATAGTGAAGGATTTTGTTAACATGTTCAATGAACTCATCATTGGGATGCTTCTTTTTGAATGCATACATGCTAAACAGCTCCAGAGCTTCATCGTCATTCAGAAGGGCAACATCGTAAATTTCTTCTACATGATTAGCTTTAAGCAGCTGTCGATCTCGGCTGGTTACTAAAATCATACTTCCGTGACTAAACCAGTCGGGATTTCCAGCTAAAGCTTCAAACTGGTTTTGATAATCCACGTTATCAAGTACAATTAAGATCTTTTTACCTTTCATCCTTCTCTTCATTATACTTACCCCGTCACTAACATTCTGTATTTTCTTTATATCCTCGTCTTTCATAATATCGTCAATAATTTTTGTTTGGAGATGAACAAGCCCGTGTCGGTGCACGTTGCTTTTAACATCTTCACAGAAACTGTGTCCTTCAAAATGTTTATACACAAGGTTATAAATAGCTTTGGCCAGTGTCGTCTTTCCTAATCCGCCAATACCACATATCCCTATCATGTGAACCTTTTCCGACTTCTCAAATCGTGTCAAGTCCATCTGGTCTGCACGAGCATTCAATCCAACTAAGTTGGTACCAACATGTATGGGCCCGTCAATTAGTTTATAAAATATCTCCTTTGAGATTGTATCGATGAAATCGGACTCATGCCTGCAAAACCATACAGAAGAGCAATGAGGTCAAAGATTAAAAAATGGGCACTGTAACAAAAATAAAGGTAATAATTCTTTTTTATAAATGGGTTGATTTGGATTATGTTTATTTCTAATGAGTAAAAAAGTTAGCTAAAAAGGAAACGAGTACAAAATCTTTTTATCTCTAACGTGTAAACAAGTCGAAAATTGCTGAAAGCGTAAATTTGATGCATAAACTTCTGAAATCATATTATTTAGAGATCGGGTTATTTAACATAACATAACTATTTGTAATCATTTTTGACACTCATTTAAAACAATATCATAAAATTTCGACAAAAAAGTGTTTTGGGTCAACCCAACCCGCCCCATACCAAAATAAGCACTTATTTTGATCCGTTACAGTTAAGAATGGATATGCTATCTATAGTCAAACCTTTTAAAATATCATCACTGAATGTAGACAACTATAATGCTTATAGTTAATAAATTTTATCTCGACTGGAAGTAAGAAAAATATAGCATCGAGTATTTACCTGCGGTTCCTATTCTGAAGATCCCATCCAGATAAGTTCCCAGCCCATGTTAAAGCTTTCTTCCATGTCAAAACATCCGCCATGTAAGAATCTTCATGCTTCAAAATCGCTTCTTTGTAGGCCCCGGTTTGCTTGCGCACCATTGATGGACTTACATCATAAAAGATAGGCCAGACTTCATATTTGTCCTCATCACTCTCCTTAAGCTCGTAAATTTTCACAAGTTCTTTCAAACACGATGCTGATGAAGCGTAGTTTTGTGAGAAGATGACTATAGTAAACCTCGATTGTTCAATGGCTTCGTAGACATCAAAGGATGCATCTTCCTCGCTATTTACACGGATTCCTTTTCTCTTTAGACCACTAAAGAGATGATCCATGAGGGTTTTTCGAATGTCTTCACTTCTAAAACTCACAAACACGTCATAAGCCCGTTGACGAGTAGATGATGATGATGATGTCATCATAAAAACACACCCAAGAAAAATATCACTTTTGAGTTTTGATCACCCTTTGTTCCGAAAAAACGTGCAACATAACTGAAAAGGGTAGCACATTTTTAAATCAGATAACAAGTATACACATCACATAAGAACCAAAAATTCGGATACTAGTCAAGTCCTGGGGGTGTTCGGGATTGCTGATTAAAAATGCTTATGTGTTTGAAATAATCAAATAAGCAGTTTGGATAAGTAAGTCTTGTGATTATTCAAAACTATTTATTTCACCAATCAGCATTACATAATCATTTACATGTATCAGCCTCCATATTGCAAACTGCTTATTTCACTTCACAAAAACTGCTTAATGTATATAAGGGGTGTTTGGTTTAGCTTATTTAAGAAGCTTTTTCATATTCAAAACACCTCAAACAAAAATGAGCTTCAGGGGGTGTCTGTATTAGCTTATATTTTGGGCTTATGGGCTTAATGAAAATGAAAAAGCTCATAAGCTCATGTTTTTCTTCTTATAAGCTTATCAACTTGAGCTTACGGTATATTTAAGTGCATAAGCTCAAATAATTCCAAATTTAAATAAAACCAATAAGATTGGAAATCCAAACAACCCCTAAAAAGTAAAAAGGCAATACCTTGATCAGCAGTTTGTAAAAGAAGAAGTTGACCAAAAGTCAACTCTGCCATCATTTCTCCGGTGATCAAATGTCAAGTCAACGGGTTAACGCAAAGTTGTTAACTTTAGTACAAAAAATGTTTGTTTTTACTATATTGCTTTCTTAAAAAAAGAGATTTTTTTTTTTTTTTTTTTTTTTTTTTTTTTTTTTTTTTTTAAGGAACGTTTTCTTAAAAACTGGTAGCAATGGTGATTGGTGACCCAACCCTTTGAAGGTCAACTTTATCGTTACATTAGATTTTTTTTTTTTTTTTCCTAAAATCAAATACATAATTCTAAGCACGTAATAAGGTGACTCCACTCACATTAAAAAAACATACTCGTAACTCATAAAAAGTAATCAAAAAAATAAATCTTTTACCTAATAAAATAAAACCCCTAGTGGGGACTTTTTCATTTAAAAAAAATCAAATCATACTTTATTTAGTAATAATTTCATTATTTTTATATTTTAGAAAAAGTATGTTTAATAAAAAAATTCTTAAATATTTCCGGATTTAGCCAAATTGTTGTTCAACTTCGTTTTTGAAAAGTAAAAAAGCAAAAATATATATGTGTCAAAAGTATAAAAAAACAAAACTTGAGGAAGGCGGGGTCGTTCTAAAAACCTTGACGGGTAAAAAATAAACATGCTCCTCTTTACAACCCAAAGAATGAAAGAAACAAAAAGAAGAGCAAACGTACGATACCCCGAGGAAAAACCCAACTGCGACTGAAGAAAACCTAAAATCAACATCGCTTAATCTTTTGGGTTAGTGAATAAGGTATATTAATCTATAACTGTTTGATTTATATGATAATAAACTTATTGATTTATATGATAATTCAGGGCTTTTGCCTTTTCCATTAATTAAGTTGTGGGTTTGTATTTTTTGTGCTTTAATTGATGTGGTACGGCTTATTTTTCGTAAATTTTGATTTAGTTTGGTGGTTTGATGAAGGTTTTAATGGGTAAGTTTCATCAAATAAATGTAAGCTACTGTAGTTATTTAATAATTTAAATAAAATTGAAATATCATCTATAAATTGAGATTACATAGACAATAATCATATAAAGATAAACTATGTGGTTGTTTTTGTAAATTCAATATTTAATTTTGTTATGTGTTGAGGAATTAAGAGAAAAGTTTAAGAACTTTTGCTATGCATTAATGTGATGGTGTGTGCATTAATCTTTCTGGATTTGGATTAGGAGATGAAGTTAGGGGTTTATATATGATCTTTGATTAGTTCAACCATTATTTGTAAATGGTTAGTAGTTTGAATCGTAGTTCTGATTATTGTGTTAGGTTTCTAATGACCGAGAATAGGAAGAAAATTCAAGCACACGCTTGGTCCACTTTTTTAGATGTAAATTTGACCATATGGGCTAGGGAGCTACCCATATGATCTTTGTAAAAAGTTGATTACCTTCCTGATCCATTTGAAACGGGAGGACCTGGTTGCTTCATAATTGGAGCAGGTAGGCACATAAGAGCGGAGACCAAATTGATATGTTAATATGCGCAACATTGATGACCAATCATCTTGCAGTTAGGTAGACTTTGTGGCATAAGCATCTTCAAGAAAACTAAGAAATTTTGGATGAAGAAGTGGGAGAGTGATTTTATTTTATTTTATTTTTTTATCAAAAAGGAAGTTAAATATTGAGAAAATGCGGAGATTATTTTGTCAAAACACATATTTTTACTGTTATACTTGACATTTGATTACCATGTTGTTTATTATTAGTTAGACGGCAATTAGGAAACACGTATTTTTAGTTTATTCCTCCCAATAAAACTGCTGCTATATCTAGATGTATGACTAAAATACAGAACCCTTCACAGATTGACCCAAACACCCTCTTAAACTGTTGTTGCAGCAACCATAGTCAAACACCCTTTAAAGTTGCTAATTTGTAGTATCTCAAGTTATTTCTCAACCATCTGTATGCATTAAATTTGTAGTATCTTCAAGCGGCAAAATACATGAAATTTAGAGCAAATGATGCTACCACATGTTTGACTATATGAGATGGGTGTAATACCTCAGTCTAAACTTAAAGAATTTCAAGTGTTATTTTTGCAAATGAGAGAAGAATATCTCTTATTGTATGGTTTGATCAAAATTCCTGATTGTTTATGACAGGTAGAAAACAATTAAACGATGCACATTTTAATGTATCAAATAACATTAATTTTATAATATACATGATAAAATCTCTACTATTTCTCAAATTATAGCATTTGATCTAATAAACTAGATAATTCTTGAAATAATAAAATTTTCTATAATCATTATCGACTCACTCACTATATTTTATAAAAACTTTACGCAATATTTGTGGTTTTTAATATCGATTTTATTTCTGTCACAATATTTGAACACAACAATAAGGATATAGAGTTGTTTCTTGATGTGACCATTTCATATATTATTTCCTTCTGAAAATTCACACAAGAGTATGATTGATATATTGGGGACATGGGTCAAGATTCGAACTTTATGACGCAAGGTGCCAAGCTATGCAGGATTCCGAGTGGACTTTAATGGTCGTGTTTTGTTCAACATGTATGCATGATTCTGATTCTTTTTGGTATGCTTGAATGTGCAGAAAATTGATTTGTTTGTTGCTGTTCTAAACATTAATGGAGGAAGTTTTTCACCACATCCTCAGAAACTTCCATTTGTAGTAACAAATGTTGATGGGGATAACTATTCACTGCAGTATTCGTCTATAGACCTTGCTGGCCCCTCACCGTCAAACAAGCATGAAAGTCAGAAAATGAAGAGGAGCCTAAGCAATGAGGAACCACAAGCGGATGTAAGTCGCTTGCGGGCACCAATGAAAGGTCACATATAACTGGTATGTTTACCAGTGGCTCTTCTTTATGTTCTTAAGTTTGCTTTTGAAGTATATGTTGTATTTGCTGACTTCATTACTCGATGTTTGCTAAAACATAAAAGTTTGTGAATTAGTATTCACATTTGTATAACATTATTCTTCTATGTGGTATTTTCAGTAGTTCTGTTGAAAGAAAAATAGATCATAGATAAATCAGTAGATAAATATTGCAGACAAAAATAATGTTTCAACGTCGTCTACTCGATGTTGTTGAACAAATATATTCAGGATTGATTTTCCATGCCATGTTAAGCCAACCCGTCTTCATGTTCAAACCGAGAATATGATTATAATCATGTTAGTATTCTTTATTTTAGGAACATGATTGAAGTGTTAATTATGTAGTGCACAAGGAACTCGAGAATATGATTATAATTCTGTTAGAATTCTTTATTTTAGGAACATGATTAAAGTGTTGATTATGTAGTGCACAAGGAACTATTTTCTCATTCATTTGGTTAATTGGTTTATGTAGATCCTCAGCAATCTTGAGAAGAATCCAATTCATAGTTTCTTATGTGACTACGACTTGAGTGACATGCCAGCTGGGACCAAGGTCGGTTAAATCAAAGTAATGATAATTTTTTGTTTGAACTTTCGGATTATTTTATGTGTATCAGTGGTATGTAAGTAGTTAATGATGTTGTTAACCTACGCTTCTAGACCAAGTATTACAAGAACACTATTTTTTTGTCTCAAAATATAGCCTTTCCGCGCCGAAAGGTCACTATAGCTTCCTCAACGTCGGCTTTTAAACCATGACTGATTCAAGTTTTTGTATGTGTTACTACTACGTATTTCCAAGCAACGTTGGGTCAAGGGTAACACGACTATCACAAAAATATAATAAATATATATGTATGCACTAAAAATTACAAAAACGAAAAATAGGCTTTAGCGTATGCATGCATATATTAACCATAACAAAATGTAATGGTTATTTTCTAACGAAGCATTCATCATTTGAAACTGCAGATACAAGAGAAGTATCATTATCCATCAGATACCAAGTACTTTGAATCAATAACTAAAAGGTCCACAAATTTCAGTTCACCTACCTATATTGCAATCATCATGTCCTTCTGCATATTTCTAAATTTAAAAGCTACATTTAGTTATCGTCTTAGGTGATGGAACAAAAACCCACATCACTGCTATATAGATTTTCATTTAGAGGTTAGATTCGCTCATTGAAATGTTGTCGGCATGTCGCCTTATATAAATATGTACATTCTTTCAAGAAATAAACTCAATTTCCTGTACCAATTTCCCTGCATTTTAACCTGCATATGATATGAGTTTGAATTTGTTAATTAGCCAAGGTTTTAGTTATGACTCAGTTTGTAGTAATACACGAGCCACTGACTCAATTAATGTGTAAATTGTATCAAAAAATACTTGACTTTATTATATGAGTGTGGCAAATTTTAGTTGTTCATGAATTTAATATGGCCGTGTACTACTTCAAGAGGTAGGTACCCAATCTATAATCAGGCAGCTTTTAAGGGCTTTAAATCTCCTACCTTATCTTTTCACACATGAATTAGAAGACTATATCTTTTTGTTTAAATTTAAAATATATGTATTCTGAATCAAGGTTGTAAATGATTTGGTTACTTGAAAATCGATCCTTTGGAAACAAATATTTCAAAAGTGAGGTATTTCTTGAGATGAAGTTAAAGAGCTTTAATGTAATATGAATTTACACTAACTTTGTCTTTTGAATGATATTACATCCAAAGTTTCTGTACTAAAGGCACGGGGATTAGGCATTGGCAAAGACACTGAAAGTTCAAGCTTGCTTCTCTTTATGGAATGTCAGAAGCAATGACATTTGGGTTAACGAATGCATGGTTTGGTGTTAGCATCATAGCATGTATCTACCCTTTGGGCCTGTTGAACAAATCATGCCTTATCTTTTACGACGAACATAAGAGAATAAAGGGTTATTGTCATCTTCGGATCTTGACAGACAACTCATGACGAAGGAGTTGAAGAGGATATTCAAAGCTTATGTTTGACAAGGGTTAGTAGATATCGGAACTCGGTTTAAGTCACCAACTTGATCCATTGTGAAATATAACTAGCTAGGCAAAAAGGATGAATTTTGCAAAGACAATATGTCTTGGATTCTTTTTTTTTTTCATCTGAAGCTACCTCTAATAACCCATTACGAGCCTGTTCACGTGACCCTTCTGACAGATTTCGTAAGTATGTCCTCTATATGCTGAAGAAAATTCTTAGAAACTTCGTATTTACTTATTTTTTGCCAGACACTGATTTATGTTGTGTTACTGATAAAGGAGCAGGAGCAGGAGCAGTTCGGCTATGCAATTTTTAAATTCGTGTTAACCCGAATTACGGGTAAAATTTGTTTGTTCACCTTTGCTTTATGTTTTTATTCTTCTTATTCATGTTATGATATTATTTGATTTCAATATGTGTTTTTTTTGTCTACCTCCTTTTTAGTGGTCGGATTTGGTACACATATGTTGGGCTGCTGTTTCGAGTTGCATCAACGGTGTTTGTCTAAGCTTATGGGTTTGGCATTGTGTGCTTTGCTATCATTAAAAAGCTGGACACTAAGGTATTATTTCATGCTCTAATATGTATTTGGTTTCTTATGAAGTTAATATGACTCACAATCGGGTATATTGTTTTTATATAACGTGATGTCATATATGATATATCCTTGGATTAACTGTGTGATGTTAAATGTTTAAAATTAAAATAACGTGATGTCATATATCCCTTTGATGTAACCGAGTTGATAGGTATCAAGCACCAAGTTTGTGATATGAATGATAAGTTATGTCAGTGGTTTTATCGTAAGTATTCTGATATAGGAAATTGACTGTTTGATTTGAGATAGAAAAAGGTAGTCAGTTTGTAGTAATTTTTTCGGTGCAAAATTAGATACACTCACAAGCAACAAAATATTTGTGATTTCTGTTTGAAACATAGGTCGTGAAATTCTATGTGGATGAAGCATTATGCCAATATACCAAAAAACTTTGCATCGGATTTCAGCCCCTCCGAGTTGTGAAGGAATTGCCTTTTTTGTCTCTTTTTTCATGTTCAGCAGTTTGCTAAGCGAAAAGCCGCTCAACTTGCTCAGCCCAAGTACCATTTTTTTTGCATCCTTAAGGAGAATACAATATTTGAAGCAGTACACGGAGCAAATTAATCACCTTTCTGCTGGTTAGGACCAAAATGGGGATGCATAATGAGAGTTTGTTGATAACCAGTGAATGAGTTTTTGAGGGTTGGACTAGAGCTATTAGAATAGCTCATGAAGAGGTTTCAGAAAGACTCGTGATGAGGATACGTGAAAATTAAAGCAACAAAGAGGAGTAGAGGACAAATATTTTTTAAGATGTAAATTTTGCTAACTTGCTTATAACCATAACTGTCTTAAATAAATAAATGAAGTCACTATTGGCTCGCTTGCTTATATCATGACAATTACTAATCACTCAAAGTGAGTGTTAACTTTTCGAATTATAGAACATCATGGGCATGAGAAAAGTGATTACACATAAACATAATGTGCAGGTCACTTGCTCTAAAGGAGTGTTTGGGAAAGATAAATTTAATGCGATATACAACGAGGTTCAAATAAACTGTGATGCTGCTAAAGAACTTGCTGAGATAAAGGAGTTTAGGAGAGCTAAGGTATTACCTTTCTGTTTTTCAAGGGCGTTTGACACTAAAGCACAAGAACACTTATAAATAGGCCAAACTTATCAAGAAATGTAGTTTTTATATGCAAGATGTTGGAAATTAACACCACTTTTTAATTACTACTGCGCTCTTTTGCTTACCAGATTAATTAACATCACTTTGACATAATCAAACACGTAGCTACTCCTATGAGGACTAATCTCAGCTCAGTCATTCCGGTATATGCATTAACTTCATCTTTAACCACGTTTCAAGGTAACGTATTATGTGGTTTGCAATTATGTTATTCTTTATTTCATAAACTTTATTTTGAAACCCGTTAATGAGTTTATTTCCATTAATGAATATAGGAATATTGCAACAGCAACATGCAAATGACTTAAGTTAGAAATAATTCTCTATTTTCATGCCCACATGAAATGGGGACATCTAAAAAGTATGTCCAATTTATTTTCTTTTGATTCTTTGACCTTTAAGTAGTTATATTATGCATTGAACTTTCCAGGTCATGTCTCAAATGTTTAACTACGTTACGGTCTGCAAATTTTTCTTACTAATTGGTTTGTCGGAAATTGGTGTCCTGTTACGCCTGAGTTCATTAGAGGGAGTAAATAATATGTGGTCCTCCTTGCATTACGTGATTGTTGGAAAGTTTTTTGCATAAATGATTATAGTCCCGTTGATTGTGCCATGTTTTGTGTGTATTCAGTTTATGTCATGTTCTCCTATGTATGTTCATGGTATGTTGACATCGGGTACTTAGTAAGTAAAGAGCTTGAACTTTATAGCACTTGAAAACAACAAATGAAAATGTTTGTAACTTTGTAAACTCCTCTAATTGGTTAAACCTGTATCAAGATGTTGTTATCAATTAAAAGAATAAAACATGAAAGTACACAACATTAAGTGGACCGATAAATAGTACGTGTACCAAATCGGTACATTTGAAAAAAGTACGTTGCTATTTTACGACCAAAACTCTATCGATTAAATCCAAAGATTATTAGATAAAATCTTTTTTCATCAACACTTGAAATAAAATTAATTTACCCCATTATACAAAAGCTTCTTGAATGTATTATTTCTCTGGAACATGCCCGCTTGTCTGATTGGTCAAAATTGAGGTGGTATGGTTGTCAACACCTGATTTTTCTCTAACCAAAGGTAAAAGATGTAAATTTTCATCTTCATGTTCTGGTCCTGTTAAAGGTGCGTCCTGTATTATTTTGATTCTTCATCATACTCGTCATGTTTATTATTGATCTTATTTTGATTTTAAAATGAGGCGGAGATGACTAATGTTATGTTTCTTTGATGAACACCATGTGTTCCATTAAACGCCTTTTTGAATGTGGGTTGAAATATGAGGTTTTGATGAAAAATGAAAATGATAATGCTATAACAGCTCATCAAAATTCTGTTTTGTTGTTGTATTGTCACGAATGAATGGATCTCAAGAAAGTTTGCTCATGACACACAGCTGTTTGAAGTTATGCATGTACAATAATTGGATGCAAGAGTTGTTAGTGTTACTTCTTAGGGTTGTAGCAGATCATGTACAAGCATCTCATAGGGCTTGGCATTGCTAATGTTTTTTACTCTTTCACTTGCAATTAAGTAAAATCATTGTGGAATACATTTTATAAAAATGACCTATACGTCAAATTTTTATGAAGGTTTAGGATTTATTTTTCTTTCAGTTGTGTATGTTGTACATTACATGATGTGCTTCACATGGGAATGTCATATCATGTCATAAACCATTAGGCTGTTCCCAACGCACTCCGTGAGTGGTTGGCAAGCACCATTTCACGCGGTAACATGCACCGGGACGTGTGCGTGAGTTGTTGACAAACGCACAAAGTGAGTAGCAAAAGTTGAAAGCTTCACCTTTCGGCCTTCGTGCATGGTGGGCCATTTTTTATGTTTTATTATTTATTACAGTATATGGTTTGTGAGTGTGTGTAGGGTATTTAGTGTTGTATGTTTTTATAAAAGTGGCGTTGAGGTGAAAGATGAAGTGGAGTGAGGGTTGGGACAATTAATATCGTACAATTGTATATCATAGTGGTTTAAGCTCAAGGAAAACTATTAAAATTGATTTAAGCTCAAGTTATATCAGCATGTGGTTTTGGTGGTGCTTCTGTCAGTTGGTTGTGCTAACAAATTGCTAATGGTTAGCAAACGTTGTCTTTTATGTTTAAAGATGAGTAGAAAGTTAATAGATAAAATACATTAATAAAAAAATTTTGAAAAAACCCCGTGCGTGCACGGGCATTATAACTAGTAATAAAACAATAAGAAAAACACGCACACACAAAAATCAAATGTACAAGTTTGATCGGTTGAGTGACCAAACCAAACAAAAAAATGATGGGATTGTGTCTCTTGGGTTGTCTCGTAGGGGATGGGGACGCGCCCTTGCAAGGTAGACCGACCCTTGCAAGAGTTGTCACTACTACTAGTTTTATGAGGATGAGTTGTACATGACTTAACCGAAAAAAATTTTGTGGCCGTTATCAAAATTTTCTCTTTATCACCTTCAATTATATACATAGAAAATAGTTACCATATCATAGCATTGAAGAAAATAAAAGTAATAGCTAAATGCCGATGAGCCATGTAAGTTAACCATAAATTTTAGATTTGTGATAGAATCATCACGAAAAATGTTAAATTTGCAAAAAATATTATTTTATATTAGTACATTGTACTATATTAACTATTAGTTATATGCCAAGTTTTAACTAGTAAAAAATTAATAAAAGTATCACTTTCATGGAATCACACGCATAAATTACCAAAGAGTTGTGTTATACAAACCCTACTTATATTGTTACATCATAGGGATTTGATCAAATAACTTGTGATGCATACTGTACAAGTCAGTGATGCATCTAATGATTGGATTCCCTTCCTATGAGAGGATGTGAATAACTCACCTCATTACCAAAACATACCATCTCACTACTCACTTTACCAAACTGAATAAAAAATTTTGTGTTTACCAAAACAAACCTATGGTACCCACTACGTGTCACCCATCATAATGGCTTAAATTCAACCTCCATGTTGCTAACTCTCCACCACATTCACAAGTTATATTTTCCTCCCCCCGTCTCAAAATTATTGTCCTACTTTAACTTTTTTGGTCTTTCTTTCTCAACTTTAACTATAAATAATTTTGTTTGTGTTATACAATACTTGATAAAAATTATATCAATGGAAATACATTTAAAACTCAATCCGTTCATATATTTTGCATCAAGTAGTATGTAATATAAATAAAAATACTTAATTTCAAATTTGAAAAATAAAGACCGAAAAAGTCAAAAAAAGACAATAATTTTTGGACGGATGGGTATCATTTTTCTCTTTCTTACAATTAACATAACATGTCTTCAAACATTTACTTCAAAATATTTACTGCACCTCTAAAGACCTTCATTTTTCTGTCAATCTCCCAACATTATCTTCAAACCTTCATCGTCAAAACATTTACTAAATCTCTAAATGTTTTTTAAGGTTTGACAAAAACCTTCATTTACTGTACCTCCAATTAACAAAACATTTCTCTCGCACAACCTCCAGGAGAGAAGTCGCATAACATGTCTTAGTCGCCCAGGTTTGACAAAAACCTAAGAGTCGTCAAGGAAGTAACATGGAGGTCACCTATAAAGATGTTTTCGAACATCTATCAACAAAAATTGTAAGTAACATATGACAACGGTGCCCTAATAATAAGAGCCTTATGATCAACATAGCTAGAATGTAACAACTATCAAGTGTAACATGTTAAGGTGCAAATAAGGGGGAATTTGGTATACATTAATGATAATCAAACAATGACTTTTATAGTGATTTCAATTGTTTGGTTGAATATCTAGCAATTAAACAATTACAACACACTCATATAATTATAGTAGTGGGGTGAGTTAACTTTTTGATGCTCATTTTAGTGGGCCCTACTTCTTTGTATCTTAATCACATTTTTTTCCTTACACGAGCATTTAAACCCAATGTAATACCGATACCGATACATAAAATTTTGTACCAAACAACAATAATGAAATTAATATCCCCAATTTCATACACCTCTCTAATTAAAACCATACCTTTAATTATTCCGGATAGCGTACCAAACGCACGCTAACTCTTTAAGTAATAATAACTAATATACTAAAGGGGAAATTATCTCTGCTGTCCACAGCAGATAACTTGTCTGCTGCAAGGTTTTATGTGAAGGGCCACATGTGTAAAATTTAAAACTTGAAGGGTGCAAAGTAAAAATGTGAAATTTCATTTTGCAAACAAACAGGAGACAAGCTTCATGCTGCAACAGCAGGGATGCTAACCCCTATACTAAAAGGAAAGAGATAGTTAACTCAACTATTTTTTATTTTATTTTATTTTATTTATTTATTTTTTTATTTTTTAATTAAGTGGTTAGTAGGGTCCATGTGGGTCCATATCTTTTGGAACCAATGGGAAGATATCATATTTCACTCTTTTAAGATACAAATTATATAAAGGGAAATTTGTGAGCCCAAATAAAAAAAAATAATATTATATAAGCGATTTACAAATGATATAAAAGAAAATTATGGGTTCAAATAAGAGAATAATAATATTATATAGGAAAGTAGTGACTCAGGTGTTACTGGAGTATAAAAAGAAAAAGAAATAACGCATTAGTTATGTACTTATGTGGTGGGAGGTGATTTGCACATTCTCACAATTGATTTGCACATTCAAATTATGAATATTTTGATATTTATACCCTTACAGTGTGTCAATCAATTGTAAGAGTGTGTAAATCACTTCCCTTATTTGATAGTGTATACATAGTTACATACTCCGTGAATTTTTTGAGAATAGAAATGAGACAATGATTTAAAATTAGGCAATCACAAGTAGCCATTTACCGGCCCAAAAGGGCCCAACCCAAATCAAATTTAGGGCACAACTTATCACTCCACAAGCTCTCACATAAATCCTGGCAGCAGCCAACATTTGCAGCCACAACAACACTAGCCAGAACAGAAATACATCTCTTTGCATTTCATTTCTCATTCGGTAATATTAATCTATTCAGTTATATTATAAAGTTTGTTTATAGAAGCTTTTATTTTAATTCGCATACATTTTTTAATTTCTAACTTAGGGTTTGGTTTTTTTTTTTTTGCAAGTAAGTTGATAATCATTACCCCAATGAAGAAAAATATGTAAAAAAAACGTTAAAAGTAGTGATCTGATATATATTGATGAGTATTTCATTCTGAGGGGTATATTTATTATTAAAACTTTGCATTTTATTTAAGCATATATTTTTTTGTTTTTTGTTTTTTTGTTAAAAGAAGTAGATATGCAATGATGCTTAAAACTACCTATTTTATGATTTTTGTGATTAGAAATTTACCAATGGATCCTTCTGAGCATATCTACTTTTTTTTTTTTTTTTTTTTTTTTTTTTTTTTTTTTTTAATGTTTTTATTTATGTTTTTTAAGGTTATTTTTGAGGTGATGAGAAAGTTGTCGGAATATATTATGTCGATCGAAAAAACTTCCAGACTACAATTATCTGATCAAATGTTTTTATATTTTTTTAATATTTTTTTAAATAAATGAAAAGATGGAAGTGATGATTATTTCCCCAGATGATCGAAGATGATTATACTATGCGCTATTTTTTTTCTCACTTGTGAGAATCCAAGCCAGAAATCTGATCCTTCTTTTAAACCAGAGTTTTTATTTTCAATCTTTTTTATGTATACAAAAGCAAACTGTCTGTACAAAATTCAACTTATACGGAGTATCTTTTTAATATTAATATGTGATTTGTTGACTGGTTTTATTACTCCAGTATTTATCTATGGCTTAAGGGGGTGTTTGTTTAAGCTTATATGTGGGCTTATTAGCTTATTTGATTTCGGCTTATATTTCATAAGCCTCAATTTTAGGCTTATATTGAGCCCTTATATAAGCTCACAAGTCTAAAAATAAACCGGAAAATTAGAGCTTATTAAATATAAGCTGAAACACAAATAAGCCCGTTAGCCGCATATAAGCCTAAACAAACACCCACTAAATGATGCTTGTATTTTTATTGTGTTTTGAATTTGTTTATTCTTGCTTTGGTTAATCCCCATAAAAGACCCAAGCACACCAACATATCGTCTCTTATATATGTTGCACTTGATGTAATCACATAGTTGGTACATTTGCGAATTATTTTTCTAAAATAATTCACAATCTTAGTTTGACAAATAAAGATTATTTTTTGACCAAAGCTTATTTTTCATAAAAATAATATTAAGTCTTCATAATCTCGTGCGCCAAAATGCGCTATATATGATGCACTCAATGTAATCACATAGTCATATTTGTATTTGGGATAGTAGTTTCTGAATCACACGTTTGTGATCAGTCTCTTATATGAATTGAACTGAATCCCATATCCGGCTATAAACTTTGACATATCGTATGTTATTTCTTTCACATCATTAATGGACTTAGTTTTGACAATCTTGCTTCGGTTAATCCCCTTAAAAGACCCAAGCACATCCACATATCGTCTCTTATGATGCACCCGATGTATAAACCTTTATTTAGATTTACAACGAATCGCCCATGATACACATGGTTACTAATTCTTACAAATTCTCTTATATATTTTTATACCACAAATAGGTTAGTCTAAAGAGAATATATCATGTAGAACTAAAATGTGATAACACAAATTGAATACGTTGATTCGCACGAATGCCATGATCAATTCTTTCAATTACCGTTGATTTTCAAAATTTCGATAATTAGAATAATTTTTGACAAACTGCCAAAAATAGATTTTTCATATATCTTGAAAAATTGATTAGCCACTATTACAATACACTTACTACCTCCGTCCCATAATTATAGTCCACTGTTGACTTTTTAAGTCTTCGTTGTGCAACTTTGACCTTATATATTTTTATTTGTGTTATATAATACTTGATAAAAATTATATCAATGAAAAATACATTTAAAACCTAATCCATTCATATGTTTTGCATCATGTAATATATAACACAAATAAAGATATTTAAGGTCAAAATTGAAAACTAAAGACTTCAAAAGTCAACAGTGGACTATAATTATGGGACGGAGGGAGTATTAAATAGGCATAAAAAATCAAGGCAGAATTACATGTATATCCGTGAAAATTTTAAAAATTACATATATATCCTCTTTACTAGTTTTTTATGCATAAAGTACAATGCTTTTAATGCATCAAAAGGATATATGTGTAATTTTTAAAATTTTCAAGGATATATATGTAAATGCCCCAATAATCAAAATGAGCCTCAAAATACAAACGGGCCAAAAACTAGCCATAAATAAAAGTCCACTAAACAAAATAAATAAAAATAAAAATGTGAATAACTCATAAAATAGAGCGTTTTGGCGCCCGAAACTACAGTAAACCGACGAAGTTTCTTTACCACGACGTACTCATCGCTCCAAGCTTTGAATCGACAGGTCATGGCCTGAAAGGGAGCCCCGGTAGCCCAAGTTATGCTGATTTTAGTGAGGACTCTTTTCTCACATGATCTTTGGCCTCCAAATACATAATGACCCTTTCCCCAACGCTTGGGCCCACATCAAGATATTAGCGTAAGATGTAATGAAAAGGAATCAATACTTCACGACATTTGGCTTGACTTGAGTTTTGACTTTCTGTTGTGTCAAACCAAAGATTGCTTTTACATTTGCCTGTTTTGTCTAATCAGTGAAAAGCTTTTAAGTTCTCTCAACCACATGTACATTGTCATAACGAAAATCCACATACACATGATTAACTAAGGTGATAGAATTTTAAATATAATGATAGATATTAATTAATTTTTAAGGAATCTTAACTCGACAACTAAGGTAACTAAACCATGTCTTTGTTGTTTACTCCAAGAGGGAGCTCATCAATCCAAACGGTGCGCTTACTAAACTCTTGTGCAATCCAGGCTACGGATCTAGCTAAGCGATTGTCATCACGACCAACTTGAGAAACATGAAAAATAAGATCTTCTGGTCGAATATTTTTGATAAGTTCAACTTCTTTTGATATCTGCCATTTTTGCGATTGCACCTTTTCAACCATGTCTTTGTCATCAATCTCCAATATGATTGCTCTGAATCCCATACTAAGACCGAACATCAAACCTTCAAGTAAAGTTGTTTCTTCATCTAGTATAACTGTTTCTTCATCTTCATCTTCCTCTTCGGCCGTTAATCTAGCCACCAACGATCCAAGCACGTCCCCCATATCATCTCTAATAACACACCCGATGCCATAATCATCATAGCTAAATTGACATAGAGAGCAATTAATTTTTACCCATCCTGTAGGTGGAGCAAGCCAAACCACCTTCCGAAAAGCTATCTTGTTGAGTGATTTGACATATGAGTTTCGTTTTTGAAACTCTTCCAACTCTCTCGCCACCTTTTCAATAAGTTCTTTAGGATCATAACCTTGTTTCCTTTGGCAACGACTTTGCCTATTATACCATATTCCCCATGCAACCATGGCCATATAGCTAGTGTATCTCTATCCAACTCCGTACACAAATTCGTCGCTAGCACACTTAACGAGATGACAGGGTTCTCGTGCACTTGAATAATACCTAGTGGACAACCAAACCAAACAGCCCTTGCATATTCACACCTTATAAGAGTGTGAGTATAACCGCCATCCATGCTATCACAACTTAAACAAACTTTGTCAGTAGGCCGCACCATTTGATTACGAATTATTGTGCTATCAGGAAGCAAGTCCTTGGACATTCTCCAGAGCAAATGTTTTGCTTTTGAAGGGACATTAAGAGACATAACCTTGTCCCACACAGACATAGTTTCTCTATCACACAATTTATCTCTTTTGGGTATGTGATATACTCCCTTAACTCAAACCACATACTATGGTATATATATATCGATTGTACAAAATCTAGCCGTTTGACAACGGTAATATTACCGTTAGATATACAACGGCCATATTTTGCAACGCGTTTTCCATGTTTGTTTACTTATATAAAAACTCATTGAACGATTTAATTCCATCCATTAATGATATAAATTCAACACTTATCCAATTATTGTTCAGTAATGTGTAGATACAAAGATAGGAGTAATAAACTTCATGTTTAGCCTCTAACACCATTTTAAAGTCTTTTTTAATTTAGTCTAATCTT
The DNA here is from genome assembly GCA_030686995.1 of Artemisia argyi. Lineage (NCBI taxonomy): Eukaryota > Viridiplantae > Streptophyta > Magnoliopsida > Asterales > Asteraceae > Artemisia > Artemisia argyi. Next base: position 175,824,781 of record CM060694.1, read on the forward strand.
ATTGAATGTACTTGTAACAGCATTCATAAATGTCATATTATCCAAAGAGCTGATTGTGTAGTAGAACCTCAAGGCCATTTGAAGATGCGCCTTGTTCGCGATAAAATGACCTAGGTTAAAAACTATTCGAAGTTTTGATTGTTTCGAAGATAAAACTGTTATTGGAAATCCAATATCATGTATCGTCACAAAATTTACATTTAAAGGACACAAATTAGTGGCCCGTTTGATCATTATTAAGGTTAAATTGGGGTTACTCGACACTTATTTGCAATTATCCAAGAACTAATGTTCACATTCTTGGACTACAAAATTAGTTCCACAAAACCTCCTCCATAGTCGGCCAAAATAGTATTTGTTCTAGGTGTTTATGTTTTTTGTTAAAAGAAGTAGATATACAATGATCCTTAAAACTATGATTTTTTTGATTAGAAATTACCAATGGATCCTTATGAGCATATCTACTTTAATTTATCTTATGTTTTTTTTAAGGTTATTTTTTGTTTGAGGTGATGAGAAAAGTTGTCAGAATATATGAGAAAAAACTTCCAGACTATAATTATATGATCAAATCCTTTTCTTTTTCTTTTTCTTTTTTTTTTAATATAAAATTTAAAAAAGGAAAAGGTGGAAGTGATGATTATTTCCCCTGATGATCGAAGATGATTATACTATGCCCTATTTTTTTTCTCACTTGTGAGAATCCAAGCCAAAAATCTGATCCATCTTTTTAACTAAAGTTTTTATTTTCAATCTTTTTTTTTTTATGTATGCAAAAGCAAACAATTTGTACAAAATTCAACTTATTTCATTTTAATGTTAATACTGGTATATGATTTGTTGACTGGTTTTATTACTCCAGTATTTATCTATGGCTTAAAGGGGTGTTTGTTTAAGCTTATATGTGAGCTTATTAGCATATTTGATTTCGGCTTATATTTCATAAGCCTCAATTTTAGGCTTATTTTGAGCCCTTATATAAGCTCACAAGTCTAAAAATAAACTAGAAAATTAGAGCTTATGAAATATAAGCTGAAACACAAATAAGCCCGTTAGCCGCATATACGCCTAAAGAAACACCCCTTAAATGACGCTTGTATTTTTATTGTGTTTTGAATTTGTTTATTCTTGCTTTGGTAATCCCCATAAAAGACCGAACCTCACCCACGTATCGTCTCTTATATATATGATGCAATCGATGTAATCACATTGTTGGTACATTTCTTACATTTGTATTTGGGATTCTAGTTTCTGAATCACATGTTTGTGATCAGTCTCTTATATGAATTGAACCGAATGTTATTTCTTTAACATCTTTAATGGACTTAGTTTAACAATCTTGCTTCGGTTAATCCCCATAGAAGACCCAAGCTCATCCACACATCGTGTCTTATGATGTACCTGATGTATAAAGTTATAAACCTTTAGATTTACAACAAATCGCCCATGATACACATACTAATTCTTACGGACTATCTGATATACTTTTATACCACAAATTGGTTAGTCTGAAGAGAAGATATGATGTAGAACTAAAAACGTGATAACACAAATTGAATATGTTGATTCACACGAATGCCATGATCAACTCTTTCAATTACCGTTGATTCTTAGAATATCGATAACTAGGACAATTTTCAGCAAAACTCCAAAAATAGGCTTTTCATATATTTTGAAAAACTGGTTAGCTTGTATTACAATACACTCATTAAATAGGCATACAAAATTGAAATGAGCCTCAAAATACAAACGGGCCAAAAACTAGCCCATAAACAAAAGTCCAATAAACATTAAGGAAGTTGTGAAGAAAGAAGTCATCAAACTTCTGGATGCAGGATTAATTTACCCAATCTCTGACAGCCCGTGGGTTAGTCCTGTACAGGTTGTACCAAAGAAGGGAGGAATGACTGTGGTTAAGAACGACAAGGGTGAGATGGTACCCCAGAGAACGGTTACTGGCTGGCGGGTATGCATCGATTATAGAAAGCTCAATGATGCCACGAGGAAAGATCACTTTCCCTTACCATTCATTGACAAAATGTTAGAGAGATTGTCTGGGCACGAGTACTATTGTTTCTTGGATGGATTCTCAGGATATTTTCAAATCCCCATAGCACCTGAGGACCAAGAAAAGACCACGTTTACTTGCCCTTATGGAACGTTCGCCTACAAAAGAATGTCTTTTGGGCTGTGTAATGCCCCCGCTACTTTTCAGCGATGCATGACCGCAATCTTTCACGAACTTATGGAAGACAGCATGTAAGTTTTCTGATGAGGCGAAAAATGATCCGTTTTTAGGGGGTCATTTAAGCCCGGAATTGAATTTATTTGATCAAATATTGCCCTAAATCGTTCCTTTTGTGATTTTAGATACTTTGGGAGTGAAATTTGGAAAAGGAAGCAATTCGGACGTTTTTGGAGCATAAAAGATAAGAAAACGCCAAAGACTTAATTTTCCATGCTGGGAACAGTGTGTGACGGCGTCAAGAGGAAGAAGTTGACGGCGTCAAGAGTAAAGATCATGACGACCCAGTACAGAAATGAAGGCGTCACAAAGTAGAGCGTCAAGAGTTAAATGTGTGACGACCTGGAAATATGGACTACATGACGGTGTCAGATGTAGATCAAGGCAGTCCGAGGATTATTTTGGCGGCGAGATGACGGCGTCACAAGGTTGTTCTTGACGCCGTCAGCCTCTGTTATCTATATATAGTTTTCTAATTTTCATTCATTGAGAGGAACAAGTTTGGAGAAACCCTAAGGCCGAACCATATAGGAATTTTATAGCTTTTCAAGGGTTTTCAACCCTTGAATCCTTACATGTGTTATTGAGATAAGTCTTTTCTTAATTCAATCAATATGTCTATGTGTTGGTTGTCTATATCTTGTGCTTGTCTTGATTCCACCATGCTAGGCTAGATTTATCTTGTGTTTGCTTAGATCTAATGAAACCTAGATGTTGATTATGTGTTGATTACTTGTTTATGGTTGTATTGGATGAATGATTTTAATGTTAGGCTTAAGAAAACTGGCAGATCTCCAAATGGTAACATGCTTGAACGTCTTAGGAAACATGAACCGATGTGTACTAGGTTTTATTGGTTGTATTTAATGCATGAGTAAATTCTAATGATCCCATGTTAGGAGCTTCTTGCAGGCTCGACATAAGAGTGAAGTAGGCACTCATAGGATTGGGGAAGTAAGTACGCCACCCCATGAATGGTATTAAGGAATACAATCCGTCATCCACGCAACTATAACAAGTAATTAACGTGTAAAAGATATCTAGGGAGTAGTGAAATCTAAGTAAACACATTTCTCCACTTATTGCTCACAACCTTAGTTTAAATTAGTTTGTTTTCATTTTAGTATTTTATTTTGATTGCATCTTAGTATTGGGTTAGTTGACTAGCAACTAATTCCGCCAAAAATCCTTCAAACCCGAGATATTTACTTGCTTTCTTAAAAATATAAAAATCCAAAAAGAATCATCCCTCATCTCTAGAACTAGTATTTAGGTTTTCTAATCCTAGCGACACTATTCCTAGCTGAACGATCAATCCCCCGGTACTTGTCACTATACTATACTACAACGATCATGTACACTGCCTGGTGGGGGTTGTAAGCTTCTCGAGATCCCTCGAGAGGTAAAGCCTGGTGCAATTCCCACGCATCATTTTCATGGATGACTTTTCGGTCTTCGGGAACTCTTTCGACCGCTGTCTTGCTAATCTAGAAAAAAATGCTTAAACGCTGTGAGGAAACCAACTTGGTGTTAAACTGGGAAAAATGTCATTTCATGGTAAAAGAAGGGATTGTGTTAGGACATAAGATCTCAGGGAATGGGATAGAGGTGGATCAAGCTAAAGTTGAAGCTATATCTAAGTTACCATATCCCACGACTGTTAATGCAATACGCAGCTTCTTGGGGCACGCCGGGTTTTATCGGAGATTCATCAAAGATTTCTCCAAAATAGCTCGGCCAATGACTCAATTGCTAATGAAGGATGCTCCTTTCGATTTCTCTCAAGAATGCAAGGATGCATTCGATCTCTTGAAAAAAGAGCTCACACAAGCTCCAATCATCATTACACCCAACTGGGAGTTACCGTTTGAAATCATGTGCGACGCTAGCGATTTCGCTGTCGGGGCTGTATTAGGCCAACGGCGTGACAAGCTATTCCAACCTATTTACTACGCTAGCAAAACCATGAATCCTGCTCAAGAGAATTACTCTACCACCGAAAAAGAATTGTTAGCCGTGGTATTCGCATTCGACAAATTCCGGAAATATCTTGTCCTTTCAAAGACAGTCGTTTTCACTGATCACTCGGCTCTTCGATATCTTTTTGCTAAGCAAGATGGTAAGCCACGACTAATTCGGTGGATCTTGTTGTTACAAGAATTTGATGTTGAGATTCGTGATAAGAGGGGGGGGGGCAGAAAATCTGTCCGCAGATCATCTATCTTGTCTTGAAAATTCCTTGGATGAGCACCACAGAAGTGAGTTTCGGGATTCATTTCCTGATGAACATCTCATGTCAATGACTGATTCGGAGCCTGGTACGCCGATTCTGCCAACTATCTCGCAAGCAGACTCGTTCCAGAACACCTGACTAGATACGAAAGGAAAAAGTTCTTTTCTCAGTTAAAATACTACTTCTGTGATGAACCATTTTTATTCCGGAGGTGTCCTGACCAAATAATCAGACGTTGTGTTTCAGAAAGTGAGGCAGTAAAAATTATGAGGGAATGTCACTCTGGTCCCTCTGGAGACCATCATGGGATAAGCACCACCGCCCGAAAGATTTTCGACGCGGGATTCTATTGGCCCACAATTTTCCGTGATGTCAAAGAAATGGTACAAGCATGCGATGCATGCCAACGGGCCGGGAACATATCACATAGGGATGAAGCACCTCAGAATTTTATACAAGTATGTGAGGTTTTCGATGTCTGGGGAATTGACTTCATGGGACCCTTTCCGTCTTCAGGGGGGAATGAATAAATTTTAGTTTCCATCGATTATGTTTCAAAATGGGTAAAGGCACAAGCCCTTAGGACCAACGATGCCAGGGTGGTTATTCATTTCCTGAAAAAGCTTTTCGCTAGATTCGGGATTCCTAAAACCCTCATCAGTGATAGGGGAACCCACTTTTGCAATGCGCAAATGGAAAAGGTCATGAGAAGGTATGGGGTGTCCCATCGATTCTCCACCGCCTATCATCCACAGACCAACGGCCAGGTCAAAAACACAAACAAGGCTATTAAAAGAATACTAGAAAAAACGGTTAGTCAGAATACAAAAGACTGGTCATTTAAACTCGACGAGGCCTTGTGGGCATTCCGAACCACCTACAAGACACCTATTGGAATGACCCCATTCCGCATGGTGTATGGTAAGGCATGTCAACTTCCGGTAGAATTGGAACATAAGGCTTATTGGGCGCTTAAGGCATGTAATTTAGATTATACAATTGCCGGAACCAATAGGTTCTTGCAATTACACGAGCTTGATGAGCTTAGATTAGAAGCTTATGAGTCCTCCATTACATATAAAGAGAGGGCAAAAAGATGGCATGACCAAAGAATTAAGAAACCCAAGGAATTTTCAGAAGGGGACAAAGTCCTATTGTACAACTCTCGGTTAAGGTTATTTCCAGGGAAACTCTAGTCTAGATGGTATGGACCATTTACGGTGAAAAGTTCCTCTAAAACTGGAGCTGTTGTGTTATTAGACGATGAAGGTAGAGAATTTACTGTCAACATACAACGTATAAAACATTATCAGGAAAATAGCAATGAAATGATTAGTGAGGAGGATGTAACGTTTGATGATGAGGTCACGTAGTAACCCATGACCTTGAGTCTAGCTACAAGACTCGTAAATAAAGAAAAGCGCTTCTTGGGAGGCAACCCATGTTTTGTGTGATTTTTATTTTGTTTGATTGTTATTTGCTTCCGTATGAATGCTTTATTTTTATTGTTGGTAGATCATGTTTCAAAACTAAAATGGTGAAAATACTTTACTTTGTTGTTTGGCATAGTCTTAACTTCATCCAAAGGTATTTCGCAAAAGATAAGTGTAAGGGGAAACCCCAAATATGTTTTTAAAGAAACAAAACTCGATCATGATTCTCCACAATATTAAGTGAACATGTATATTCGTATTTGTTAGAGTTAAATGCTTGTATCGAGTCATAATGATGTTTTGCAGGATTTTCCAGGAAGTAGGACAAAGTTTTTCCAGAAATTTTCCGGAAACTTAACATAAGAATTTCTGCAGGTCACTTCTGACGGCGTCAGGGGTTAACTCCTGACGGCGTCACGTGTAAAATTCTGGAAATTTTTCCAGTTTTGTTTTTCTAACGGAGTCTTAAAGTTTTTGTTGAATCTTTAGTTTTATAATCTCTAGGAAATCTGCAAACATCATTCCACAAGCATTATATCTTATTTTGTTTTTTAGGATTTGTTAGCATATATAGATTGCCGCCGATTTTACGCTAGGTTGCCTTGTCTGTTTTCTCAGGTTTTACAGGTTATGTATGACAAGAAGATGATTTATATTCTGGAAGGGAAGCTTTGATTGTTCATTTTCTTGGAGGAAGATCTAACCTGGCCACCTTATTATCCATACCGAGCGAATCAGGGGAGTATTTGACTTCATTCTTTTTACTTATTTCACTTTTACATTCTTTACTTGAACATTGGGGACAATGTTCATCCTAAGTGTAAGGGGAGGGTAAAATGATGATACCTTACAGATACACTTTCGCTTGAGTTTGTTTGTTTGATAGTAGTTGTGTAATAAAACTATGAGAAATACTTGTTAGTGTAATTTTAGCGCCAAATTTAAAATTTTTTACAACATTTAGGAGTGAAACTTTAGCCATAGCAAGCGTCTCATGGATAGGAGATTGTATGACTAGCACAAAACCGTACCATTCAGAAAAATTTTCCACCCAAATATGTGAGGTTCGCCTTTAGATTTGATAGGAAAAGCATTTACTATTAGTGCTTTTGAGTGTACCGGTAGCATTTAGATTCTAGACCTTGCGTTAGTGATGCATCCCGAGACCGCTAGTGAGACTACATTCGTGTAGTAGGATTTACTACATGGTAAGAGGCATTAGGATCACCCTTGTGTTAAACCCGTATCATAATTACTTGACTATTTAAGTCATATTACTTGGCTAGTTAAGTCAAGTAATTTTTCCCACACCCTTAGCGTTGTACTCATTTTTTAGTACACGAAACCCCTAGTACACCCTTCCGAGCCTATCTTTTCATTTATAACTTTAAGCATTCTACTTAAAGGAAGAATTTGTTACACCCCACTTAAATGTACAACCAAATCGCCTTAGCCTTCCGTGTATGCACTCATCTTTAGTGCATTATTGTTATTTGTTTAAACCCTTAGTTAATTATCTAATTGATTACATGGTTGCTAAGTCGAGTCATATCCTTGTACATATTGTTTTGGGACGATTGGGACGATTGGGTAAAGTACTTATTTTAGGGAGTAATGGGGAAGAACATCATATTATGACCCCCATATGTACGTTAATCTTAAAAGTACTCCAAGTGTTTTGATTATCTTAATTCGAGTCATTAGAGTAGTTTATTCTAAAGTATGTAAAAATTCAAGTGTAAGGGGAATGTTCATTCCCTATGATGTATTATTTTGGATGGTAGGGTAAGAGTGTATGCAAAAAAAAAAAAAAAAAAAAAAAAAAAAAAAAAAAAAAAAAATCGGAAAAAAAATTATAGAAAAAGAAAAGAGAAAAAAACATACGGACTACCATCCCGTTTCATTCTATGTTTATTTTATGTTTTTGTTATTTTTCATTTATTAGCTTAAGTCGAGTCTAGTCTTGGCTTAGCAACGCCACATTGTACATGTAATTGACCAAGATTATTAACTCGCCACCAATAAAGACTGCCTATATCCAACAAAACCGTGTATTCCATATCCCTACACCTAACGTTACAACCCTTTAAAAAGACCTCTTTGATAGTTTATCCTAGGTGCTTACGCCATGTGGTGGAGGTTTGATCCTTTCCCAAGCCTATGGTAATCTATTTTGCTATGACAGGTAGTGAGAGATGTTTTCCATTTCCATATTGTGATATTACTTTATTACACCCGAGAGATGTGAGTATCTAAATACTATTTGTGAGGTGCTAGTGTATGACTTCCGTGCTTGTCTTTGGTCTTTAGTGGAACGATTATTTGTTGTCATTACTTTTATATTAGTGTTAAATGACCTCTAACTTGTATTTTGAGTAGAATAAAAGCACATTTGCATGAGGACAAGCAAGTCTCAAGTGTAAGGGTATATGATGAGGCGAAAAATGAACCGTTTTTAGGGGGTCATTTAAGCCCGGAATTGAATTTATTTGATCAAATATTGCCCTAAATCGTTCCTTTTGTGACTTTAGGTACTTTGGGAGTGAATTCTGGAAAAGGAAGCATTTTGGACGTTTTTGGAGCATAAAAGTGAAGAAAACGGCAAAGACTTAATTTTCCATGCTGAGAACAGTACCTGACGGCGTCAAGAAGGAAATTGTGACAGCGTCAGGAGTAAAATCCATGACGACCCAGAGAAAACCTGAAGGCATCAAGAGAAGGGCGTCAAGAGTTATTTTGGTGATGGCCTGAAGATGGACTACACGTGACGGCGTCAAACCCAGATCTAGGCAGTCCGAGAACTTTATTGGCGGCGAGATGACGGCGTCAGACATTTACTCTTGACGCCGTCACCTCACAAAATCTATATATACTTTTCTATTTTTCATTCATTAAGGAGGAACTTGTGTGGAGAATACTAGGGTCGAACCTAATAAACCCTAGGTCGTTTGTAACAGTATTTTCATCCCTTGAAACCTTTCATGTTCAATTAAGATAAGTCCTCTTTCAATTCATTCAATATGTCTATGTGTTGTTTGAATATATCTTATGCTTGTCTTGATTTCAACATGCTAGGCTAGATCTTTCATGTGTTTGCTTAGATGTAATGAAACCTAGATGTTGATTATAGGTTGATTGCTTGTTTATAGTTGTAATGGATGAATGATTTCAATGTTAGGCTTAAGAAAACTGGCAGATCTCTATTGTGTAACTTGCTTGAACGTCTTAAGAAACATGAACCAATGTGTACTAGGTTTTTATGATTATATTTAATGCATGAGCGAATTCTAGTGATCCCATGTTAGGAGCTTCTTAGCCGGCTCAACATAGGAGTGAAGTAGGAGCTTATAGGATTGGGGAAGTAAGTACGCCACCCCATGAATGGTATTAAGGAATACAATCTGTCATCCACGCAACTGTAACAAGTAATTAACCTGTAAAAGATATCTAGGGAGTAGTGAAACCTAAGTAAACACAATTCTCCCATATATTGCTCACACCTCTAGTTAATTTAGTTTATTTTCATTTTTAGTATTTTATTTTGATTGCATCTTTTGTTATTTGTTAGTTGATTAGCAACTAATTCCGCCCCACTCTTTCAAAAACCAAGATTTTTAATTGCTTTCATAAAATATAAAAATACAAAAAAGAATCATCCCTCATCTCTAGACCTAGTTTTTAGGTTTTCTAATCCTAGCGACACTATTCCCAAGTTGAACGATCAATCCCCCGGTACTTGTCACTATACTATACTACAACGATCAGGTACACTGCCTGGTGGGGGTTGTAAGCTTCTCGAGATCCCTCGAGTGGTAAAGCCTGGTGCAATTCCCACGCATCAATTCCCTTAACTCAAACCACATACTATGATATTTATATATCGATTGTACAAAATATAGCCGTTAGACAACGGTAATATTACCGTTAGATATACAACGTTCATATATATTTTTTATATAAAAACTCATTAAATGATTTAATTCCATCCATTAATGATACAATCAACACTTATCCTATTATTGTTAAGTAATGTGTAGATAGAAAGATAGAAAACTTCATGTTTAGCCTGTAACGCCTTGTTAAACTCTTTTTTAATTTAGTGTAATCGCATTGAATGTACTTGTAACACCATTCGTAAATGTCATAGAATCCGAAGAGCTGATTGTGTAGTAGAACGTCAAGGCCATTTGGAGATGCACTTTGTTCGTGATAAAATGACCTAGGTTAAAAGCTCTTCCAAGTTTTGATTGGTTCAAAGATATACATGTTTTTAGAGATCCAATATCATGGATCATCACAAAATTTACATGTAAATGACACAAATTAGTGCCCCGTTTGATCCTTACTAAGGTTAAACTCAGGTTACTCGATTTTGGAGTGACGTTTGGTTAGGAGAGTCTCGGCTATGTTTGATTTTCCCTCGTTTATTTGCTTTGGAGACTTGTAAAGAGTGTATGGTAGCCGAGAAAATCCAAGGATCTATTTATACTACAAATTGGTTAGTCAGAACAGAAGATATGATGTAGAACTAAAAATTTGATAAGACAAATTGAATGTTGATTCACATGAATGCCATGATCAATTCTTTCAATTACCGTTGATTTTCAAAATACCGATAATTAAAATAATTTTTGGCAAAACTGCCAAAAATAGATTTTTCATATATCTTGAAAAATTGATTAGCCACTATTACAATACACTTATTAAAAAGGTATACAAAATCGAAATGAGCCTCAAAATACAAACGGGCCGAAAACTAGCCCATAAATAAAAATCCAATAAACAAAAATTAAAATGCAAATAAATCATAAAATAGTGCGTTTTGGCGCTCGAAATTTCAGTAATCCCACGAATTCTGTTTACCACGACGTTCTCATCGCTCCAAGCTTCGAATCGACAGGTCATGGCCTGAAACGAAGTCCCCAGGTTTAAAGCTCATATTGCGGACCCTTGAGTTGTAGTATTTTTTCATTCTTGATTTGCTTTTTGCCTCTTGGATCGCTGCTTGTTCTCTTCTCTCTTCTAGCATGTCCAAGTTGGTCTCCAAGCCTTCATCATTTTGCTTTGTATCTATTTCTGTCGTCCTCTATGTGGGCATTCCTATTTCGGCCGGGATGACAACCTCCGTGCCGTATGTTAATGCGAACTATGTTTTCCCATACAAATTTCTTTACTTGTTGTCCTGTGATGGTTGCTAATGACTTTGCTTCTATCCATTTGGTGAAGTAATCGATGGCTACAATTAGAAATTTGACCTTGCCTGGTCCCTCCGGAAAGGATCCAACAATGTCAATTCCCCACTTGTAGAATGGCCAGGGAGAAGTGATTGGGTTTAGCTTGTGTTGAGGGTTTTTAGGTACAGGCTTGTGTACCTGGCAGTCGTGACATGCCAATATTCCCGTCTAGCATCTTTGTGCATCGTAGGCCAATAATACCCAGTTCTCAAGCCTCTTGCTACCACGGATCTTGTGCCTGCGTGCTTGCCACAAGATCATTCATGGATTTTGTTAATACAAATATCGCCTAAAAACGTTATTTATATTTTACGATCTTTGCTAAGTTTTGTTAATGACAAAGTATGAACTTTAGCTAGGAGTAAATCATCACTTTAAGTGTTTAAGTCTTGTTTAAACTAAGGTTTACATCTCTTTTAAACAAAACATTGTTTTTATTTCTTAAATTAGAAAATGTCTTGTCACATCACATTTATTTCTTAATATAGTAAGGTCACATCACATTTAGGGCAAGCTTTGTCAATATACATTTATGGTAAGAAGTGTCTTTGACTTACTAAGTGGTTGCTTGCAAGTTTAGTGTTTGACTTGATATTATGAGATGTGACATTGTTTGGTTTGCAAGGAGTAATGAGATGTGACCTTGTTTGGTTTGGAAGATTTATTGCGAAAACCAATTGCAGCCCTGGCGGTACCCTGGGGATACATGGGCAGAACCCTTCTGAGGGGTCCGCCATATCCGCCAGACCTGCAGAATGGTTTGCTATAAATACCAAACAATTTGTTAGTTTTGTGTCACCCTTTTAGGACATATTTTCACATACTCTCTAAACTAACTCAGTAACATTTTGTCTTGTGTAATTCTCTTATGTAGCAAGGGACTTCACAAGATTATTCAAGAAGTTACAAGCTTCAACTCTAAAGTTGCAAGTCTTGGTAGCTTGGTCATGTATAAGCTTTGGTAGTTTATACTTCATTTATGTCATGTATGTAGAAGTGATTGGTTAGTATTTTAGGCCTCAAAATACATAGTGTGTCGGGAGTTATTGTACCCTTGTAAAAGAACTAACGGGAGTGGTTGTACCCTTGGTAAAGAACTCGACATCTAGCTTAGTGTCGGTAAAAGTGTAAGCGACGATGGGAGTGGTTGTACCCGTGTAAAAGAACTCGACATCTAGCTTAGTGTCGGTAAAAGTGTAAGCGACGTTGTAAAAGTTTTCTCCATCGGTAAAAGGAGCTTGTTGATTAGTGCTTATAACTCTCGAGTTGGAAATAGAATGTACAAGTTTTCTAAAAGTGGGGAATTGACATTCAAGTTAAATATGACATTAAAAAGTGGTAAACTATTCAACCCCCCTTCTAGTTTTCCACAATTGGCATCAGGAGCTACGTTACTCAAGATCTTTAAAATAGAATGTATTTTAAAACTTGGATTGATGCATGGATTTTGAAAATCTCAAAGAAGGACAACCTATTCAAAACCCACTGCTATTTGAAAAAGAAAACTTACTTGAATGGAAAAGTAATTTTGAAAACTATGTGAAATCAATTGATCAATGTAACACCCCCAAATTTAAGTTTGTCGCAACGGAAAGTAATTTGGGTGTTACGGTGAGGATCGAAGTTTTAATCTCATAAAACGGCTTAAAAGAAACGTTTTGAAAGTTATTTGTCATTCAAATAATAATTTTGATAAAAGATGAATCATTTGATTTAAAATCTTATGAAAAGATATAAGAGCACAAGGTGCAAAGATGAGCTTCACCCTCTTCATTCGGGCCCCACTCTGCCACATCACCAAAACACCTCAACTTCAACTAACCACAACAAACCTCCCCTCACCAAACAACAAACCTCTACTTCCCCATTAGGGCCCCATCTCTTACACATTTATTTTTTTTATTCATTTCATTAAATAAATTAAATTCATTTCACAAATACTAAAAAATAACAAAACATACTAATTTTATTTCATCAAATAAAAAAAGTTACAATACGGAAAAAAAACATACGATTTGCGAAAAAAAAATATACGATACGGGACGAAAATAAATAAACCGATAAATACGATATGCAACATCATCAATAATTTATAAAGCCTTATAATTATCGATGAGTGCTGACTTTTCTTCCCAAACTTGCAATACTTGTTCCCTGACCATTCTCAAAGCGACTTGAAGTTCCAAATCTGTTTCATTATTTCTTAAAAGGGTTTGTACACCGACCATGACTATTGGATGGTCTTGAGGTAGCTCACGTAACCTTTCAACCTCTGGAGCACGAGACTCCCTCTGTCGAATAATTCGAGCTATCTCACCCAACAAGTTGTTAATCAACTTAAGTTCATTTTCTTGTTCATTGCGTAATCGGGTAAGTATTCTTCTTTGCACCTCAGCTGGTTGGTTAGCCATAGTGTATGTGTGGAATTTACTTTCAGTTGTTTGATAATAAGAAGTTGAGTAAAGCTGGTATTTATACTGAAACTAGCCGTTAGATATTTTTATTGGAGAAACTAGCCGTTAAGCATTTTATTCAAACTGAAACGTACACTGACATAACATCACAAACGAAACAGAAATACTTAACATAAACCAACAAACGATACAATAATACAAATGCGATTAATTGATAAATCGGTTCCAGATGGTGTTGCTCTTCAAAATCAACCAAACTTGAAAATATTTGAAATCTCTCCCATCATGGCGTTCTTTGTAAACATTCAACGCATCTTCAACACGATTATCTGGCTCACGTGTTGGTTGCAAATTCAAGAAAATTTCATGAAACTTTTGGCAATCTGAGTTCATTCTTGCCCACTTACCCATTAGCTGGCTTTTGCTACCAGTTGGACCGTCAGATTGTTCATTGAACTTTTCTGTTACAACTTGCCAGAAAGGTCCTTCGTTGGCATGAAATTCGTGAACGTTTTGCCACATCTCGGCTAGCCAGCATTCTTCATCAATAGACCAACGAGTTGCCATTGTGAATTTTTTTTGAAAGTGAAGTGTGTGCAAAGTTGTATGATAATGTATGGTTTATATAGGAGTCTATAAACATTTAAGATTCAAAGCCTGAGCGGGATAATATTCAAATTTCAAAATATTCAACCTTGTTGAATTCAAATTCAAATAAATGGGCGGGTAAACGTTTAACATTTGAATTCAAACGTTTAAAATATAGAAGAGAAGTACACATGATACATAATTAGTTAACATAAAGTACATAAAAGAAATCCACCATTACTCATCGAATCTGTCCCATGCGAACGTGTTTCTCAGAGCGAACCACACATGTTGATATTTAATCCCTTTACCATATCGTTCATGATAAATACGGTTTGCATTGCTGAGACGATTAGGGTCTGCACTTGTACGCTCCAACTCTTTGTAAATAGAATTATACCTACGACATTCAAGGTTCATTCTATTCCATTGAGCCGTAATACTATTTTTATTACGGTCCTGACCTTCTGTCTGATTGTTGAACCTTTGTGTAACTGCATTCCAAAAAGAACGTTCATTCACAAGTTCTTCAGAATCGTGAACTTCAAGCCATACAGTTGCTAGCAACCGTTCTTCTTCCACTGACCAACGATTAGCCAATGTAAAACTGAATGGTAAATATTGAAGTGTGTCCAAAACTGAATGGTATAATATGGTATTAATAGGGGTTTTTTGAAAGCGGGATAATTTCAAAATTTGAATTCAAATTGAAAGCGGGATAATTTCAAAATTTGAATTCAAATTGAAAGCGGGATAATTTCAAAATTTGAATTCAAATTCAAAACGGGATAATTACAAAAATTTGAATTCAAATTCAAAACGGGATAATTGCAAAAATTTGAATTGAAACCAGAGAGCGGGATTTTTTCAAAATTTGAATTCAAACCATATCTGGTATTGTAGAATCTGAAGTATAAGGTAACGGAGAAATTGGTACAACATTCGTCCATGATATCTCTTGGCTTGAACCTTGTCCAACTTCGAATGTTGCCTGGCTACCAATCAAATCTTCATATGATTCGGTAGCTCTCCTGATTCTTTGACGTAAAGGTGAACGAATAGGTGACGATGGAGGTGATCTCGAAGTGAGTTCTATATTAGGTTGGGATTTTATTATTTGTACGTAAGGATCTTTATTATTCGGAGAATTTTTATTGATAGATGAGGTATTAGTATTATGGATATTTGTTTTGACATTCACGGGCGTTCCTGAAGACATGCTACAGTAGTAACCGAGAATAATATTTTATGAGAATTTTGTATGTTAAAGATATAACAGTACAGATGAAATAACAATTGTATATGAGTAACTATTAAGCATGTAAGATAATCTCAACAGATAAAGTATGGAGCACGACAGTCTGCAGACACGGAGGGCATAAAATATTATGGTGTAAAATCATTATTTTTAAAATGAAGTTATAGTTTTAATGTTTGAAAACATTTAATTCTCTATAACTGTAGCTCTGATGCCAATCTGTAACACCCCCAAATTTAAGTTGGTATATTTTCTAAGTATTTATAAGATTTTCATACGATGTAATACGTTTCAAAAATGGTTTTGTTTGATGCGTGTAACATGAAACTAACGTGAGATACGTGTGCTACGTGACTCCTAGGCCTTCCAAGATAGAGGCTAGTCACATTTGTGTTGCTAAAATAATATACGTACGTAAAATATATATATGAAACTATATACGATCGAATAAAAAATAAATACGATGCATGACCATAATTTAACGTGTGATTTGGATTCAAGTGAGTTGTAAAAGACTTACAACACCTTAGAGGTGGTAGAGAGTCGAGTAGGAACGAGTGAAACACAAGAAAATCTTGTCTAATCGTATAACCCAACCGTTATACGTATTTATTAAACCCGATATCCCTTCCTTGCGTCCAAACTAGATTGCCATCGACTCCAGGTCTTGTATGAGTAGTTTTTAGGAGATAATAATTATGTGAAAGTGTTTGTGAATGATAATAAGCTAGTGCATGCATGAACGTATATATGTATCATTTTGAATGAATCGGGTGGTTTGAAATCACTCAAGAAACATAGAAACTATTCAATGTCAGTATGCTTAGCTTCCTAGGACAAATTTTATAGTTATAATATAGGATGTGAGAGCTAGAATTTAGGGAATTGTCTTGGTGACTCATTTTATATGTCGACACAATATATATACATACACGATTTGCTTAAACCTTGTACTACTCGATTTTAGCCGATCATGGATGATATTTGCACATGAAATCAACTTAGAAATATTATTAGGATCATTTAGAAACAAACGGGAATCAAAACGGTTAATATTTGAGTTAAATATGAAACGTTTGATTTAGTTGGTGGCTAAACGATTTGCCTCGTAAAAACATATCAAAACTCAACGTATGAACGTGAGAGTTGACATACTAATAGTTGGCTAGGAGGTTAGTGAGAATGTGCAAAAATATACGTAGGTCGTGTGTACGAATTAAAAATAAACGAGGCGTTTTGGAGCGTGATTAGTCGACTTTTGTGAAGTATTAAAAAGAGAAAATGGTTTTGTCGTGGGCCGGTTGGGCTTAGTGAAATTAAGGCCCGTTTGGATTTTAATTAGTTTTATTAATTAGGTTTAGTGAATTATTAATATTTTGTTAATTGTGTCGAGAACTTGTTTTGTCGTTTGGTGAATTTTGCAATATCGTAATCGTGACCATTTTAATATACAAAGAAAATTTTAAATTTCCCCGTAAAAATGGTGATTACAATAATGACAGAGATTATTTATTTAATTAACCGAAGTTAATTATACGAATTTTCGCGAGGTTTTACAGTACCCACATGTCATTCTGAATTTCGTCCCGAAATTCAAATTTAATGTGATTACTTGAGTAAAGAATTTTTGAACAGAAGTTGTCGGGAGATTTTTATTCCTAAAATTAAGGATACGTGATTCAGTTAGATTTACTTGTATCAAACAAGACAAGGTAACTGACGTATTTAAGGGTTGTGAATATTGAAAATAGTGGTAATAAATAGTGAAATAACGGCTAGTAAATAGTGCCCAACGGTCGGGAATAGTAACCCAACGGTCACATTTTAGCCTATATATCCCACTACAAATTTCCACTTCTTTCATCAACCATTTTCCTCTCATTTTCCATCAAAATGCCGGATCTCATAACCATCTTAGCGATTGTGTACGTCGTCCTTGCCGCCATCTACTTAGCGTACGTTCCGGATGAAGACTTTGGATTCTTGGTCGCGATATTGATGTTTGTCGTACCACTTACTATCCTTGCTATTACCGTCGACAAGATCTGGGGGTAAAATCTTGAGCTAGGGTTGTTTTGGATTAAGTTCTTGTTATGTTTCTATTTTCTTGTAACGAATAAGAAATAAAACTCGTTTTGTTTTTAAGAATTTGTCTCATTATTGTTTTTAATATTTGGTTTATATTTATTTTTCAGCATAATTAAAGTGATTCATCCTGTGGTGGCTCTTGCTATTGTTTTGTTGGTGGGAGTCTTATTTGTCATAGCGGATCAACCTATTGAAGATTCCTTTGTTTGTATTGTAATAATTGTAACGATAGCACTTCCGATGTTAATTATTTGTTTATGTATTAACTTTTATGGATTTTAATAAAAATTTCGCTATTGATGTCTTTTATCAGTTGTTGTGAATTATTGATGTTTTCTTGCTTATACTTTTGTTGATTTCCTATCATAATGGTGATGATATAAGATAGGTATTTATTGTGAATTGTTTAATGTATTGTTTTTGAACAGTTTATTTTTGCTTTATATCTTGCTTTGGAATGAAGATTGTTATTTAAATATTTGAGAATATCATTGTTCCTTTCATAACATAATTCTTCCTAAATTATACATAGTTGATCAGGTTATGTATAATTGAGGACCAAATGATGTGATGTTTGGTTCAATCATATATTTCTATAAATTGTTTTAGATGATGTTCAACGTTTTGTTTTTATAATATAATACGTAATTTTTTTTGAAAATAAAGTGGAAAATTTTAGGGTTTACATTATAATTCAGAAATTTATGGAGTAATTATTGTATATTGTCATTTGGTAAATGAGACAGAAATTGAAATTAACTTAGATTATCATTATTATGGAAATATTACAAGGGAGATTTTTCGATATAGTAGAAAGATTATTGTTTAAGTTACATCCATCGTAACTTGAAGTGAAATACAGGAAAGAAATACAACTTAGGAAATTTAAACTAGATTTTATTTATCTTCAACAAGAATTTATTCATCTGTTCCAATCTAGTTGCCATTCCCTTGATACTATCAAGGTCTTTAAAGATTCTTCATTTTCTTGTAAAGGTCTTGGCTTTCCAATGAACATTGTAGTTTGGACATCGTTTCACATGATGACCATGTCCACCACATCCGTGACATACAATGGTTGTTGGTTGTACTTTCATGTCCTTAGTCCTACAGCTAATTGCTTGGTGACCTATTTTCTGACATTTCGTGCATTTAACCCTACATTTCCCGGTGTGATGCTGGTTACATTTTTGACGCCAGGGTAGAGTTCCACGATAACCACTTCCAGTAACAGGTGCTACAAGACAATTTCTATTAGCTTTCTGATTGATTCCTAGCTGACGTTGGTACTCCATACGGTCTTCTAGATGTTTGCGATAACGGTCTTGAGCATTGAAAATGTTGCAGTAGATGGGATTGATGGTTCCTGTCTCGGGGAGTTTCCTCTTCTGATTATTTCCATTTGGTAAAATTCCATGCCTAATTCCTTGATGATGGTTGATGGTAGGGTTGATCATTCCTTCTTGAATCTTTAAGTGAGGTGGCCTATACTTCATGAAACTTGCAGGGTTTTGATTACAAAGTATACCCGTCTCTCTTCTCGGATAAACTATAGTAGTCCCTTCTAGTACCACCGACACTATGTCTTTTACCAATTTCTGGATAGCTCCAGGAGTCATGGTGATTTCTGATGATGATTGATATGCATTGTTCATGTTGTCCATTTTCTGTAAACATAAATGAAACTCAACATTAGAATCCATATAATATCATAAAATTTTAAATAATGAAGTTAATTATTTCATTGATGATAGACTGAATTGACTCCCTACTGTAATCTAATTTCAAGATATGTCTTTGTTGTATCATTTATCAATGATCAACTCTTGATATGGGATTACTAAGGAACAAACCGACTTGTCTATTTCAAATGAAGTTTAATTATCTTTTCTTCATTCTTTAAATCCACTTTCAAAAATTGGTATTTAGACGATTCTTAGAGTTTTAGATTAATTATGGAAATTTTTAAGAAATAATAACAATTTGTAAGAAATCTTACGGTAGATTTGAATAATATTACAGATGCAAATAGAATATTAATAACTTGACCGATTGTCTTTGCAAGATAAACGATACAAGATCTTTTATTAATACTCCATTGATCTGAATAGAATCATTTGGTTATTAAAGAAATAACAAATGATGAGATGCATGAAAATATGAGGATTCATTACATGCATGATTTATACGGAAGAAAAGATTGATTCATAACATAGAGATATAACAGAAAGGATGTTATTATACAATATGTTTTGATTACACGTTCTGAAGTTTCAGAATTATTGAACATTACATGAAATATTAACCAAGTCTATCTGGTTTTTAGGAACAACAAGGAAACTTGTAAAATTAAGATTAGTTACGCCTCTGACGTAAATATCTAATTTCTTTCTCAAGTTCAAGTTGTGCAGCTTCCATGTTTGAGAAACGTTCTTGACACATGTTCATTTGGTTTGCCAACATACTCTCTAATGCGGCAATCTTTTAACCCTGGTTTCTGGCTGCATCTCTGGCCATCCATAGGGTTCTCTCAATATCTCCAATTCTTACATGTGTTTGACCGTGTTCTCTTCTTGCACAACGAACCCTGGAGTCCAAACTTCCAAGTTCCTGGTTGGTGTTGTCCTTTATTTCATTAATCTTTATTCCTAACTCACACATTGTTCGCCTCTCAGCATCTGCCCTCTTGAACAATGCGTCAAGGTTACAGTCGTACCATTCAAATTGAGTTGGTCGTAACCCTTTTAGCTGTTCAGTGTGAGCATCCAATATGCCGACATGTCGATAAATAAGATTCCATATTGATTCAGGAGTGCTTATATCGTAGTCGGGAGAGTTAGGTGAGGATAAATTATTTGGAGAATCTGGTATTGTAGAATCTGAAGTATAAGGTAACAGAGAAATTGGTACAACATTCGTCCATGATATCTCTTGGCTTGAACCTTGTCCAACTTCGAATGTTGCCTGGCCACCAATCAAATCTTCATATGATTCGGTAGCTCTCCTGATTCTTTGACGTAAAGGTGAACGAATAGGTGACAATGGAGGTGATCTCGGAGTGAGTTCTATATTAGGTTGGGATTTTATTATTTGTACGTAAGGATCTTCATTATTCGGAGAATTTTTATTGATAGATGAGGTATTAGTATTATGGATATTTGTTTTGACATTCACGGGCGTTCCTGAAGACATGCTACAGTAGTAACCGAGAATAATATTTTATGAGTATTTTGTATGTTAAAGATATAACAGTACAGATGAAATAACAATTGTATATGAGTAACTATTAAGCATGTAAGATAATCTCAACAGATAAAGTATGGAGCACGGCAGTCTGCAGACACGGAGGGCATAAAATATTATGGTGTAAAATCATTATTTTTAAAATGAAGTTATAGTTTTAATGTTTGAAAACATTTAATTCTCTATAACTGTAGCTCTGATGCCAATCTGTAACACCCCCAAATTTAAGTTTGTCGCAGCGGAAAGTAATTTGGGTGTTACGGTGAGGATCGAAGTTTTAATCTCATAAAACGGCTTAAAAGAAACGTTTTGAAAGTTATTTGTCATTCAAATAATAATTTTGATAAAAGATGAACCATTTGATTTAAAATCTTATGAAAAGATATAAAGGCTTGTAAAAATGACAAATTTGATTTTTACACCATTTTAATTTATCAGAGTAATAAATGCCCACTCCGTATCTTGTCCTGCTCCATCAAATTACCTGAGATACACATGCTTAAAAGTGTCAACACAAAGGTTGGTGAGTTTATAGAGTTTTAGGAAAAACCCTTTATTTTGTTAGATTTCAGTAATATTTGGTATTGATAAAATACAAACAGAAATGAAACAAGTATCGAGTATATTCACAAATAAATCATATAAGTATTCAATCACATACAAATAAGGAATCAATAATCCTAACATGAGCTGGAAACTCATGATGCTAATTTAATCAGATATACAATTCACGTATGGTCAAACCTATACAACTGTATCTAAATATATGTTGAAAACATACATTTTTCCTTTATAGATATTGCACCAAGCCTCATGACACACAAGCTTAACCAGAAGGGCGTGTTCTATCAAATCAATGACAGATTTTACCCTCTATTAATAGGTGATTTGCCAATTCCTATTTGTCTACGAATATAGTGTATCACGACTAATACGACTAACCAATTGCAATTGGCATTCCGTCAAGTATTAGTGGGACAGGGGGTCAATCCTTAACAGGTTTCGAAGCTGTTCACTATATTCGCACCCACTTTACATGTGGTTAATGGCTCATGATTGAGGGACTATATGGCGATAAGCTAACTTAGGCAATATCAAGGAATAATGGGATCATTTAGCATAACATCATGTAATCAAGTATCGTATCACAGTAATCAATTTGAAAACAGTATCGTTTGAGTATGAGAAATTCATTTTAATTATATCGCCAGTAACACATATATATAACATATCACAATAATCGAATTGAAAACATTTTCATATGAGTATCAGTATTTCAGTCAAGTAATTCATCAGCAGAATATATATATCACACATCAGAATAATTGAATGGAAAACAATATCATACGAGCATCAGTATTTCAATTAAGTATTTTGTCATGTATTATATATATCACATTTTAAATCATAAATCATATTAATAATTATCAATTAGGAAATTGATTTGAATTATATATTTTATTCATATACTTATCAAGTTATCAAAGTATATGTAAGCATGTATCTCCCCCAATGATTTAAAAACAATTATTGGAAATGGGGCTATGACTCACCTGGATTGATTTGGAAATGATGAAAAGTAAAGTAGAACGAGATTTATGGAAACGATTATGGAAACGTCTTTGACACGGAACATGATAAATAAATTTATCAGAGAATATAACCAAATACTATTTGGTAAATACGAAAAAATAACGAATAATATTTATTCGTTATGACGAATAGATGATGTGCAGTGAAATTATTATGTCATGCATGATATGATAAAATACTTTATTTAAAATATCCATCGTAGTTTTACCTTTTTAATCGTAAGTAAAAATATTAATTTTATAGATATCGTTATACATATTATTAACGTAAAAATAAATAATATATATATAAAACGTAATAAAATGCATATGACGTGATGGTTGCCGTAAAATAGAAAATAAAATAAGAATGTCAAATAGATTATGTGTAGTCCTTGTCCTTTTCCAATTTTTACACTTTTTATACTAACGGCGTTAGCGTCACACCGTTAGTCCTTTTCGTATCTATTTTATATTTATAGTCCATTACTTGTCCAAAATTACAATCTAAGCTTGGAGATTAATAATAAATCATTTTCTACCTTAATAATTCTGTTTTTACAGTTTTAGTCCTTAATTTTCACAGTTTTGCATTTTTAGTCCTTTTAGGTGTCATCGCGTTACATTTTTAGTCCAAATTTATAAAAATGATTATAAAAATTTCCGTAGCTTGTTTTATTAGTTTCAAGCTTATTTTAACAGCTTATTTTATTAAAAGCTTAATTTTTATAGCTTATGGGCCTTAACGAAATAGAACAAAAGCCCATTTAAAAATTTAGAGGCGAGGGCATGAAAATTATTTTGGGCTTGAACTTGGGCTTCTTTTGTGATTCCAAAAATATATTTTATGGGCCCAGTGGGCTGTTAAAACGTTAAATCTTATTGGGCCTTGGTTAAGCCCACTCGACAAACATAAGGTTTTTATTATTAATTTTGGTTTGAAAATCCGGTTTGTGTTGATTCAAAATGGGTCGAGTATGGTGTCTAAACGTGAATATTTTTATAAGTTGTGTAAACGAAACTAATAGTTTTCTAGGTGGTCTATTAGTACGTAGAAAAATATGGTACGTTTGTTACGTGAAATAAAAAGTTATACGATGCGTTTGTATGGTGTTTGGATAGTTTGTATATTTGAAAAAAAACTTGGTATATTTTCTAAGTATTTATAAGATTTTCATACGATGTAATACGTTTCAAAAATGGTTTTGTTTGATGCGTGTAACATGAAACTAACGTGAGATACGTGTGCTACGTGACTCCTAGGCCTTCCAAGATAGAGGCTAGTCACATTTGTGTTGCTAAAATTATATACGTACGTAAAATATATATATGAAACTATATACGATCGAATAAAAAATAAATACGATGCATGACCATAATTTAACGTGTGATTTGGATTCAAGTGAGTTGTAAAAGACTTACAACACCTTAGAGGTGGTAGAGAGTAGAGGAGGAATGAGTGAAACACAAGAAAATCTTGTCTAATCGTATAACCCAACCGTTATACGTATTTATTAAACCCGATATCCCTTCCTTGCGTCCAAACTAGATTGCCATCGACTCCAGGTCTTGTATGAGTAGTTTTTAGGAGATAATAATTATGTGAAAGTGTTTGTGAATGATAATAAGCTAGTGCATGCATGAACGTATATATGTATCATTTTGAATGAATCGGGTGGTTTGAAATCACTCAAGAAACATAGAAACTATTCAATGTCAGTATGCTTAGCTTCCTAGGACAAATTTTATAGTTATAATATAGGATGTGAGAGCTAGAATTTAGGGAATTGTCTTGGTGACTCATTTTATATGTCGACACAATACATGATTTGCTTAAACCTTGTACTACTCGATTTTAGCCGATCATGGATGATATTTGCACATGAAATCAACTTAGAAATATTATTAGGATCATTTAGAAACAAACGAGAATCAAAACGGTTAATATTTGAGTTAAATATGAAACGTTTGATTTAGTTGGTGGCTAAACGATTTGCCTCGTAAAAACATATCAAAACTCAACTTATGAACGTGAGAGTTGACATACTAATAGTTGGCTAGGAGGTTAGTGAGAATGTGCAAAAATATACGTAGGTCGTGTGTACGAATTAAAAATAAACGAGGCGTTTTGGAACATGATTAGTCGACTTTTGTGAAGTATTAAAAAGAGAAAATGGGTTTTGTTGTGGGCCGGTTGGGCTTAGTGAAATTAAGGCCCGTTTGGATTTTAATTAGTTTTATTAATTAGGTTTAGTGAATTATTAATATTTTGTAAATTGTGTCGAGAACTTGTTTTGTCGTTTGGTGAATTTTGCAATATCGTAATCGTGACCATTTTAATATACAAAGAAAATTTTAAATTTCCCCATAAAAATGGTGATTACAATAATGACAGAGATTATTTATTTAATTAACCGAAGTTAATTATTCGAATTTTCGCGAGGTTTTACAATCAAGATCTTTGGCATATTATTTCTTTTGGTAATTTCAAATCAAAGAAAACAAGTTTTTGAAAACCAAGATAACTAACTTAAACTTGGTAAAAATACTAAAGCCAAAACAATGATTTATAAAGCTTTAGTACCAAATATGAAAGAATGATATTTGGAAAAATATGTTAAATTTTCATCAAGAAATATGTCAAGCCAAAGATGATCAAGTTGATCTCACAAATGTATTAGAAATCTTAGATATATTAATTGATTGATTTTTAGTTGAGATAAATACATGTACTACTAGTTTAAATGTTTTAAATGAAGGTGTAAGCGAAGATGATTACTCATGACGAGCTTTTAGTGGACTTGCTTACGACTCATGAATTAACACGGATGAAGATGAAGCCAACCATCCGGTTTGTGATTCTCAACTAGATAAAACATCAAGCAAGGTACATTTTGAAATCAAACACTTTTGCTTGACAAACTTATCATAGAGTTTTCTAAACTAGAAAATGAGTCTAAACATCTATGCAACATGAACTTAAAAACTATCTTTAACAATGAGTCTTCAAAATCTTTTGAAAATATCTTTGAAAAGGAAATCTTGTTAGAAGATAAAATGTCTAGACTTGAGAGTAATGATGAAATTGATCTAGAATGTAAATTATGTTTAGATTACAAACATGAGATTAAAAAGAAAAATGAGAAAGGAAAATTATTAGTTAAATTTGATGAAAGCTCAAAATCTAATGAAAGATTGTTGAGGAGTCAAAGGGTGTTTAAAGATAAAACCGGATTAGGATTTAACTCAAAAGCACCATCAAATAATAAAACAAATCAAGTAAAATTAATCAAACTTAGAAGAGTGATTTAGAGATAATTCAATCTCTAATAGAAACTCACGATAAAAGGATTAGGATTATAATTCTCTATGCTTTTATATGATTGTCTAACCTTCTTGGATACATGAGTTATTGAGTTTCAAAGCGTGTCGTCTAACCAAGTTTTTACGCGAAGTGCTTATCCTCTTGATAGCATCTCTATGCAATTTAAAAGGTACACATTACTTCAACTCGGCTTTGATTGTCTCTTGTTTCTAGCATTATGTGTAGGATTATGTGTTATTAGTAATACTCTAAAAGTGTTTACTTGCTATTAGTAATAACTAAGATTAGACTCTATGTAACAAGGAATTTCGTCATTAGTACTAGTAGGAGATATAAGGTGTTTTGGTTCTTTAACCATCTAGAGATAAACACGAGAAACTCTTGAGTGAGTCTCACTCAACTCTTGCTTACAAGTGAGCTAACTAAGAATTTCCTAAGTGTTAAAATGTCTAACACTTTTGTGATGCTTGCAAAACAAACCTTTGTTAAACAACTTTCTCAAACACCATACTTTGAGTCTTTAATTGTGTTTTTCTTCAATCACTCCTTTATGATAATCTCACATAAAACACACAAGGTGAAATAAATCACATTAGCATACATTAGGATGTGTGAAAGAAAATGAATTTTCAACATCTAGGATTTACACATCAAATGTGAGACATAGTCTCATGATGTTGTACCTCTTGGACCTTTTCAAAACAAATAGAGTTCATAGTTTCTTAAGTAAGAAAACCCAAAGAGTCGAGGAATCGTTGAATATAACATTTAACGAGTAATCTCCTCATTTTAAGATATCATCTTTGGTAGATGATGACTTAGTCGAAAGTCCAAATGATGGCAAGACAAGCATAGAGTAAAAGTATAAAATAACATCTTCTCACCATGAGTCAAACATTGAATCAAGTAAAATTGACATAAGTCATAAAACTTGATTTATAGGTCATAGTTGTGTCTAAACAAATTCAACAAAAACAATTTTTGGAATTTAGAGTAAAACAACTAGTGAAACAAAATTGATATTTCAAAGTAATGAAGTGAGTATAGTGTCAATATTTGAAAGACTTTTTGATAATAAAAGCAAGCCCCAAAAGCAAGGGATTTTAACTTAAAGACATTCCTAGCTACTCTCTTGTTCTCAATGGTTAAGTTATTGATGACTTATCAAGAATGAGATTAGTAAATCCGTAGGTAAAACTAAACGTAGAGAAATGTTTGGAAGACTACTTGTTCTCATAACAATTAGATCCAACATTATGTTTAGCCTTTGTCTATGTGCTCGTGTTAAAGAAGATCCTCGAAAAACTCTTTAGTTGAGCTTGTTTGGATACATCATAAGGTACTACACAACTAGGATTATGGTATCCCAAAAGAACGGGAATAGAAACCATAGTATATGCAAAATGGAATTATGTAAGTTGATAAGAAAAGCACAAGTGGTACTTGCACTTTTATACTTACTTACCCAATGAGTCTCCAAAACACGTAAGGTTCTCAAATTAGTTTTGGATGGAGAAGCACATCAACAAGCTCTACTTGAACAAGCTAACTTACATCAACAACGGAATTCATCTCATCAACATTGTTATCCCTTCAACAAAGGAAGCATCGACTTCGGCGACAATTCAATCCATTATGTTTCTTAATAGACATATTGTGATCCATCATCATCGCCTTGGTAAGATTGTTCGTTGAGGAACGTCTTAACTAAGAAAGTCTTCTACGATAACTATTCCATCAACGCGTTCACAAAATCTCTTGAATGTGAAGCATTCATAATTCCTAGGCTTAGTCAAAGACTCATAAGACCTAAAACCTTAGTTTTGAACATTAGGATAAAACCACAAAAATTAAGACAATTCCTTTTGAGTTTTTCCCTGCAGCTTCCACGGCACCCTCAGACCATATGGGCGGAACCCATTTTTTGGTTCCGCCTGGTCCGCCAAAGCCACAAATTATTTTATTCTTAATTTCAAAATCAAACACCCTCTTAACTTTAACATTAACTTTTAAACAGCCATCACCCTCTCAAAAACACATATCCTCACGAATTTTAGGGCTTTCAATCCAATTCCTTCAAATCCAACTAACCTTGTAAGTATTCTAATCACAATTGCATATTTGATTCAAGTATAACATTCTTGCTTACAATCATTAACTAAAATCTTAGGGTTTATACATAAAACTTTTTGATTCATGAAAAACTTGGTGGCTAGTCAATTATGTATTTCATTATTTAAGAATTGTATCTTTTTGTTGATTAATTTGATTTGCCAAACACACCAAGTGCATTGTCTTTCAAAAATCGCATCCAAGATTAGAACATGATTCATCACCACATTGTTAAAACAAATGAAAAACATCATTAAAACATCACTTGCATACTATCTCTTGAATGCTAAAGGGGATACATAACTAATATGTATTTTCGGGTACATTCAATCGAAGACACATTCAAATAGGAAAGTGTTCGTTATCTTTTGTTTTTATAACAAAATTTGCATAACAAAACAATTTGGAATCAAAATGAGTCAAGATAACCAAGTCTCCACATTGTTTGCATATAGGAACACATTAGAACATCCACGTTGTTAAAAGTCATTAACATATAATTTTGTGTTTTCTAGGAATCAACATGCCTCCCGCTAATAAATCCGATCACAAGGTAACCCATAAGTACATGCCCAAACACCATAGGACCAAAGGTCTCAACCCGGTTCAAGTAGAAATCTTTAAGGCATTAGAAAAACGCTATGTTCACGAAGGTAGAACCATTGATCCATCCTTTCTAGAAGGAACATCTATTCGTCAAAACTTTGCCGCAATTAACTTTGATTGTCTCCTTGATATAGATGAGCCAATTTGTCCTAGGTTCATCTTGGAATTCTATGCAACCGTAAACCTTTCCACAAGTGTTGTTGGTAAGATATCATTAAACTTCACAACCAATCAAATACCACATGACATAGATTTAAAAGACTTAGCTATCATTCTTGGTGTCCCAAATGAGGGAACTTGCCTCTACACGGATAAGTGGCCCATTTCAAGTCTTGATTCTAGTGATCGTTTTTATCCATACGACACACCTCTTGCTAGTAAGGAAACTATTAAGGAACATCTCTTTGTTAGAACCTCTACCACTAGGGTGAATCGTTCGGGGAATATTGTAGATAAGGATCCTTTTGGTATGGAGCTCAATGAGCTTAAACCGCAATTTAAGAAGAGGGAAGAAATTCTTAGAGCTAACGTGATAAGTACCATAGGAAATAGAGATCACATCAACACATGCCTTTGCTACATGCTCTATAGCATTTCCACTGGTCAACCCTTCAACTTAGCCTACTACCTTGCCAAAAGAATGGCCGACATACCCTTAGTTGGAACAACCGCTCTTCCCTATGGAATGCTTCTTACCCGCCTCTTTAGAGCAATCTCACCCATTTCTCCTAACGACAATGGAATGCACCTTGACTATTCTCTCGTTCCTCACATCTTCGTTCCTTTAAGTGATAAACGAGTTTACAAAGGTAAGGGCAAACGTACTCGATCACCTACACCATCATCATCATCATCCGGCATGAGCGAGGACGATAAACTTCCTAACTCTAAGTTACCTCCTTTAGAATACCTTCAAGCACTCCCCGTCATTGACAATGCATCCGAAGAGTTCAAGAAAACCAAAGGAATGTTCAAATGCTTTGGAAGGTACCTAAACAAGCTCAATAAGAAGATAGACCGGTTGTGAGAAGATTAAGGAGTGTTTGGCTTATGAATGCTTTAGAACCGTTTATGTGTTAAACTATGTGATTTGTTTGTTTTTCACTTTCATGGT
This sequence comes from Artemisia argyi, assembly GCA_030686995.1. NCBI lineage: Eukaryota > Viridiplantae > Streptophyta > Magnoliopsida > Asterales > Asteraceae > Artemisia > Artemisia argyi. The sequence continues at coordinate 175,854,245 of CM060694.1, forward strand.
TTTTCGGATTATGTTTTTATGAACTTTTATGCATAATGACAATATTTGAGGTGTTTGTTAGCTTATGGCAAATTTCACTAAGTTTAGTGAATATCGCTAGCCCCCGATCAAAGTCATATGATATGAGTATTTACATATTCATTTTTTGCATTTCCTAACCAGATACGCATTATATTTTTGATTTTAGGAGTTTTCGAAAATTTTGAAAATCGTCTCGCGGGTCAAAAACGCGGACTGCCTAATTTTTGAGCTCTGGCGGATCTGGCGGTACCCAAAATTGGGTTCCGTCAGTGTATTTTCTGGGAATCCCAGAAATGGCCCAACGGACCAAGCGGTACCCTCAAATGGGTTCTGCCAGTGTATTCTGAGGGTTCCGCCAGACACCTATAGAATTTTTTTTTTTCATTTTTCTTAAGTCCAAAACTTATAAAGTGTCAAAACCATTATCCTAAGTGAGAAACATCTTCCATTAACTCCAATAACCATATTAGAACAACTCTCACTCACTAAAACAATTAGGAAGCCACTTCCCTCCAAAAATTCAAATTCAAACATAACCAACTCAAGGAACCCTTTTAAAGGATCCTTCAAACCATTGAAACATTTTCAACCAAATCACATCCCATGATCACAAAGCATTGAGTGCATATGTTGGTCTTTCACTCCACCTTATTCCATTGGTTTGACTTGCAATGATTTGACATGTTCATGAAAACAATGAAATCATTTGAAACCTCAATCTTTGAATGGTAAAACATCAAATCCAAACACCCATTTCAAGATCTCCTTCATCCTATAAATTTGAAAGTTTTGCTACAATTCAAATCACACCATCTCCATTAAAACTTCTTCTCTCAAAACATCAAAACCACACCTTTGAAATGACTAAATCCAACACATCATCCGAGTCATCAAAATCCTTCTAAAAAACCATTAGGATTAGTGTCAAACCTTGTTGCTTCAACAAAACCGTCAAGTCAAGCTCATCTTCTTCAAGTGATGCTTCGATTAACATTTCTTCACCTATCCAAGATTTCCTTAACCTCACTACCTTAACACAATCCCCAACACATTGTAATACCAATGTAATTACCTTTCAAGAATTGCTTAATCTTGATACTCCAACACCCTCTCCAACACATTGCTACACAAACATGGCCACCATTCATCCAACAACTAGACCTTCAAGTGATTCATCATCACCTTCTCAACAAGCTCAACTATCAAAAACTCCATCACCTCAATCACCAACAATTTCACCAATGGAACTTTTCCATACACCACCAACATCACCACTACCTTATTTGGAAACATTAGAAGACCTATCACCCAAATCATCAAGTCCACCATCCTTGTCACTCTTTGACACCATTGCTCAAATGGAAACCCAACAACAACCTAGTGAGCAACTAGATGATGAACCTCATCAACCATCATTAGTAGAACGGTTGGCTTACCGTTATGCTAGACCATCCATTTTTCCAAATGATCAAGGTCATGCCCACTCACAATCATTTGTGTTTCACCCAATTTACAAAGACCTTCATGGCAATCCTTCCGGCGAACCAAGCTTCCGCCATTTTGTTCAAAACCAACAACCACCACAACAACAACAACCATCACCACAAGAAACTTCCCAACATTTTGAATCTCTACTTTCTTCTTATAAGAAAATAGAAGCATCCATATGGGAAAAACCTCCAAACCTTCATAATGAGATTGACACTCATTTAAACCACCTTCATGCCTTCAAACGTATGGTTGACTCTCAAATCAACCATATCATGGTTTTACAAACAACACTTCAATCAACAAATGAAGGAAGCAAAAACACTACTCAACGATCCACCTTTGCTCCTTCAAGTTCAAACCATCCACCACCAACATTTCAAACCACTCTTCCACCAAACTTTCCCCGCCATGATTGCAATCATTGCGAAAGAACCGCTCACATTAGTGAAGGGTGTCGAAGGGAAATTCGTGAGCTATCCGAAGAAATGAGGTTTATACTAAACCACATTTTGGATCTTCTACAATCCTCGTCTCACACACCTCAACCTTAGAGTCCCCAAAATGAAACAAAACCGTTTCTTTTGGAAAATGTTTCCCAATTAAACCAACAAACCAAAACCATGTCATCCTTTCAACCTTCAAAATAATGCCCGCTACAACCCTCCAACCCACATTTTCATCCTTAAACAACCTTAGCCTTGTTTTTGGAAAATGTTTCTCATTAAGGAAAATGATTATTTCCTTGTAGCTTTTTATATTCTTAGTTTATTTTTTGTTTTTCTTTATTTTTATAAGTAGGATGGTGTAATCCAAATTTCTTGTCTTTGACTGTTTGAGAGTCAAAATTTTACATGAAATGAATTTCATTCTACTACAAGGTTTTCATTGTTTGTTGACCATTTAGGTATAATAAGTGAATTATACCTTGCTATGGTACCATACATATATCTTGTGTTTTTGAAACTAACCTTTCTTTTTTTTTAGGATCATTATCCATGTTTTCCTTCCTTGATACTCCATTTAGGGGAGTAATATTCAAGGGGGAGCATGAGTGGTGTATTATTTCACTTCACAACTCTTAGTTGTGTTTTAAACATGACATGCTTTCATGACTTGTCTTGTGCAACAACTAACATTTTTCTTGTAGGTTCAAAATCCATGTCTCCTCTCTTGGCACTCCATTTAGGGGGAGTATCGTCCAAGGGGGAGCAAGTGCTTACTTCCGCTTCGCTACTCTTCTTTTTGTTTCGACAAAAAGGGGGAGAATTTATATAAACTTGTGCTTATTGTGCTTATCACTTCATCTTTGCAAAAACAAGTTTTTATACTATCACCTCATCTTTGCAAAAACAAGTTTTTATACTAACTTTATAAGACATAACACTAAAACTAGTGACTTACTTATAAATAAAGTTTATGTTTTGTCATCAACAAAAAGGGGGAGATTGTTAATACAAATTTCGCCTAAAAACGTTATTTATATTTTACGATCTTTGCTAAGTTTTTTTAATGACAAAGTATGAATTTTAGCTAGGAGTAAATCATCACTTTAAGTGTTTAAGTCTTGTTTAAACTAAGGTTTACATCTCTTTTAAACAAAACATTGTTTTTATTTCTTAAATTAGAAAGTGTCTTGTCACATCACATTTATTTCTTAATATAGTAAGGTCACATCACATTTAGGGCAAGCTTTGTCAATATACATTTATGGTAAGAAGTGTCTTTGACTTACTAAGTGGTTGCTTGCAAGTTTAGTGTTTGACTTGATATTATGAGATGTGACATTGTTTGGTTTGCAAGGAATAATGAGATGTGACCTTGTTTGGTTTGGAAGATTTATTGCAAAAACCAACTGCAGCCCTGGCGGTACCCTGGGGATACATGGGCGGAACCCTTCTGAGGGGTCCGCCGTATCCGCTAGACCTGCAGAATGGTTTGCTATAAATACCAAACCATTTGTTAGTTTTGTGTCACCCTTTTAGGACATATTTTCACATACTCTCTAAACTAACTCAGTAACATTTTGTCTTGTGTAATTCTCTTATGTAGCAAGGGACTTCACAAGATTATTCAAGAAGTTACAAGCTTCAACTCTAAAGTTGCAAGTCTTGGTAGCTTGGTCATGTATAAGCTTTGGTAGTTTATACTTCATTTGTGTCATGTATGTAGAAGTGATTGGTTAGTATTTTAGGCCTCAAAATACATAGTGTGTCGGGAGTTGTTGTACCCTTGTAAAAGAACTAACGGGAGTGGTTGTACCCTTGGTAAAGAACTCGACATCTAGCTTAGTGTCGGTAAAAGTGTAAGCGACGATGGGAGTGGTTGTACCCGTGTAAAAGAACTCGACATCTAGCTTAGTGTCGGTAAAAGTGTAAGCGACGTTGTAAAGGTTTTCTCCACCGGTGAAAAGAGCTTGTTGATTAGTGCTTATAACTCTCGAGTTGGAAAGTCGGGGCGTGGATGTAGGGCAAGGAAAAAGAGTCCTTGTAGCCGAACCACGATAAACAATCGTGTTGTGGTTTGATCGTTTCTTTATTTATCTTTGCTTATTACATGTTGATCTTTAGTTAGAATTGCTAGTTACATATAAAGCTTTTCAAAGAACTAAACAAGTAAAAATGTGTTTGTATCTTCAAACAAAAGTAAAGCTTTTCAAATAACTAAACAAGCAAAGTTAGGATCATCACAAGCAAAGCTTTTCAATGTATGAAACTAGTAAAGTTAGAATTGTTATTTACATAAAAAGCTTTTCTAAGAATCAAACATATAACGTTGTGTTTATATCTTTAAGCAAACTTAAAAGTTTTCTAAAAGATATTCAAGTTAAATATGACATTAAAAAGCGGTAAACTATTCAACCCCCTTCTAGTTTTCCATAGATTTATCTTAGGACGTATTCCACTTGGGTCGGACCCACGCAGCGCAACCATGGTCCCAGGAAGGATCTTTTTGTAGAGGACCCCATTTATGATGGCAAAAAGTTGAGACTTTCTTTTGACTGCTGTGTTTTTTCGGCTCTGCTGGTAGTAAGTATTTGGCTAGGTATTCATATATCGGAGTCATCCAAGTGTCGCCTTCTTATTCGATTACGGCCAGCACTTGGGTCTCGTCTATTGACTTTTTTGCTTAACTCCTCCACCAGTACTTGCTTGTTCAAGTGCGCGAAGGTAGTGGATGCCATCTTGCTTAAGGCGTCTGCTTTTTTGTTTTCGCTCTGCGGTACTTGTTGGATTGAGAACATTTTGAAACCGTTTATAAGTTCTTTTGCCTTTTTAAGGTACTGGACCATTTTGGTTTCCTTTGCTAGGTAGGAACCATTTATCTGGTTTGCTACTAGGCGTGAATCAACATGCGCTTGTAAATTTTTGACGCCCATTTTTTCTGCAATCCTTAATCCTGCTAGTAAGTCTTCATATTTTGCTTCATTGTTGCTTGCATTGAATGTAAACCTTAGAGTGTATGTGAATTTTGTTCCTTCTGGACTAGTAAGTACCAGTCCTGCCCCAAATCCATCCGCACACGATGATCCGTCCGTGTACAGCGTCCAAGATTCCGACAACTTTTCCTCTTCTTCCATTGTCTTGTCCGGGGAGTCATCTTCCGGTCGCTCTAGTATGAAGTCCGCCAAGATTTGTCCTTTGACTGAGACCCTTGGTCGGTAGTAGATGTTGTATTCTCCCAATTCGATGCTCCATTTTTGCAATCTTCCCGCGATTTATGGTTTTGACAGTATTTGCTTTATCGGCTGTTCTGTGATTACAACCACAGTGTGTGCTTGGAAGTATCTTTTCAGAGTTTAGTGGCATGCACCAAAGCTAACACCAATTTTTCCATGGGCGTGTAGTTAATTTTCGGCCCCCGTAGGGCACGAATAAAGAAGTAGATGGACATTTATTTGCCATCCCCTTCCGTCAATAACACCGCACTTACTGCTTCCTTTGCTGCCGCGAGGTAAATAATCATTTCCCCCTTCTATTGGTGCGGTTAATGTAGGGAGATTTTCTATCACCTTCTTCATTTGCTGGAAAGCTTCTTCCGCTTCTTTAGTCCATCTGAAGTCGCTCTTTTTTGTGTATTTTTTGAGTGTTTTGAAGAAAGGCAATGCCTTCTCTGCTGACTTTGCGAGGAACCTGTTTAGACTGGCCAATTTTCTGTTCAATTTTTGTACTTCCTTTAGACATTTGAGGGAAGGGAGGTTGATCACGGCTTCTGCTTTGTCTGGGCAGACTTTTATGCCAGTTGTGCTGATGGTGTAACCCAAAAGCATTCCTTCCTCCATCCCGAAGGTGCACTTCTTAGGATTTAGTTTCATGTTTATTTTCCTCAACATACGAAACGTTTCCTCCACATTCCTTACGATGTCATCTTCAGTGCGACTCTTTACTACGAGATCATCCACATATACTTTCAAGTTTCTACTTATCTGCTTGAAGAAGGCCTTGTCCACCAGTCTTTGGTATGTCGCTCCGGCATTCTTTAGTCGAAACGGTATTTTGGAATAACAAAATATGCCTTCATTCATTATGAAGGCCGTTTTCCCTTCGTCATCTTTAGCCATTTGTAAATGATGGTAGCCTTTGTATGCGTCCAGGAAACGCTTGAAACGGTGCCCGTAGAGGGATTCCACCTTCTAGTCTATTTTCGGGAGCGGGTAGCAATCTTGTGGACATGCTTTATTTAAGTCTTTGAAGTCGACACACATCCTCCAGTTGTCGTCGTGCTTTTTTACCATCACTGGGTTGGCCAACCAGCTGTGGTAGTGGACTTCTTTCATAATACCCGCTGCAACCAGCTTCTCTACCTCTTCACGTATTGACCTGCTTCTCTTCGGAGCTTGGCCCCGTTTCTTTTGTCTTACCGGGGTATACCCTTCACGGATGTTTAGGCGATGCTCCGCTATGTCTCGCGGAACTCCTGTCATGTCCCCTGGGCACCAGGCGAACACGTCTAGGTTATTGCGGAGTAAGTCACACAACTTCTTTCGTCCTTCCTCGGTGAGGGAAGAGCCTATTGCCACCGTTTGCTCCGGGTACTCTGGATGGATTACGACTTTGATCCTTTCTTCCACTGGTAGGTCGATCACGGGGGAATCCTCTGCTGGTTCGGAAACCATTGTGCATTCAAACAGAACTTTAGCATATCATGTGCCATTGATGGTACCGCTTATATTTTTCGGACCCCCGGTCGTCCTATTCTTCCGTTATAAGATGATTGTGACCTTACTATTGTCACCTAGAGTGTGATCTGTCCTATTGGCCATATAACCTCACCACTGAATCCAATGAGAGGGGCCGTGGCCGGAACCATCAAACATCTTACTTCAGGCAAGAGCCTGTTGAAGCAGTGTTCATATAATATTTCAAAAGCAGACCCTCCATCCACATACATTCGGTGTACACATTGACCTCCAATCCCCGCTTCTATTATCATTGGGCCTTCGTTCCCTTCATCGTCTCTTATAGGTGGAAATGATATTTCGGGGTCAGGAGAGAAGCTTTGTGTGATTTTTTGCCTGGCTGATTTCTGCCATGTCTGTATCATCAGAATTGATGGTGCTTTGTCTTTTGACGATGTTTCATCTTTGTTGGCTGCCTTTGGTTGATCTTTCCCGCTGTTTTGTTTTAGCTCTTTGATCAGATGCGACAGATTTCTGTTTCTAAGCAACTCTTCTATTTGTCTCTTCAGGTGCATGCATTCATCCGTACTATGTCCTACCTCTCCATGGAACTCGCAGAATTTGTTGGTGTTCCTCTTTTCTATTGGAGTTGTCATTGGCGGAGGAGGTTTAAATTTTGCTTTTTCCAGGGCTAAGATCTCTTGGGGGATTTAGAAAGAAGAGTGAACCAGTCCTGCTTCCTTTCCATTCTTTGTTCGCTCTTAAACCCCCCCTTTCCGAATTTTTTTGCCTCTGGCCTCCATCTTGCGGTCTCCATTGTGAGAATGACTTCTTTCGTTCCTGATTCCCAGCTGCCACTTCTCCCCTGAGGAAGGACATGGTAGCCCTCATCATCGCGTTGACAGTTTTGGGGATGTTATCATGCAGACGTTTGATCAACTCTGGGTTGGTTTTCCCATGCATGAATCATAATATCTTTAGTACTTCCAGTGCTCCTTTCACATCGCGGCTCTGCTTCTTGAACCGCTCCATGAAGTCCTCCGTAGATTCTCCTTCCACTTGTTTGATGTGGTGGATCTCTACAGGGTCTTTGATGCACTTCTTTTGTTGGAGAAAGTTTGCCAGGAATGCTTCTCTCAGCTCGTCGTAGCTGTTTATGGTTTCAGGAGGAAGGTCGTCAACCATACTCGGGCGGACCCAGTAAGTGTGGCGTTGAACATGTGGCACCATACTGGGATGGCCCAACATTTGACCTTAGCTGCAGATTGGAAGATCTTGAGGTGGTCCTCCAAATCTTCGCTTTCGTCGTACATCTTGACCTGAGTCGGCAAGTGAGTTCGCTTTGGTACTTCAAAGTAGCGGATGCGGCGAGTGAACGGATCAGAATCTCGGCACATCCATGGCTGCGCTAGGTCGTCGTCATTGACTTCTGACCTTTGCCTCCTTGACCTGGATCTTCCTCCCCTGTGACTCTGGTAGTCTCTGTCTGAGAAATCATCCCTCCTGGACGATCCTCCGTAGCTGTTATATCTCCCGGAATCACGAGAGCAGACTGTTTGGTAATGGATTTCCTCTCTTCTTCTATCGTTATTATGAGGTTGTCGTCGAGGGTTTTGCGAGTAAACAGAGACGCTTTTCTCTTTGCTTCCCAGTCTGTGGAATACCCCTTTCTCCAACCTTTTGAACACATTTCTTCCGTCCGGCTCCCCTCCCTCTGGTGACGTTGATCTTCTGCTCCGCGGGTCATGACTCTTAGTTTCGCTCCGTGCGCGCTTAGCTTCGATTTTCTTTCTGAGGTCTTTCTTCCGGGAGGGTGTTTTTGATTCGGACTGGGCGAGGTTGGCTCTGACTTCTTTGAGCTTCTGATGCTTTTTTTCTTGAATGAACTTGTCGGCAACGATATATTTCAAAAATCACGAAGATCTGTGCTATTTGTAGGCCCGTCGTCATCTTCCAATATTGCTTTTGTACCTTTTGCCCCCGTGTTCCGCACGACGGACGTGGGTGCGGGGGTAACAGGGTTTGTGTTACGGCTCATGGCGAGCATTTTTCAAGAACGCAATTATGTACTGGGTCCCACGGATGGCGCCAACTTGTTAGTGCAAAAAGTGTGAATGGGTTGGAGTTGGGCTTAGTTCAGAGCGGGCCGCCCTTGGTGGATCGTCCGCTGTGTGGTTTATGCACTAATCGTAGTAATGATCTGTATTCCATGCACAAACAAAGGTAAACCGTTAGCCTTACCGTGGGGACGGACCACACCATTAAGCTCCGGCGTGAGAGTAAGTACTCATGTTGTCAGAGAAATATTCATGTATTGGGATGAGTGAGAAAGTCATGCCTCGTAAGTGTAACTCGGGATTGCCTTTTATAGGTGGACGAGATACCAGGGTTTCCTAATATTTCGTATCTTTTGTAGTGGCCGGTGTGAGACCCTTGTCGCCTTGTCGGGCAAGGATACGCAGCTTAATCGATGTTGCGGACGCGGATCGTTTTCCGGACCGGGAGCCGGTTCGTAAGCTTACTTCAGGAGTGTTGCTTAGACGGTCCGCGCCTATTTGTTAATGGTCCGGATCGTGCTCTGCTCGGAGCTTGGGCTTTGGTGGTATCCGGTCATTTGTTTCGTCGGACCAGGGCCCAACATGTGTTATGGTACAGTCCAGGCCCAGTGGCCTGCTATCTGTACTATACGTCATCACGATCCGTGTTCAATAATGATTCATGTTATTCATTTTTATAAGTTTAATCCGTGCGTAAACGGTTTGTTCAAAAACAATCCATGCATAAATGGGTATAAAAATTAAATACGATGAAAACTATTAATAACGATAAATAAATATTAAACTTAAAGCACGGATATTAATCGATATTGATACATAATGAAAAATTTATATAAAACTCATGCATATACGGATATTATACCTACATGAGCATTTAACAATTTTTTATTTGAATGTAGAAAAGTATGCACAAAGTTAAAAGTAATATGACTAAAATTATTATTAGTGAGAAATAAATATAAAAATAAAAACACGATGTATTATGATATAAAAATAAATATATTTAAAAAACTACTTATTAATAGATCGAAGTTTTAGAATTAATGAATATTACCATAATCAAAAATTTATTTCACATGCAGCATGTTCTAGTTGTACGCGAGTATGCGACAATAATGAGGCCCGGATTTGGCTATGGGCCACGTGGGCGACGGCCCAAGGGCAACACAAGAAGGGGGGCATCAAATTTTTAGTCCATGGGTAGTTATACTAGATTCATCTTGGTCCATTTTAGCACCCAGCCCACTTGACCACTTCACAAATCACACTTATACGATTTAGAAGTTAAAACCTAAGCAGACTAATTCATTACAGTTATCAAAAAAGAACGAAACAGTAAAAAAAAGAACGAAACAATAGGAATAGAACTTTTACAATTTTAAAGATCACCATCATTTCATCACACAGTGACACACTCGGTCAAAAGGGGGGCAACGATTGAAAGCAAAGGATTCCCATTATTCATTTGATATATATCTTTTTGGTGGCTGCTGTTTTGGTTCGATTGTTCGAAGAGACAAAAAGTGACGAGTAGGTTTTGGAAATTGGGAGGCAGCATTCATCAGGGAAAGACAAAGTAGTAACACAATTTTAATTTAGCTTGATATTTTATTGTTTAATAGCATGTTAAAACAAGACTTTATTGTTACTTTATTAGATCAACATGTTACAAAAGCCACGTGTTGAGATATACAAGTTGTGTAATGTTGATTGTTGAGATATATAAGTTGTGAAGTTGTCTTGTTTTCATTGGTTACAAACTAATGAAGTATATAATACAAAGTTACAAACTTACATATTTTATACTCCACAGTTTGCTAGAAGGTGAAATTAATGGCAATAAAATTTATGTCATAGTATAACTTGGACACTTGGTGACTTGATTCATTCATATTATTTTAATTTTATGCTTATATACTTTTCCGCAATTCAACCTAAAAAGCATTTAATAGGCCGGTTACATAAATTGTGTAACATGTATGATGCTCATGTTATAATGTTGTGGTTACAGGAACAAAGAGTTGAATTGGAAACAATTAGGGGATTAAACAAATCAATCGGCCATCTTTTCTCTTTTTGATCAGGTGATATTGTTCCATACTTACTATTCTTTATTTAGTAGAATATTATATGATTTACAGTTTTACAGTCAATTTTATCATGTTGCGTCGTTCACAACCGCCAAGTGCCAAAAATAGAAAATGAAAATAAAATCAATAAGAATTCTAGCGACCTCTACAAGGTTCTATGGCTTGACTATGTTCCAAACCCCTAAAAGAAAAATGTGTTGTTTGTTTACAAGGGGCATATTTCACTCGACTCGCCCAGGGCATCCGAAATCTGAGGACCGGCCCTGACAATAATTCAATGAAAGTGCCGAGTATTGATTTTTATTTATTCGTTTACTCGTTCTTTGAAGCTGGAACCACGTGATCTAAAAAATTATATATGTTAAACTAAATATTTATGGGTTTTATTGCAAGCAGATCACAATTTGATTTTTATTTATTTGTTTACTCGTTCGATGAAGCTGGAACCACGTGATCCTAAAATAATTACATATGTTAAACTAAATATTTATGGGTTTTATTGCATGCAGATCACAATTTATTTGTTTATTGCAAAATAGTCAACGCAGACTAAGCATCTTTATCTGATTTCAATTTCTATATAGTAATTTAAGCTTTTCTTCCGATCAACTCGTTGTATGGATTTTAATATTGGTTACTGTTGCAACTTGAGATCCAAAGCATGGAACTCGTGTATGGAATTCCTTATTTGTCTATTACATACATATTCACATTTTGGCTATATAAGGATAAGTCTTCTACAAGAGACGACCATCTGAAACCTACATAGCCAATAAGTTTGTGAACATAATGATTAGCAAGCTTTTAAGATTTGCTAAGAGACAACTTCATACAATTGTCTCTAGAGACATCATTAAACCATCTTCTCCAACCCCTTCTCACTTGAAAACACACAATCTATCAGTATATGATCAAATTGCTCCAAACTCGTACATGCCAGTTGTTGCGTTTTATCCAAGCTCCAACGTTTATCAAAATTCATATGATAGAACCCTTGAGTTGAAGAATTCCTTATCACAAACTTTGACTCAGTACTATCCGTTCGCAGGTAGACTGAAGAAATATAGCCCGAGCTACGTTGATTGCAATGACAAGGGGGTTGAGTTCATTGAAGCATCAAATGACAGCACGCTCTCAGATTTCCTCCAACACTCAAAGCATGAAGATCTAGATCAACTAATTCCAAATGATTTGATATGTTTCAACCCATACCTTAAAGGTGACACGGATGAAAACGGTATCGTTCACCCTCTAAATGTTCAAATTAACCATTTTGCTTGTGGAGGAGTAGCTGTGGCAACATCTTTACATCACAAGGTTGGTGATGGACGAAGTATATTAACTTTTATGAATTATTGGGCGATAGTTAATGCACGAAGAGATAAAAAAGATGCATCACTCATCAATCCTCATTTTCTTGATCACCAAACTAGTAACACTAATTTACCAGACCTAATCGGTTTGAGATCACATGTTGGTTGTGACACAACTACTATTTTGTTCCCTAACAAAAAGCTAAACGACCTAAAAGCCAAGGTCACAGCAATGACCGTGGAATCTGGACAACCAATCATGAACCCGACCCGTTTTGAAGTTTTAACATGGCTTATACACAAGTGTGCACTGTGCAGTGAGAGCTGCTACAAAGACAAATTCAGGAACTTTCAAGGCAACGGGCATAGCCATTCCCGCTGATATGCGAGACATTTTGGAAGAGAACTTGCCTGGAACAACTGTAGGAAATCTTTTCCTACCGATAAGTGTTCCAACAAGAAATCAAACTGAATTCATGCCACATACGATCATCAGCGAAATAAGGAAAAGGAAGATACAGTTTCCAAGTATAAGAAACTTCGAAGCAGCAACTGAAATAATTTCTGAGATGTCATTCGAAGATGCCTTAGACCTATCAAAAAGAGCTGATGAGTATTACATGTATTCTAGCGTGTGTAGGTTCCCAACATATGCGATAGATTTCGGGTGGGGGAAACCCTCAAAAGTGACCATTGGAGGTACGATGCGGAACCTCACAGTTTTCATGAACACTCCGGATGACGATGGCATCGAAGCCATTGTGTGTTTGAAAAAAGAAGACATGAAGACATTTCAAAATGACCCTGAATTATTAGCCTTTTGTTAGAAACATTTATGTTATATTATTTTCTTAATCACTTTTGTTGTTTTGTTTTCCTCTGAAGTTCCGTCATCTTTTAAATGAATATTTTCTTCGATGGGTCATGTTATTTGGACTCTTAAACAATTGCTTCTTTAGAAAAATGCTATCAAACTGATTACACTTTGGTTAGTAACGTTGGATCTTGGGCCAATTCATTCAAATCTCAATGGTCTCTTATCAGAATTTTGGACATAAATCGAAGCACAAATAGTCAAATCATCTTCCAAGTTCATCAAAGACTAAGAATTTCTCACCACTAGGCCAAACTCGGTAAGTGAAGCCCAGAACCTAAAAGAAGGTGATGTAGTCAATGAATGATGACAATAACTCACTAGCTCTTATTGATCTCCTCTATAAATCAATGACGTACATTATGAACTTGGATATTTAAGAAAAATAACAACATATCTGATAGATAAGGCGAGAAATTTTTGAGAAGATAAGTAGAAAAACACTTATCATACAAAGTTAAAGATAGTACAAGAGTTAGTAGAAAGGGCAAACAATTGTCAACAATGTTCATTTGGATTGGACACATTCAAATAATATAATCATTTAATGAATTAAGGTAGCAGTGTCCTTTATAGTTAGATGTTTGATATGTCGTTGTTAATCTACGGGTAACCACTTTGTATTCTGACTATAAAAAAATACCGCTGGGAGTAGCTCTTTTTTGTGAGCACCGATCTTAGTCCATATCAATAGAGTAAAGTTATAACGGTTTGTAATCCACCATAAGGATTATATTAGTGAATAGTATCGGTGTCACGGATTTTCAACTGTACGTACGGATGTTATAAACCCACATCCCGAACCAGTATATATCATGTTGTCAATCTCTCCATCTCTTTCTCTTCCTCCCTCTCTCCCCCTCCCCCTCTTTCCTTCCCCCCCTCTCTCTCCTTCTCCCCCTCCCCCTTCTCTCTCCTCTCTCTCTCTATTTCTCTCAATCTCTCTCTCTCTCTCTCTCTCTCTCTCTCTCTCTCTCTCTCTATCCCTCCCTCTTCCCTCTCCATCTCTTTCTCCCCCCCTCTCTCTCTCTCTCCCCTCTCTCTCCATTGGATGGCCGACAGGCCTTACATTATTTTTCTTACATTATTACTAAAAGACAAACCTGCATCACACCACTATAAAGAAAAGTTGAAAAAGTAGAAATAATAATTTACCGGCTGGCGCGGGATAAAAGATTCTTGGTCTTTTGTCTTCATTCTTGTGTCTTTAATAATTCTTGATTCTTTGCCTTCATTCTTGCATCTGTATTTCTGAACAGTATTCATAGACGTGTCTTAATACCTTGGATAGATGCTGACATAGTGGAAATATCTTATGTTGGTAAATCTGACATGTTTAATGATTTTTAATAAGTTTAAGAATTTAAATTATACCTGCGTCCTAGCAAATTAATTCTTCTTGGTGACTTTGAGAGAGAGAGAGAGAGAGAGAGAGAGAGAGATAAGGAGGGAGAGAGAGGGAGGGAGAGAGAGGAGGAGATGAAAGAGGGAGAGAAAGAGGAGAGAGTGAGAAAGAAAAAGGGAGGGGGTGAGAAAGATGGAGAGGGAAAGGGGCATCTCCCCTCCCTCTCCCTTTCTCCTTCCCTCTCTCTCCCTTCTCTCTCTCTCTCCTTCTCTCTCTAAAAAAAACAAAAAAACAAACTATCTCTTTAATAATATAATTATCAAGTTAAAGTACATATAAAAAATCATTTCTATATAAATACTTATGTAACTTTAACGAAAAATAATGAAACTATTTTGAAATTGCTTGCTCGAAAACCGATTTGTAAGTTAGATGGTTTTTAATTTTCATACAAAAAAGCAGTCAAAGAACTATACAGGAATATAACTCGATAATGGGTTAGGAGAGCTTCACAGATATGTGTTTTGCAAGAGAATATGCATGAAAAATTGAGTCAAGCAAGATAATAAACTTACTCTTTCACTTTACACTTGTCTTTCCCAACAAAACTATTCATGCAAATTTGGTAGTTCTTATATCTAGAAAAGGTAATACTATACAATGCCGTAGCTAGGCCAACGGAGGCCCTGTGCAAAACCGCTTATATGATAATAAACATGACAATTAGACATACATCGTAACAATTAGCTTTAATTTTTATGAGTTTTTCATCACTGTCACCCACTTAAAGTAAAGTTTAACAAATATTTAGAACAAAATTCAATATATCATAAACATTTTGAGGTTGAATATGAATTTTGAGGCCACAACTATATAAAGAGGTATATATTTTGAGGCCCTAAAATTTGAGGCCCTGTACGATAGCACACTTCGCACACCCTCGAATATGGCTCTGATACTATACAACAGAAACATTGGTTAACATGCAACATAATCATACTATATAGTTATCAATGTTATGATCTTTTGATATGAGCTTCTGATATGATCATACTATATAGCTATTCACGTTAAGTTTTAACGAAACAAACACTTAGTAAAAGGCTGAATACAAAACGGCCAACGAAGCCAAAAGAATACCACGACTCGAAACTCCTTTCGAACACATTACCCCACACTATCGCCCACCTCGCTAGACACCCAACTGATCTCCACAAACTAGAACGCCAACAACCTTCGTATTTTCTTTCTTTCGAGACCACAAAGAGGCTGCTATCACTTGTATGTATTTAGGGTTTAGTGTGAGAGATGAAATGTGTGGTATACGGTTGGTATAAGGGAGTAGATAAAGGAGAGTTGGGCTGGAATTATAGCCGAGTATAGGGGAGAGTAGGATGACCATTTCTTATTCAAACTTGAAAAGTATCTATCCATGTTTCAAAATAATATTGTGGTGTACAAAAAACATATTTCACAAAAAGAGATGAGATCAATATAAATCTCATATTTGTTATCTACCTTTTTTTAATTATCCAGCTTTTTTTTAAAACAAAATATCTTGCAAACGGTAAATCGTTAAGGTACAAAAAAAAAAAAAAAAAAAAAAAAAAAAAATCGCGACGAGAATTAAATCATCTTTCTATAGATATGCATTGTTATATACTTTCGACGAACTTTTTTTTTTTAAAAAAAATTTCCGCCCAGAAAAATCATATATGCTTTGTAAAAATCATATATGATTCGTTAAAATCAAATCATATATGATTCTTACGAATCATATATGATTTTTAAAAATCATATATGATTCGTAAGAATCATATATGATTTGATTTTAACGAATCATATATGATTTTTCTGGGCGGAAAATTTGAAAAAAAAAATAGTTAGTCGAAAGTATATAACAATGCATGTCTATAGGACACGTGTCGCATTATGAGATGGGTTGCGGAGTTGAGTAGTTGCGCATGACCATTTAAGGGATTTTGTAAAAAAGTGATCATGGTGGGGACAAAAAAAAAAAAAAAAAAAAAAAAAAAAAAAAAAAAAAAATTCTGTCCTAGATTAGTACTTAGCTCATAATTTAATTCTCATCGCGATGGTATTTTTTTTACCTTAACGATTTACGGTTTGCGAGATATTTAAGTTTTACAATAAAATGGTGTAAGTTTATTTTTTTTTATTATGATAAAAAAAATGAGTGGCAAAGATTGCTTGATGAGTTTTATGGTAAAAGTTAGATCTATAAAGAACTTTTGCCTTCACAAAAATTAATTAAAGAGCAAATTACATGGTTCGTCCCTGTGGTTTGAAAATCCCTAATTGAGTCCTTATCTTTTCAATTGCGCTAATTGAGTCCTTATTCTGAAACTATGTAATACTTTTAGTCCTTATCGCTAACTGTAGTTATCTCAATTGGCAAAGTTAGTCTATTAACCAAACGATCATTTGCAATGTTAGTCCTTTTACTAACGATCGTTAGTCCAAAAAAAATAATTTGAAAAATTCGAAAAAAATACTAAATTTTTTTTTCAAACAAATAATTTGAAAAAAAAAAATTCTAATAAAAAAATTCGAAAAAATTTCTAAAAAAAAATTTGACGAATTTATTTTTTCCAAAAAAAAAATAATTTGAAAAAAATTTCTTATAAAATTTTTTCTTAAAAAATTCGAAAAAATTTCTAAAAAAAAATTACAAATTTAATTTTGAAAAATCTTGGCCAAAAATTTGAAAAATCGTTAGTCCAAAAAAAATAATTTTGGCCAAAAATTCGAAAAACGTTTCACTTCACTCATATACACACCTAACATTATACCCATGTTTGTGTCTAGTATCGAATGATTAAACCCAATTGTACTAAACAGATTCGACTAGCCAAACTACCAAATTAGCGAATATGTTTTTATCATCATCTCATACGCTTTTTATTTCATCATTTTATGCGAGCTATATCCATTCGTCTAAACAAACCCTTTATGTCAAAAAAAACAATTCAAAAAAAAAAAAAAAAAAAAAAAAAAAAAAAAAAAAAAAAAACAACTAGATCGCTATTTATTTTTTTTGTGAACCCCAATAAAAAATAGCAATCTATATATATATATATATATATATATATATATATATATATATATATATTGACATAAAGGGTTTGTTTAGACGAATGGATATAGCTCGCATTTGATACTCGACTCAAACATGGGTATAATGTTAGGTGTGTATATGAGTGAAGTGAAACGTTATCGAATTTTTTAAGAAAAATTTTTATTATAATTTTTTTTCAAATTATTTTATTTGAAAAAAAAATTTCGTCAATTTTTTTTTAGAATTTTTTTCGAATTTTTTAAGAAAATTTTTTATTAGGATTTTTTTTTTTCAAATTATTTTTTTTTTGGAAAAAAAAAATTTCGTCAAGTTTTTTTTTAGAAAATTTTTTGAATTTTTTAAGAAATTTTTTTATTAGAATTTTTTTTTTCAATTTTTTTTTTTGTAAAAAAAAATTTTAGAATTTTTTTCGAATTTTTCAAATTGTTTTTTTTGGACTAACGATTGTTAGTAAAATGACTAACGTTGCAAATGATCGTTTGGTTAATGGACTAACTTTGCCAATTGAGATAACGACAGTTAGCGATAAGGACTAACAGTGTTACATAGTTTCAGAATAAGGACTCAATTGACGCAATTGAAAAGATAAGGACTCAATTAGGGATTTTAGCCAAACTACAGGGACGAATCATGTAATTTACTCTTAATTAAAAAGCCACACGCACACACACTAACCAAATGCACAAGTTTGATCGGCTGAGCGACTAAACCAAGCAAAAAATAGAAGGGGACCGCGTCTCTTGGGTTGTCTCGTATGGGGGACGCGTCCTTGCAAGGTAGACCGACCCTTGCAAGGGTCGCGGATGAGTTGTGGGTGACTTGACCGAAAAATCTTCGTGACTGTTATCGAATTTTTCTTTTATCATCTTCGAATATATATTTAGTGAATTTGAACAATAGACTTCTTCGTTTTGAAAATATTTGCCATATCAAAGCGATGAGAAGAAAGTAAAAGCAATACCTAAATGACAATGAGCCATATAAGTCAACCAAAAATTTTGGATTTGTGAATGGAATCAACACGCGAAATGTTAAAATGGCAGAAAATATTATTTTATATCACATCGTATTATATTAAGTACTAGTTTTATGCCAAGTTTTAACTAATAAAAAGTTAAGAAAAAATATCACTTTCATGGTATCGCACGTATCCTATTCTTTTAAGTGTAATTTAAAACAGCTTATAATCCCTCAATAAACTAAACCAAACAAGGGTTTATAAATATTGATGTGGCTAAGCACCACGATCCTATAAAATTCTTCAATAAAACTTGATTGAATATGTTTTCAAACATCTACCAACAAATACTATAAGCAAGTATCTTGGCCTAAGGACAAAAGGCTTCTCACTATCTTAACTAAAATGCGAAATATCTCAATTTCAACTAATACAAGATGCAAACAACACTTGAGTAGCCATGCTAACGTCTAGAAAAATGAAAATTTTAGCCGGTCTAAGTCAACTTTTGAATAAAAATGAGAAAACCGATCTAATCTGAAAAAAAAAACCGAAAACCGGTTTGCATTGTTTGTTGGTCAACCGGTTATAGTTTAAACTGGTTTAAACTAAACCGGTTCTTGGTTTAAACCGAACATTTTTCCTCCCAAAATCAATTCAAACCGAACCATTTTTACATAAAACTAGTTTTTGACTATTTTACTAAAACCAAAACAGGTTCAGTTTTAAAATAAATACAAAATGTGCACCTCTACTTAAGAGAAACCCTATATAACACAGCCCAAAAGGGCCCAACCCAAATCACATCTAAGGCACAAATTATCACTCCACAAGTACCCATAAATCCTAGTCGCCAACATTTGCAGCCAGAAATATATCATTATCTATATCTATACTACATATAATGCACAAATGAATCTCTCTCCAAAATTTTCAGACTTACAAGAAATAAAGTATGGTTTACAACACTTTAATGCACCAAATATTGAGAATTACAACAAAACAAGCATATGGTACAACAAAAATAAGCTTGGAGTAATTTTCAGACCACTTTTCTATCAAACAACATTAATGCTATTAAATAGTAGTCATTAAAATACCCTTAAGTGAAAAATACTACCTTATAAGCATTATTTACAAGGATTCAAAACACACATAAAATTAAAAAAATAATACTCACCTAATACAATTAATACACTATTAAAAACACCCCTTCATAAAAAAAATACAATTTTTTAACCACGAAGTACAATATAATTAACACATTGTTCGAGATCCAGCAGCAGCCTAAAACATAAATATGTTATTTTTGCTTTACGAGTGGCTTATGGTTTAAATTTATACAAATATCATAAAAATTACGAAATAAAAAAGCTACAATATAAAAAAATAAAAAAAATACGTTGGCTAAAAATCAATCCCACTGCAACACGCGGTATAAATGAAAAATATTTACTCGCCACAAAATTAGTCACCAGGTACCCACCGCCGCATTACGCGGATACCCTCCTGCTAGTAACTTTTAAGTACCCAGAAATATATCATTTTGCGTTTCATTTCTCATTCGGTAATATAAATCTATTCATTTTATGTTCCAACTCACATTTACAGATGCTTATAATTTTATTTGCATACATTTTTTTTTTTTTTTTTTTTTTTTTTTTTTTTTTTTTTTTTGGTTATTTAAGCATGTACTGTAAGTTAATAATCATTACCCCAATGAAGAAAAATATGGAAAAAAAAAACGTTAAAAGTAGTGATCTGATATACATTGATGAGTATTTCATTCTGAGGGGTATATATTGCTAAAACTTTGCATTTTATTTAAGCATATAGTTTTTTGTCTTTTTTGTTAGAAGTAGATGTGCAATGATGCTTAAAACTACCTATTTTATGATTTTTATGATTAGAAATTACCAATGGATCCTTCTGAGCATATCTATTTTTTTTTTTTGAGGTGATGAGAAAGTTGTCGGAATATATTATGTCGATCGAAAAAACTTCCAGACTACAATTATCTGATCAAATGTTTTTTTTTTTTTTTTTTTTTTTTTTTTTTTTTTTTTTTTTTTTTTTTTTTTTTTTGATATGAAGTTTAATAAATGAAAAGATGGAAGTGATGATTATTTCCCCAGATGATCGAAGATGATTATACTATGCGCTAATTTTTTTTTCTCACTTGTGAGAATCCAAGCCAGAAATCTGATCCATCTTTTCAACTATTAATGTTAATATATGATTTGTTGACTGGTTTTATTACTCCAGTATTTATCTACGGCTTAAGGGGGTGTTTGTTTAAGAATATACGTGGGCTTATTAGCTTATTTCATTTCGGCTTATATTTCATAAGCCTCAATTTTTTGGTTTAGGGCATGTTTGGCTAAGCTTATTAAACGTAAGCCTATTTGGGCTTATTTTTTATAAGTTCCAATTTTGTAGCTTATTTTGAGACTTGTCGGCTTATGTAAGTTTATTATGATATGATAAACTTATAATCCATAAAATTGAAAATAAGCCGAGATTTAATGAAATTTGGGCTTATTTTTTACAAGCCCCAATTTTACGGCTTATTTTGAGACTTGTCGGCTTATATAAGTTTATTATGAAATAATAAACTTATATAAGCCGACAAGTCTCAAAATAAGCCACAAAATTGGAGCTTTAAAAAATAAGCCCAAATGGGCTTATGTTTTATAAGCTTAGCCAAACACCCCATTATTTTAAGCCTTGTGGGCTTATATAAGTTTACTATATAATAAGCTTATATAAGCTCACTAGTCTAAAAATAAGCTGGAAAATTAGGGCTTATGAAATATAAGCTGAAACACAAATAAGCCCATAAGCCACATATAAGCTGGAAAATTATTCTTGCATCTGTTAATCCCCATTAAAGACCCAAGCACACCCACATATAGTCTTATATAAGATGCAATCGATGTAGTCACATAGTTGGTACATTTCTTACATTTGTATTTGGGGATTGTAGTTTCTGAATCACATGTTTGTACATTTGTATTTGGGGATTGTAGTTTCTGAATCATATGTTTGTGGGGCATGTTTGGCAGAGAGAGTTAAAGGCAAAGAAATAGAAATGATAGTATTTCCCTTGTTTGGTAGATAAAAGAAATCATAGGGTGGAGAAATTCAAACTCACGAGAGTTGCTCTCTTTGATATTTGATTTCCACTCTATTTGGTGTGGAAATTCAATTTCTTCGTGTCTATCTATTTTTGATTAAAATAATTATATATATTATACTATATATATAAACCCCGGGCACTCAAGGAGAGCCTGCCACGTGTCCTTTTACTGTAGCAACGTTAACAGTGCCATTTACTGTAGTAGGAACAATAATTTTTACAGTTTTTTTTTTTTTTTTTTTTACATAAAATTCCTTATGAAACTTTGTTGCTTAAAAAAAAATAATAACAAAAAATAAAAATAAAAAAAATACAAAAACTAATACACTTACAAAAAATTTCTTATACAAATTTATTTCTTTTAAAATACCACAAAAAAAAAAAAAAAAAAAAAAAAGGCATACCGAAAAAACAAACCACCCAAAAAAATTTCAACTGCAACATAAAAAAAAAAAAAAAAAATCCGTAAGAATAAACAAATTATGCTTCCAAGTAAATATATGCATACTTCAAATAACAAAATTATTAATTACACCGTACAACCCACAAAATACAAAACACACCCGCCGCAACGCGCGGGCTACCCAACTAGTATATATCTAAAACTCAGGAAGTGGGTGCATCAAAAATGTGTACGCAACAGCTGAAATAACAGTAAACACGCATCAAATGGTTGTACTTTGGAGTGAGTTGGAAAAAAACGCTCTCCCATTGGTCCGGTTACTGTTATTTCA
The DNA here is from genome assembly GCA_030686995.1 of Artemisia argyi. Lineage (NCBI taxonomy): Eukaryota > Viridiplantae > Streptophyta > Magnoliopsida > Asterales > Asteraceae > Artemisia > Artemisia argyi. The sequence continues at coordinate 175,876,483 of CM060694.1, forward strand.
ACTGTTCATCAATTACTCCGTAACCCTCATTTATCAACCCATCTTCTCCTAGAAAATTCCAGTAACCTCATTTCATCTTTTTCCCACCACACAACCATTAATCTCAAAACACACCCAACAAAAACCAGGTCCACAAATCGGAACCAGATCCACAGGCTTCGATAATTTCTTCATAAAAATCAAAATCAAAACACAATAAAAATCGTCAGAGTTGATTTGGATATGGCAGGCCTGTCGTTGAGGGAAGCAATTGATAATTTTGTTGCCGATGTAATCACCAAGGTATTATAATCATCAGGTAGCTTTTTATTTACATATTTTATGTCTTTTAGACTCAAATCTATATAGAATAAATTAGGCTTTTGGTTTTTTTGTTTTGATTAATTGGAATTTGAGTTTATTTACAAAATAAAAATTAGGGGTTTTGTTTTGTATGTTTTTAGGCACGCTTGAATATGCTGGCGAGAAGTCTTCCACGGATGAGATGTTTAAATTATTTGATTTTTTTTGATAGGTTAAATTGGGTGTTACGAAAAAAATGGCAGCGCGGACGAAGGAACTCTTCAAATCGGAAGGGGTGAGATTTTTTTTGTTTTACAATGTTGATATGTATGTTTTAATGGTATTATCAAGCAAGATAAATCTGCATCCTACTTGATATGTTGTTCTTATTTAGGAACACTCTTTGTCATTTGCAAAGTTTAAACTTATGTATACAACTTCATCTTCTCAGTACTACTGCTTATGTATTAAACTTATGTATTAAACGTGACTTAAGTCCGTACACAACTTCATCTTCTCAATACTACTGCTTTTAGTTGGAGTGTAGGAGAAAATGTAGAACTTATGTATCTATATAAAGGGAAGTTTGTAAGATATAAGATTAAATGTACCTTCTTACATAAGAAAGTTTCCAAGTGTAAGAATCAGTTTATTTGGTATAAATAATAATAATTTTTAAAAATTAATCTAGAGCCGTTTCATAAGAATTTTATAATAGATCGTACCGTACTAGAATTTGTGTTATTCATATGGAAGGCAGATGATAATGGAAATTTACGCTTTTATGTAGGCTTTATGATATTTCTAATTGTGTGGTTTAATTATTTGTCTTTATATCTAAACAAATTACAAGCATTCTGTTAGAGATCAAAGGTACATCACCATGGCAAAAGGTTATATACTTTATGTATTTATGACAAACTTAACTCATGTGTAGCCTTTGTGATCCATATTACTGTAGAAGGCAGCGAGGTCGAAGAAAAGATAATGGAATGCTTTTCATTTAATCCGTATGCCCTAAATAGTATTTCTAGACCTCATTTCAATAACCATTTGCTAAAGTGGATAATGAACTACTATAATTTATCGTTCTTTTGCAGGTCTTTTCTTTTTGTGTTTGGCAATGGTCGTACAAATGAGGGAGTTGAAAAACAGAGATGGAAATTTGTAATTACTACTCTTCCTTACTTCCAACATTTCATCTTGCTATACGTACTTCTGTAAATTTAATCATTTTCAATATTCTTTTGCAGATTGTTTAGTAAATTGGATCATTAGGTGGTGTTGTTACAGCAAAAGAACTTGCTCCAGATCTTGCAGAAAATGCAACATTATCTGATCTGGTAGGTAACTATGCATCAAAGCGTCAATTAGAGCTAGCTTTTCCAACCCACATAATTTCAAAGGGTCCATTTGGGGTGTATCTCAAATTGACCATGTTTTGATTTTTAACTTAAATAGGTATGCCGGGAACATGTCATGCACCTCCAGTAACAACAGTTGCAGAGGCAACAAGAGGGCCACAATTGCGACCATGCCTAGCAACTACTGCGCAGAGTCCATAGACACCAAGGGCGGTCCCTGCATGTGCAGGTTTGTGATATGTGACAAACTCCTGCACCTCAAAATTTGTTGCCCTTACTTTATGTTATCACATGTCGCGCCCTAACCCGTCCCATACCATATCTTTTACATAGGACCTCCAATAGAGTATAATGCTTTTGCATAATGTGACTGTATGTGTTCAAGTTGTCATGCCGGGTGGTGGTGACGGATAATGGACAGCTTGCTGAGGTATTTTTATAAAATACATGTTATTTTTAATTTTTCGACTAGAATCTTATTACGCACATAGTCAATGAATTGGTCTTCATTTTCATTTATAAGTTTACAGAAAATTTTTATTGATGTTCTGTGCAGATGTGTATGTGGCGGCAAGAAAAAATTTAGAATTCGCAAATATGGAAATCAGCAAGAAAAGGACTTATTATCCTTATGTGAAGGGTACGGGCTCCCTTTTGGCGACCGTAATGGTAAGTTTCTTATGATCGTTTGTTGATCCATGATATGAAGATTGAACCTGTAGGAATGATCAATGTGGAACGACAAGGTGAGTAACATTTTTTTTCCTAATAGACTTTATTTGTTTCAAAATATACTTTTGCAGCTTGCTTTTATACTTAGCTATTGCTTTTGTTGCCAAAACTAATTGATTTACGGGCGTGTTGGCAATAACGCCACAAGTTGGTCTTGGTCATCTGCAACAAAACCATTTTGCTGGTCCTTTATTGACCGATGATACGATGACAGAGTGTGTAAAATCAAGCAGCGATGAACTTCAATGTAATAAGATTTTTGATTTTTGTTTCTTGCCATATTATATTTATGTGCCTGCGTATTTTCAGAATTCACTTTTGTATTTAACTTTGGGTTCTGTTTTTATGAAGAAACATGGAGGAGGTATGTGTGTGCGTGTGTCTCATTATGTATATACACATGATGCACACTTTTGCCACGTTTTTCTAGTTTCACTATTAAATGACTATTTTTCCTTTATTTGGTCTCAGATCACAAAGTCGAGAATATATATGTTGAAGAGCTGCTGCAATAGCGTGTTAGGCATGGTAAGAAATTTTGAGCGAGGTATCTTTTTTTAATGTCGAGTTTCATTGTATACTATTATATGTCAAACCTAGCTGCTCATCAGACTCAAAAGTATCAAAATTAGATTTGATAGTTTTATCAAGCAAGTGAAAATATTACTTCAAGATATTGCTTCATATATGTGTTTATTTTTATTGTTAAGAATCTTGGTTTTATACTTGCTCCAAGTGAAAATACAACATGTTTATGAGTTTTTTTTCTCAGTAATCTCTGTATTTTGTTTATATATGTATATCGAGTAGTATTCAACTGGGGCACTATTCCTTAATCTTTGTGAGACTCTACTTTCGTCATTCAAAACCATATATTTTCTTAGTGCTCATGTTTTAAGAACATTTATGCAGTATATTTGATTGTGGTTATATTCTTTTACAGGTTTCAGGTTGAGTTTTGGTAGCATAACGCGGGGATATCAAAGTAGTAGTGGTATAAGAAAGGAAGCATCAAACCAAATTACAGTACCAAGAATTGTTTTTTATGTTACCGTACCCATTAAAACACCAGGTCTGTAACAAATGGCTATGCTATGCTATGCTATCAATCTTTGCCTATTTATTACTGATGTTATGTTGCCTGCAACTGCTATGTTTTTTTTGGGTCATTTTACATGTTATTTATGTCTGTTGTAACTATGCAGTTCTTACGGGTGTTTGAAATACCGGATATAACTGAATTTTAAACAGTTTCCTGAAGTGGAGAGGAATGACAACCATTTAGATTACCTGTGTCAAATATGCACGATCATAAGGAAGTGCAAATTTATCAGTTTGTATCTTTTAGTCATATTGAATATTAAAGAAAATGTGGGGTGTGCCTACTGTTACACTTATAACAAATACAAACTTTGTTATAATATTTTGCTTCTTTTTTATGTTGTAAAGGGTTAGTGGTACAGAGCCAACTATGAAGAACTAAACGCCTTTACACAAAGCAACAACAAATGATAAACACGAAAACAAAAAAAATCGACACTATCGAAACAAGCCCGCGGCAACGCGCGGGTTACCCACTTTTATAAAAACAAAAACATAAACCATAAAAAAGGACAGTCTCAACAACATAACAAAAATGACCAACAAAGAAAAAGTTATTTGAATTCCGACATATATGACAAGCCGATTTTGCAAAAAACACGTCATCTACTAGATATTATAAAACGGAAAACACATAATGTATGGAACAACACACTCCCGCGGCAACGCGCGAGTTACAACGCTCGTTGAGTATAAAAAGTGGGTATATAAGAAAATCAATCACGTGTCACTCACATTTTTCACATAGCATATCTTTAAAACTAGTCAAACCATATACCCCCAAATCTGGTTCATGTACTTCTTCTGTCATTTTTCTTCAATTCATCTTCATGTACATGATGAAACACTAAACCCTGCTATATTTCAACAAAATATTTATGTTTCTTGTGTATTTGCTTTTCAAACGCAAACATCTGTGGGCTTTTTTCTTATTGAAATTGCATCATCTTTACCCAATTTGTGATTGATTTCCAGATTAGGAGTGGTTTGAATGCTCATTTATTTGATTATTATTGAGTGATAAACTATGATTGATTTAACAATTTGTTATTCGTGTATTTTTTTTTAAAATTTTTTAATTTATGTGATATTAATTAGAAGAGAACTACGAATCTTCGATTACTCTTGTTGATGTCAATTAGATTATTACATATCTTGGAATAACAACCATGAATCATATTCACTTGTTGGGTTTGAAAATGGTGGTATGATTTCACTAATTTAATTGGTAACTAGTTTTGCAGTTCATCAAATTTTCTGCGCAAGTTTTTTTTTTTATTATTTTATTATTTTTTATTTATTTATTTATTTATTTTTATTATATATATATATATATATATATATATATATATATATATATATATATATATATATATATATATATATATATATATATATATTAAACAAATCATTGTCAAACAAAAAATTTATTGAATAAAATAATTTATTGTGTATTTCTCGGAACAAGTATTCGTTGTTACCTAACAGTGGAATCTATCAAAATTCTCTATTGATTTCTATTCTCTGAATTTCTAATCTCTACCTTATTTCATTTCTCTAAATTTCTCTCTACCAAACGTGCCCTTATATGAATCGTGCCGAATCCCATATGCCGCTATAAACTTTGACATACCGTGTGTTATTTCTTTAAAATCTTTAATGGACTTAGTTTGACAATCTTGCTTCGGTTAATCCCCTTAAAAGACCCAAGCACATCCACATATCGTCTCTTATGATGCATCCGATGTATAAACGTTTGGATTTACAACGAAGCGCCCATGATACACATGGCAACTAATTCTTACAGATTCTGTGATATACTTTTATACCACTATATGATGTAGAACTAAAAATGTGATTAACACAAATTGAATATGTTGATTCACACGAATGCCATGATCAATTCTTTTAATTACCGTTGATTCTCAGAATAATTAGAATAATTTTCGGCAAAACTGTCAAAAATAGATTTTCCATATATCTTGAAAAAAGGATTAGCCACTATTACAATACACTTATTAAATAGGCATACAAAATCTAAATGAGCCTCAAAATACAAACGATCGAAAACTAGCCCATAAACAAAAGTCCAACTAAAAAAAAAAAAAAAAAAAAGCGAATAACTCATAAAATAGAGCGTTTTGCGGCCCGAAAGTTCTGTAAACCGACGAAGTCTGTTTACCATCGCTCCAAGCTTCGAATCGACAGGTCATGGCCTGAAAGGGATCCCTGTAGCCCAAGTTATGTTGATTTTAGTGAGGACTCTTTTCTCACATAATCTTGGGCCTCTAGATACATAATGACCCATTCCTTAACGCTCGGACCCGCATCAAGATATTAGTGTAAGATGGAATGAAAAGGGATCAATACTTCACAACATTCGGCTTGACTTGAGTTTTGACTTTCTATCGTGTCAAACCAAAGGTTGCGTTTACATTTGTCTGTTTTGTCTAATCAGTTGTCGAAAAGCTTTTAAGTTCTCTCAACCACATGTACATTGTCATAACGAAAATCCACATACACATGGTTAACTAAGGTGATAGAATTTCAAATATAACGATAGATATTAATTAATTTGTAAGGATATCTTAACTCGACAATTAAGGTAACTAAACCATGTCTTTGTTGTTTACTCCAAGAGGGAGCTCATCAATCCAAACGGTGCACTTACTAAACTCTTGGGCAATCCAGGCTACGGATCTAGCTAAGCGATTGTCATCACGACTAACTTGAAAAACATGAAAAATAAAATCTTCTGGTCGGATATTTTTCATAAGTTCAACTTTTTTTTGATATCAGCCATTTTTGCGATTGCACCTTTTCAACCATGTCTTTGTCATCAATCTCCAATATGATTGCTCTGAATCCCATACTAAGACCGAACATCAAACCTTCAAGTAAAGTTGTTTCTTCATGTAGTATAATTTTTTCTTCATCTTCCTCTTCCTCTTCGGTCGTTAATCTAGCCACAAACGATCCAAGCACGTCCCCCATATCATCTCTAATAACACACCCGATGCCAAAATCATCATAGCTAAATTGACATAGAGAGCAATTAATCTTTACCCATCCTATAGGTGGAGCAAGCCAAACCGTCTTCCGAAAAGCTAGCTTGTTGAGTGATTTGACATATTAGTTTCGTTTTTGAAACTCTTCCAACTCTCTCGCCACCTTTTCAATAAGTTCTATAGGATCATAACCTTGTTTCCTTTGGCAACGACTTTGCCTATTATACCATATTCCCCATGCTACCATGGCCCATATAGCAAGTGTATCTCTATCCAACTCCGTACACAAATCCGTCGCTAACACACTTAACGAGATGACAGGATTCTCGTGCACTTGAATAATACCTAGTGGACAACCAAACCAAACAGCCCTTGCATATTCACACCTTATAAGAGTGTGAGTATAACCACCATCCATACTATCACAACTTAAACAAACTTTGTCAGTAGGCCGCACCATTTGATTATGAATTATTGTGCTATCAGGAAGCAAGTCCTGGGACATTCTCCAAAGCAAATGTTTTGCTTTTGAAGGGACGTTAAGAGACATAACCCTATCCCACACATACATAGTTTCTCTATCACACAATTTATCTCTTTTGGGTATGCGATATACTCCCTTAACTCAAACCACATACTATGATATACATATATATAAATATATATATATATATATATATATATATATATATATATATATATATATATATATATATATATATATATATATATATATATATATCGATTGTACCAAAATACAGCCATTAGACAACGGTAATATTACCGTTAGCTATACAACGGTCATATTTTGCAACGCGTTTCCATATATATATATATATATATATATATATATATATATATATATATATATATATATTTTATATATAAAAACTCATTAAATGAAAATTTAATTCCATCCTTTAATGATGAAAATTCAACACTTATCCTATTATTGCTCACTAATGTGTAGATACAAAGATAGGTGTAATAAACTTCATGTTTAGCCTGTGACACCTTGTTAAAGTCATGTTTTCTTTTTTTTATTTCTTTTTTTTTTTTTTTTTTTTTTTTTTTTTAAATTTAATTTAGTGTAATCTTATTGAATGTACTTGTAACACCATTCATAAATGTCATGGACCATCACAAAATTTACATGTAAAGGACACAAATTAGTGCCCCGTTTGATCATTATTAAGGTTAAATTGGGGTTACTCGACACTTATTTGCAATTATCCAAGAACTAATGTTCACATTCTTGGACTACAAAATTAGTTCCACTAAACCTCCTCCATAGTCGGCCAAATAGTATTTTTCTTAAAAATAAGACAAATTATCAAGCTACTTTCACATCAAGTTCATATCCACTGGAACTCCAAGCTCATAAAAAAACCTTAATACCATTAGTTAAAATCATTATTTCATATCCAAATGGTATTTTTCTAAACAAACTTTCAAATGGCCTTGATGGAGAAGTCTTTTGAGTCGTTTATCAAGTAAGCTCGTTCTCATCCATATTTTTGTACGATATCTATAAGTGTATAAAAATTAAGGTGACATTTTATCATGTTACTTTCATTTCAAGTTCATTTTTAAAGGATCTCTAAGCCCATGAAAGAGACTTAATACAACTTGCTACTTTGTTATGTTTACATATAGGGACGACACGATAGCGGGTCTTGGGAGTTTGCAGTATACCCAGAGATTCTTGCGGTAGAAAAAACTCGAATTCTCTTAAATACACCTCATCCATAAAGATTGTGTTATAGTTTTGTTTAGTTTCTTTAAGCACACTTACTGAATTTTGGTCGAGATTTCATCCTTGTTCGCACATAATTATCTTTTAGGATGCTATAGTTATTGTATTGTGAACCCTCAAATGTCGTTAGTTTGTTTCAAAAAGTATTTTGATATATTGTAATTTGAAATTATACATTACTAATATTAAAAAAAAATGTATACGTTCTACTAAATGAAAATTAAATTTCCTAATTTCATACTTAGAGACCGTTTGTTTCAAGGCTATGGAATAAAAGAATGAAATCATTGTATCATTAGGTGTTTAGTTGATAATGGGGCTCGTTTTTGGAAATGAAAAGAGAGGCGCATAGTAGACTTTTAGTCATATTTTGCAACGCGTTTTCCATTTTTGTTTTTTATATAAAAACTCATTAAATGATTTAATTCCATCCATTAATGATACAAATTCGAAACTTATCTTATTATTGTTCAGTAATGTGTAGATACAAAGATAGGAGTAATAAACTTCATGTTTAGCTGTGACACCTTGTTAAAGTCTTTTTATAATTTAGTGTAATCTTATTGAATGTACTTGTAACACCATTCATAAATGTCATAGAATCCGAAGAGTGGATTGTGTAGTAGAACCTCAAGGGCATTTGGAGATGCCTTTGTTCGCCATAAAATGACCTAGGTTAAAAACTCTTCCAAGTTGTGATTGTTTTGAAGATATAACTGTTATTGGAGATCCAATATCATGGACCGTCACAGAATTTACATGTAAAGGACACAAATTAGTGCCCAGTTTGATAGTTATTAAGGTTAAATTGGGGTTACTCGACAGAAATCAAGCCTAATGTTGTCCCAAAACTTACGAAAAAACTCAAAAGTAAATCCATTAGGCCCAGGAGATTTGTTCTCACCACACGCCCAAACCACCTTACGAATCTCATCATTTGAAATAGGAGTCTCCAATTCAGAGACCTGTTCAGGATTTAAAGTTTTAGGGAACTCGGAAGCAAGTCTGCTACGATTATCATGAGATCACTCATCTCGCGGCTGCAAATCTTGGATGCTCCGTTATGAAGACTACCTTTGTAACACCCCGAAATTTGATAAGCAGCGGAAGTCTAATCGGGGTCATTACAGTTTAGTACACAGTCATACTCATAGAAAACAATTCAAAAGATAGTCAATATCATTCCATGAAAACTCAAAGTAGTCAGAGTTACAAACATTTTTCCAAATGTTAATTGTTTCGCAAAATAAGTGATGAGTTTGAAAAGAATGATATTGTTATTCAAATAAAAGGGAGGTCCTGTGCCCTTTTGCCAGCTCCGTGCCACCATGCCTGCTAGTTACCTGAGATAAACATGCTAAAAAGTCAACACAGAGGTTGAGTGAATCCATAGTAGTTTAAATAGTAATAGTGTGAACACAAGTCAAGTATTTGAAATAAACAAGTCAAGATAGATAGGTCTTGACTAAATCGGGTGTCATATTGCTCCTAAGCCTCACGAAGCTCAAGCCTTAACATAGTATCGAAATATCATAAAGATAAAAATTATTTACACCACATGGGTGTAAATAACAAGGGGCCCTCGGTGATGGAAATGTACTCGGTTTCCATGTTACTTCGAATATAGCACACCTCCTGCCAAATAATCACTTTGACAGAGATGGGATGCCATTCCAATAGATCTATTAGCTATATTCGCGCTCACTCGCAAGTGATTAAGGTTCGTGATATGAGGGACTTGCAGTACGGGTGTCAACTTAGGCAATATCAGATAGTAACAGCATACAAAAAATACTTGTGTTTGGTTTATAGCATGTATCTCCCCACGGGGTTTAGAAATAATTAAAATGAGGGACCATGAACTCACCTGAAAGGTGTGGGTGAATCACAACGGTGCTCAAAGGTGATGGTGTACTGCTACGACTAGCAATGAAATTCCTCCGACTTGCGACCTATAAATATATAGTCATCGGTGTCTTAGATTCGATTCGTAATTGACATGTGATATGTCACGAGTACGGTGATATTGATTCGGGTGTCTTAAATGTATTCCAAAATAACTTTACGTAGTTATTTGCAACGTTGATATGAACCGGTGTTCAATAAATGTTAATTCCTTTGTGAAAATAATATCGTTAAAAATATTTATAATTAAATATTTTTAGTAAAGTTACATATTTATTTTTAAGTTACAAAGCATATATATATTTATATATGTAAAATAATTATTTAACAAAATATCTTTGTCCAAATTTTACCTTTAACTTTAATAAAGTTACACTTTTTACCCTTTGGTAAAAAACGATTACATTTTAGTCATTGTTATAACTTTTTACACTTTTACACCTCGATCTTTGGAAAAATGCAGTTTCTACCCTCTAGTTTTATTAGAAATTTACTGTTTCCACTATAGTCCGAAAGTTTGGTGGTTTTGACAGTTTTAGTCCTTTAACGATAACTTTTGCAAAAATAGTCCTCCGTTAAGTTTTTGAAAAAACAAACCTTTTTGGTACAATAATAGTAACATTTCATCTTAATTGTGTTCCTCAGAATCAACTTTTAAAGTTTTAAAAATATTTTGAATTCCTATTAGTTTCAAACCGAAATTTCCTTTTGAATTCGTACCTGGGCTCGTTAGCCCAGGCCAGGCCCAAGTGGCATTTCTTGTTTGTATAAAATAGTGCTCGACATGGTTTAGTTTAGGCGTAGTTTTCATAGTATAAGATCGAGAGTGTCTTGCATGTTTCGTTAGTTTGGTTAAGTGTGAGTCAAAAAATTAGAGTGTCGAATAATATATGTAGGTTGTACGTATAAAAATGAAATGGTGAGCCCTTTCCTCAAGGGTGTCGAGGCATGTACAAAAATAGTCATAAGTGTAACGAAAATATATACTTAGAAAATAAAGTGTGTCGTGTGAGAAACTTAACGTGATATGCATGAAACTAGAGTAGGAAATGAAATAGGGAAACGACTTACAACACCAAAAGGTGGTGAAGATCCACGTAGCAATGAGACGAAGGAAAAATGAATGTCGAGTGAACTTGACAACCTTACGAATATAACGACCCTCGTTCCAATGTGTAACCCAAGTCTTAGAAATGTGACCTAACTCTTCTTGCTCCAACTCCTACACGGTGTGCCTTTCCTTTGGTCTCGTTAACAAGCAAAGAGAGATGGAAAGAGTTTGTAGTTTGAGAATTTCGAATGTGTGAGAAACATGTGCATTTAATGTAGGTTTATATAGGATATCAAGAGTAGTTGTGTGTTTGATATTGTGAAACATGTCCCTTAGTTGTCATTCGAGTGTAGACAAACTTGTCTCTTGGCCTTGCTCTCTAGTCTTGTCGAGTTGAGGTAGTGAGGAGCAAACGAGGGTTGACCTTGATTTGTTTAAGCATGGCTAGGTTGAGTAGAGTAATAAACAATAGGATTAGAGCACATGTGGTAATTTTTGGTTGGGGGATATGAAACACTCGACCCCTTGGTCATTAGCCGATTAGGTTCACTAGGTGGATATTGCGATTACTCAATGGTTCGACGGCTACATAGGTGGCTCATTGTCGCTTGATACAATGTCAAAGGGAGATTGTATGTTTTGTGTCGTGTGAGTAGGGAACCAAAAGGAAAATGTGTGTATTATTCATGTGGTATATATGTTTGGTTCGTTCGTGTAGCATGCAACGCAAAGAAATAAACATCACGGCCATTTGGGCTTGAGGACACAAGGCCCAAACGAAATACATTGAAAGCAAAGTTGTGGTGGGCTTGATGTGGTGTTTGGCCCAGCAGTGGAGTAAAAGAAAGAGTAGTTTTGGGCTCAAGGTGATATACGGCCCAAACAAAGAATAGGGTGTCGGTGACTAGATCGTTCGTAACATTAGTTTCGGTATCGGTGTCTAATACGTTCATAGCTTTATTCTCGGTGTCAGTGTTGGTGTTGATTCGTGTAGTTCATGAAAATGTAAATGGTGTCGTTCCTAGGTATATATAATTATATATATACATAGTGATAATAATTCGTAATAATTATTATATACATACTTCGTTATATATATATATATATATATATATATATATATATATATATATATATATATATATATATATATGTATATATATATATATATATAATAATATTAATAATAATAATAGTATATATCGATGTCTATTCAAGGTGTCGGGTCGCAAGTGGGAGTTACCGGTGTTAACCTCATTGGGTGATATCCAAGAGTGACAATCCGGTGATACCAGGTGACAAACATAGGGTGACCAAAATAATCGGGTGTCAAACAAACGGTGATCAAAATAATCGGGTGTCAAACAAACGGTGTCTAAAAATAATCGGGTGTCAAACAAACGGTGTCTCATATAAAAATTTCAAATTATCCCGCAAAAATGGCTTAGATTAGAATAGTATCGATAATTAGCATTAATAAATGACCTAGGATTTTACGGAGTATTACAGTACCCACCCGTTAGACTGGATTCGTCCCGGAATCCAAAGTTGAATCGGTGCTCGGGGTTGTCTTATCGAATAGTTGTGGGTATTTAGCACGAATTTGATCCTCGTGCTCCCAAGTGAACTCGGGTCCTCTCTTTGAGTTCCATCTGACCTTAACAATGGGAATGCGACTATGCTTAAGTCGTTTGACCTCCCGGTCCATAACCTCGACGGGTTCCTCAACAAAGTTCAACTTATAGTCGATTTTGATTTCTTTTAACGGAATCACGAGGGTTTCATCCGATAAACACTTTTTCAAATTTGATACGTGGAAGGTGTTGTGTACTCTACGGAGCTCCTCAGGGTGTTCGAGTTTGTAAGCTACTGGACCGATCCTTTCAATGATCTCGAAGGGTCCAACGTATCTTGGGTTTAGCTTTCCACGTTTTCCAAACCTAATCTTCCCTTTCCAAGGTGATACCTTAAGCATGACCTTGTCTCCAACTTGAAACTCCATCGGTTTCCTTTGCACATCGACATAGCTCTTCTGCCGATCCCTAGCGGCTTGTAATCGTTGTCTAATCTTTACAATTTTCTCAGTGGTTTCAAGAATCAATTCGGGACCTGAGAGTTGTACATCTCCAATCTCAGCCCAACAAACTGGTGATCGATACTTTCTTCCATAAAGTGCTTCAAACGGTGCGGCCCTAATACTAGCGTAATAACTGTTATTATATGAGAATTCCGCTAACGGTAGGTGCTTATCCCAGCCTTTTCCAAAATCAATCACACACGCCCTAAGCATGTCCTCTAGGGTCTGAATAGTCCTTTCACTTTGACCATGAGTCTGTGGATGGTAAGCGGTACTCATATCTAACTTAGTTCCCAAGGCTTTCTGTAAAGATCGCCAAAAGTTAGACGTGAAACGGCTGTCTCTGTCGGAGATAATAGAAATCGGCACTCTATGCCGGGAAACTATCTCCTTCAAGTATAAACGTGTAAGAACGTCCATATCATCAGTCTCTTTGATTGGCAAGAAGTGCCCTGACTTCGTGAGACGATCAACAATAACCCAAATAGTGTCAAACCCACTCGATGTCTTGGGTAATTTTGTAATGAAGTCCATTGTAATCCTTTCCCATTTCCACATTGGTAGCTCTGGTTGAATCAAAAGACCGGATGGTTTTTGATGTTCAGCCTTTACTCTTGAGCAGGTCAAACACTTACCGACATACTCAGCAATGTCAGCTTTCATGTTTGGCCACCAATACAAATTCTTAAGATCGTGATACATTTTGTCCAAACCAGAATGAATGGAATATTTATACTTATGAGACTCATGCATGATGAGGTCTCGTACTCCTCCATACAATGGAATCCAACTTCTGTCCTTGAAACACAGCCTTCCATCTGGTTTCTTGACAAATCCATTCGTGCTTTCTGGCATGCCGTAGATCTTCTCGTGTGGTCTATTTTCTTCTTTAAGTGCCTCAGCTTGAACTTCAAGAATTTGAGACGGAAGTGGTGATCTAATTGTCATACCCAATGATCTAACTCTGAGGGGTCTAAGTCGTTCCTTTCGACTCAAGGCATCTGCTACAACATTTGCCTTCCCCGGGTGATAACGAATCTCACAATCATAGTCGCTTAGTAACTCCAGCCATCGGCGTTGCCTCATATTCAACTACTTTTGATCTAAAATGTGCTGAAGACTCTTGTGATCGGTGAAGACCGTACACTTGGTTCCATATAGGTAGTGTCTCCAGATCTTAAGAGCGAATACTACCGCTCCTAATTCTTGATCATGAGTAGTGTAGTTCTCTTCGTGTGGTTTAAGTTTTCTAGAAGCATAAGCGATTACTTTAAATCTTTGCATCAATACGACACCCAAACCTTGGATTGATGCATCGCAATATACCACGAAGTCCTCACTTCCTTCGGGTAATGCCAAAATTGGTGCTTCACAAAACTTCTTCTTCTTCTGGGTTAACTCGGTCAAAGGTTTAGCAATCCTTGAAAAACCTTCAATAAATCTCCGATAGTATCCGGCAAGACCTAAAAATTGGCGTATCTCGGTAGGACTCGTAGGTGACGCCCAATTTTTAACAGCTTCGATCTTGGCGGGATCAACATGAATGCCTTTACTGTCGATAACATGCCCAAGAAATTGCACTTTCTCGATCCAAAAATCACACTTTGAAAATTTGGCGTACAATTTATCTTCTCTGAGCAGTGTCAGTATAACCCTTAGGTGTTCTGCGTGCTCTTCCTTACTACGTGAATAAATAAGGATATCATCGATGAATACAATCACAAACTTGTCCAAATAGGGTTTGCACACTCGGTTCATTAAGTCCATAAATACAGCGGGTGCATTTGTTAGACCGAATGGCATTACTTGGAATTCGTAGTGGTCGTATCTCGTTCTGAAAGCTGTCTTAGGGATATCCTCTTCCCTAACTCTCAGTTGGTGATAACCTGACCTTAAATCAATCTTCGAGTAAACACTCGATCCTTGTAGTTGATCAAACAGATCGTCAATCCTTGGCAATGGATATCGATTCTTCACCGTAAGTTTGTTCAACTCACGATAATCGATAGACATCCTGAAGGTTCCATCCTTCTTCTTTACAAACAACACAGGTGCTCCCCACGATGACGAACTAGGGCGTATAAATCCTTTATCTGACAATTCCTGCAATTGCTCAGATTACTCTTTCATCTCAGATGGTGCTAGCCTGTAGGGTGCTCGTGCTACGGGTGCTGCTCCTGGCACCAAGTCGATTTGAAATTCCACTTGTCGTGTTGGCGGAAGGCTAGGCAAGTCTTCAGGGAATACCTCAGGAAAATCCCTGATTACTGGCACATCCTGAAGTCGCTTATCCTCCGACTTCCTCTCGGTGACTTGAGCTAAAAAGACTTGACATCCTCGTTCGATGTACTTCACAACTTTGACGCAAGAAATGAAGCTTAGACGTGTTTTACTTCGCTCGCCGCGAACAATCAGGGTTTCGTTATTCAGGGGAATGTGAACGACTTTCTCGTCACAAATGATCTTAGTGCGGTTCTTGGATAGCCAATCCATTCCTATAACGACGTCGAAACTACCAAGCCTAATAGGCATAAGGTCAATGACAAATGGGGTGTCTAATAGTCGCAGGGTGCAACCCCGGAGTATAGTGTTAGTGCTCACTAGCTTTCCATCGGCTAGTTCAATCTTGTATGTAGTGTCTAGTTTGGTCGGTGTAATACTAAGTAGAGGTGCAAGAGAAATAGATACGAAACTTTGGTCGGCTCCAGAATCAAATAAAACTTTAACAAGGCGGTTGTTTAGATAGAACGTACCCGTGACTACGTTCGGATCTTGCTGGACATTTCCATCTCCCAGCACGTATGCTCTCCCACGTGCATTGTTATCCTTGTTAGGGCACTGACGCCTGTAGTGTCCTTTCTCCCCACAAGTATGGCATACTACAGCCACGGGTTGCAAGTTAGCTCCTGTAGCCTTGCAATCTTGTGTCTTATGTCCAGTCCTTGAACACTTCCCACACTTAGCATAACAGGTCCCAGTGTGGTGCATCTTACACTTGTCACAAAACGGGGCAGGTCCAGCATACCCAGTATTCTTAATTGGCGCGGCAACATAAGCTTTAGCAGCTTCCTATCGTCGGTTCTGTTGGTTGTGGTGGGTGTTTCTGTCATGGTGGTAGTTGCGATTGGGGTTACGGTTGTTGTTGTTGTTGTTGTTGCTGTTGTTGTAGTTTGTCTTCTGATCATCAAACTTCCTTTTGTGATTGTTGTTCCCCTGAGCAGAGTTACGCTTAATCTCCCGGTCTAGCACTCTTTGGGCAATAGTCATTGCTTCTTCCAAAGATTGAGGCTTCGACGAGGTGACGTTTCCCTCAATGCTCCTGGGTAGTCCCTCAATGTACTTTTCCAACAACTTCTCCAAGTCGGGAACCTTCGAAGGGCAAAGTGTGGCAAGTTCCTGAAATCTCCTATCATAAGCCCTGAGGTCACTCCCTTTTACGACCAACAGGTGAAACTCATCTTCTAGTTTCTTAACTTCTCCTCTTGGACAGAACTTCTTCAAAATCTTTTCCTTAAAGTCAGCCCAGGTGATCTGATAGGCCTCCTCCACACCTATCTTTTGAGCAGTCGCGTTCCACCAAGACAACGCGTCTTCCAACAATGTTCCAGTAGCAAACGAGACTCTGTTTTCAGCGGCACAACCGCTCCTCACAAACACAGTCTCAGTTCGCTCAAACCATCTAGCAAGTTCTGTTACTCCTTCAGTGCCTTTGAAGTGGGATGGTTTACAAGCAATGAAGTCCTTATAGGTGCACTTCCGAGTCGCAGCGGACTCGCTTTCAGCAGTGGCTCGGTTATTGCTACTAGTTCGCGCCATTGCGGCAGCCTGCTCTTCCAAAAGCTGCAGCAACACTGTCGGCGACCAACTTTCTGATAGCAGCTTGGGTCATAGCGGGTGACGAGGTAGCAGTAGCGGTTTTCCTAGGGGCCATAACTCTATAAAATCGGAAGTGTATAAGTAAGAATCCCAACATCGATCAATAACAAGAGAAATAATATAACCAAGCTCATAATAGTCGAGATCATCACAAAATACATCACAATCACACCATACATACATCAATATAAACCATATCATTCATAAATAATCATCACGACATGTAACAACACACATGGAAATTATAATGAATCTCAATATGGGAGCATAATATAAGATCAAACAACTGAATCATCATAATATCAATACAGTACAATCATAACCAACATAAATTTTTAATAATTTGAATTCATTGTTTCAAAAACAATAAGATACAACATTATTAATGCCATAGGTGGCAAGTTAAGATGTCTCTAAATGTAGTGATATGTCATAGATCTATGAAGGTCCAGGTGTGCCTCCTGATCTCCTCTCTAGCTCTCTGATGATCCGGATCAGCTCCATCATCTCCTCATCTCTGGATCTCTCTCGGGCCTGAATCTCCTCAATCGTGGCTGAAAGAGCGTGAATGGTAGCACTATATGTGGCCAACTCCTGTGTCTGATGCTCTAGCATCTGCTGCGTGATGATCGCTATCTCTCTCAAATCCTCAGTCTCGTGCCTCTGTACGTCTAGCCGGTGACCAAACTCAGTGATAGTAGCCTGTGCCTCCTCAAGCTCTGTCCCCATCATCTCAAATACCATCTCTAGAGCTGTCCTATGCACTACGAGGCTCTCGATCTCCTCCTCCATAATCTCAATTCTCTCCAAGGATATATCCTCAATAACGCTCAATAGCTCATCAAGTCGATCCTCATGTCTAACCAACCTAGCAGCCAGTAGGGGGATAGTATGGTGTATCGGCTCTCTAGTGACCGGTAACACTGCTGAAGAACTCTCTCCAAGCTCAGCAGCCCTAGGTGACCCCTCAATAAACCTCCATTGTCGAATGTACTCAATCAAAAACGACCATCGGCGGGCATCAACAACCTATGAATGCCGGGTGAAGTAGTGGTCTCAACAGGAGTGGGTGAAGGTGATGTAATAGGTGACAAAACAGGTGATGATATCGGCACAGTAGTAGTCTGAGAGTAGAAAATCGTAGGTGGTGGCATGGGTGGCAAAACCTCAAAAGAGTGGGGTGCGGTGTAAGTAGGCAGCATATACGGGTGTGGCTCAGGTAATGGTGATACAGGTGATGGTGATCGAGATGGTGAAGGTACGGGTGATGCCATAGGTGTCAGCTCAGGCATAAAAGCAGGTGGTAGTACAGGTGGTGGTACAGATGCAGATACAGGTGGTGTAACAGTAGAAGTAGGCAAAATACAGACTCGTTTCCGAGCCGTGCATTTGCGGGTAAAGCTATCATCATGGTATCGAAACAACTCTCCGAACGGCTCAGGCTCAAAGGGCTCAAGAGTCCTCACTCGCTTGAGCCGACGGATCGGTGCAGGCGGGGATGGTGGTGGAATAGATGCAGCAGTATCAGAAGTATCGGAGTCAGAAGACTCGTCATAAGCATCTGAACCGGAATGATGACTAGCAGGTGGTGTAGGGCGGTCATCAGCCGCAAGAAACTGCTGAGACATGAGATACTGATCATACATGTACTGGTCTTGTGTCATAGGTCCATAGACATGACGAAAAAGCGGCTGTGTAGCAAAAGAATCAATGGGTGTAGAAGCAACCTCACCCTCCTCGAAGGGCTCAGTATCAGCAGATGGGTCTCCAGATGGGATAGGAGATGGAATAGCAGGTGATACAGGTAGGGTGTCATGGTCAGAATCATGGGTGTCTCGGGTGTCCAGGGTGTCATAGTCAGATAAGTCAATAGTAGGGTGGGTAGATGATGCCGGCACGACGTCATCGCTATCAGACAAGATAATAATCGGGAGCGACATGGTACTGTAATATCCCAAAATAATATTAATATAAGTCATTTAGTCTACATAATGCTACATGCACAGTGATCATGGTGTCATAGTGAACTTAGTGCAATGGGTGCTAAAAATCAAACCTCAAACATGATGTTGGCAAGCGCTGGCACGGAGGGCACTTCGGTGAGAAATAGTTCGTTTAGAAATCCGGTGTGGTTATAGTCCAATTGATGCGTGGGAATTGCACCAGGTTTTACCTCTCAAGGGATCTTGAGAAGCTTACAACCCCCACCAGGCAGTGTACCTGATCGATGTAGTATAGTATAATGACAAGTACCGGGGGATTGATCGTTCAGCTAGGAATAGTGTCGCTAGGCTTAGAAAACCTAAGAACTAGGTCTAGAGATGAAGGATGATTCTTTTTGTATTTTTATATTTTTATGAAAGCAAGTAAAAATCTCGGGTTTTAAGGAGTTGGGCGGAATTAGTTGCTAGTCAACTAACCCAATACTAAAGATGCAATCAAAATAAAATACTAAAAATGAAAATAAACTAAAATTATACTAAGGTTGTGAGCAATATGTGAGAGAATTGTGTTTACTTAGATTTCACTACTCCCTAGATATCTTTTACATGTTAATTACTTGTTATAGTTGCGTGGATGACGGATTGTATTCCTTAATACCGTTCATGGGGTGGCGTACTTACTTCCCCAATCCTATGAGCGCCTACTTCACTCCTATGTCGAGCTAGCTAAAAAGCTCCTAACAAGGGATCACTAGAATTTGCTCATGCATTAAATACAACCAATAAAACCTAGTACACATCAGTTCATGTTTCCTAAGACGTTCAAGCATGTTACACAATGGAGATCTACCAGTTTTCTTAAGCCTAACATTGAAATCATTTATCCAATACAACCATAAACAAGTAATCAACACATAATTAACATCTAGGTTTCATTAGATCTAAGCAAACACAAGATAAATCTAGCCTAACATGTTGAAATCAAGACAAGCACAAGATATAGACAACCAACACATAGACATATTGATTGAATTAAGAGAAGACTTATCTTAATTGAACATGAAAGGATTCAAGGGGTGAAAACCCTTGAAAATACTGTAAAATACGACCTAGGGTTTACAAGGTTCGACCCTAGTTTTCTCCACACCAAGTTACACTCTAATGAATGAAAATTACAAAACTATATATAGATTTTGATAGGTGACGGCGTCAAGAACAAAAGTCTGACGCCGTCATCTCGCCGCCAAATAGTTCCTCGGACTGCCTAGATTTGGGTCTGACGCCGTCATGTGTAATCCTTCTCCAGGCCGTCACCAAAATTACTCTTGACGCCCTTCTTATGACGCCGTCAGGTTTGTACTGGGCCGTCACCACTTTTACTCCTGACGCCGTCAGGATTTTCTTCTTGACGCCGTCAGGTACTGTTTTCAGCATGGAAAATTAAGTCTTTGGCATTTTCTTCACTTTTATGCTCCAAAAACGTCTGAATTGCTTCCTTTTCCAGAATTCACTCCCAAAGTACCTAAAATCACAAAAGGAACGATTTAGGGCAATATTTGATCAAATAAATTCAATTCCGGGCTTAAATGACCCCCTAAAAGTGGTTCATTTTTCGCCTCATCATATACCCTTACACTTGAGATTTGCTTGTCCTCAAGCAAATGCGCTTTTATTCTAATCAAAATACAAGCTAGGGGTCATTTAACACTAATATAAAAGTAATTACAACAAATAATCATTCCACTAAAGACCAAAGACAAGCACGGAGGTCATATACTAGCACCTCACAAATAGTGTTTAGATACTCTCATCTCTTGGGTGTAATAAAGTAATATCACAATATGGAAATGGAAAACATCTCTCACTACCTGTCATAACAAAATAGATTAAAGAGGTCTTTTAAAGGGTTGTAATGTTAGATGTAGGGATATGGAATACATGGTTTTGTTGGATATAGGCAGTCTTTACTGATGGCGAGTTAACAATCTTGGTTAATTACATGTACAATATGGCGTTGCTAAGCCAAGACTAGACTCGATTTAAGCTAATAAATGAAAAATAACAAAACATAAAATGAAACATAGAATGAAACGGGATGGTAGTCCGTATTTTTTTTATTTTTTTATTTTTATTTATTTATTTTTTTTTTGCATACACTCTTACCCTACCATCCAAAATAATACATCATAGGGGATGAAAATTCCCCTTACACTTGAATCTTTACATACTTTACAATAAACTAATCTAATGACTTGAATCAAGATAATCAAAACACTTGGAGTACTTTTAAGATTAATGCATATATGGGGGTAATAAATGTTGTTCTTCCCAATTACTCCATACTATTAGTACTTTACCCATGAGTCCCAATCGTCCCAAAACAATATGTACAAGGATATGACTCGACTTAGCAACCATGTAATCAATTAGATAATTAACTTAGGGTTTAAACAAATAACAATAATGCACTAAAGATGAGTGCATACATGGAAGGCTAAGGCGATTTGGGTGTACATTTAAGTGGGGTGTAACAAAATTTTCCTTTAAGTAAGATGCTTAAAGTTAGAAACGAAAAGATAGGCTCGGAGGGGTGTACTAGGGGTTTCGTGTATTAAAAATGAGTACAATGCTAAGGTGTGGGAAAAATTAGTTGACTTAACTAGCCAAGTAATATGACATAAATGGTCAAGTAATTATGATACGGGTTTAACACAAGGGTGATCCTAATGCCTCTTATCATGTAGTAAATCCTACTACACGAATGTAGTCTCACTAGCGGTCTCGGGATGCATCACTAACGCAAGTTCTAGAATCTAAATGCTACCGGTACACACATAAGCACGAATAATGAGTGCTTCTCCTATCAAATCTAAAGGCGAACCTCACATATTTGGGTGGAAAATTTTTTAAGTGGTATGGTTTTGTGCTAGTCATACAATCTCCTATCCATGAGACGCTTGCTATGGCTAAAGTTTCACTCCTAAATGTTGTAAAAAATTTTAAATTTGGCGCTAAAATTACACTAACAAGTATTTCTCATAGTTTTATTACACACCTACTATCAAACAAACAAACTCAAGCGAAAGTGTATCTGTAAGGTATCATCATTTTATCCTCCCCTTACACTTAGGATGAACATTGTCCCCAATGTTCAAGTAAAGAATGTAAAATTGAAATAAGTAAAAAGAATGAAATCAAATACTCCCTGATTCACTCGGTATGGATAATAAGGTGGCCAGGTTAGATCTTCCTCCAAGAAAATGAACAATCAAAGCTTCCCTTCCAGAATGTAAATCATCTTCTTGTCATACATAACCTGTAAAACCTGAGAAAACAGACAAGGCAACCTCGCATAAAATCCGCGGCAATCTATATATGCTAATAAATCCTAGAAAACAAAATAAGATATAACGCTTGTGGAATGATGTTTGCAGATTTCCTGGAGATTATAAAACTAATGATTCAACAAAAACCTTAAAACTCCGTTAGAAAAACAAAATTGGTAAAATTTCCAGATTTTTGCACGTGACGCCGTCAAGAGTAAACTCTTGACGCTGTCAGATGTGATCTGCAGAAATCCTTATGTTAAGTTTCCGAAAAATTTCTGGAAAAACTTGGTCCTACTTCCTGGAAAATCCTGCAAAACATCATTATGACTCGATACAAGCATTTGACTCTAACAAATACGAATATACATGTTCACTTAATATTGTGGAGGATCATGATCAAGTTTGTTTCTTAAAAACATATTTGGGGTTTCCCCTTACACTTATCTTTTGGAAAATACCTTTGGATGAAGTTAAGACTAAGCCAAACAACAAAGTAAAGTATTTTCATTATTTTAATTTTGAAACATGATCTACCAACAATAAAAATGAAACATGCATACGGAAGCAAATAACAAACAAACAAGAATAAAAATCACACAAAGCATGGGTTGCCTCCCAAGAAGCGCTTTTCTTTATTTACGAGTCTTGTAGCTAGACTCAAGGTCATGTGTTACGTTTTCCTTTCCCACTTTTGTGCCGACTCAAAACATCTAACCCAATTCTCATCACGCTTGTATTCCGGGCCTAGATTCATGCAACCTGAATAATATGTTCGCCTCCTTTCATAACAAACATCATCATCAATTCCCTCTTCCTTAACCTTATAAGGTCGAATCTCATCAATTTTCAGATTCTTGATGCCCTTTAATTCTTCCTTCATATGAGGCATCATAAAAGTAATCTTTTCCATCTCATCACTAAACTGAACTATTCCCTTATCATGATCCCAATACATCTTAGTATTCTCAACAAAAGGCCGTCCTAGAACTATTTCTCCTAGGTGTGGATTTATAATGCCTCTAACATCTTCTAGGATTACAAAGTCGCATTGATAAGTAAAATTTCCTATAAAGATGTGTACCCCTTTTACTCTCCTGACGAAATTACATAATCTATTAGAGTTGTAAGGGTCTTTTCTAGGGCTTAACCTTTCATTCATTATCCAGTTGTAATAGAGCCTAGACATAATATTCATGGGTGTCTTTAAGTCAATGTATGTATGCTCTCTAGACATGTACCCAATCATGCAAGGAATTTTTATGTTCCTGAAGTTATGCCTCCTAATCCATGGTATCTTTCTATATTTTGAGGGGCAAGGGTGTTGTAAAAGGAAACTATGGTAACTCAATTCATCCGGGGTTGGAGCGAAGTCCGTAAACTCAATTTTTATTTGGAGAGGCTTAACGAATTCCTTAAATGTGTTAACTTCTCTCTTTCTTCTTTCACGCGCTATAAGCCTCTTGCTAACTTCTAAACGGCGACTCTCTAAATCCATAAAGACCAAACTAGTACAAACAAAAACACGAAAAAATAAGATAGACTAAAGAAAACCTAAAAATGAAAATAAAATCTTACTAAAAAGGAATCTAGCAAGTAGACCTAATAAAAAGAAATTCTAACCTAGACAATAACTATTCTCCGGCAACGGCGCCAAAAACTTTGATGCGTGGGAATTGCACCAGGTTTTACCGCTCAAGGGATCTTGAGAAGCTTACAACCCCCACCAGGTAGTGTACCTGATCTATGTAGTATAGTATAATGACAAGTACCGGGGGATTGATCGTTCAACTAGGAATAGTGTCGCTAGGCTTAGAAAACCTAAGAACTAAGTCTAGAGATGAGGGATGATTCTTTTTGTATTTTTATATTTATATGAAAGCAAGTAAAAATCTCGGGTTTTAAGGAGTTGGGCGGAATTAGTTGCTAGTCAACTAACCCAATACTAAAGATGCAATCAAAATAAAATACTAAAAATGAAAATAAACTAAAATTATACTAAGGTTGTGAGCAATATGTGGGAGAATTCTGTTTACTTAGATTTCACTACTCCCTAGATATCTTTTACATGTTAATTACTTGTTATAGTTGCGTGGATGACGGATTGTATTCCTTAATACCATTCATGGGGTGGCGTACTTACTTCCCTAATCCTATGAGCGCCTACTTCACTCCTATGTCGAGCCGGCTAAGAAGCTCCTAACACGGGATCGCTAGAATTTGCTCATGCATTAAATACAACCAATAAAACCTAGTACACATCGGTTCATGTTTCCTAAGATGTTCAAGCATGTTACACAATGGAGATCTGCCAGTTTTCTTAAGCCTAACATTGAAATCATTTATCCAATACAACCATAAACAAGTAATCAACACATAATTAACATCTAGGTTTCATTAGATCTAAGCAAACACAAGATAAATCTAGCCTAACATGTTGAAATCAAGACAAGCACAAGATATAGACAACCAACACATAGACATATTGATTGAATTAAGAGAAGACTTATCTTAATTGAACATGAAAGGATTCAAGGGGTGAAAACCCTTGAAAATACTGTAAAATACGACCTAGGGTTTACAAGGTTCGACCCTAGTTTTCTCCACACCAAGTTACACTCTAATGAATGAAAATTACAAAACTATATATAGATTTTGATAGGTGACGGCGTCAAGAACAAAAGTCTGACGCCGTCATCTCGCCGCCAAATAGTTCCTCGGACTGCCTAGATCTGGGTCTGACGCCGTCATGTGTAATCCTTCTCCAGGCCGTCACCAAAATTACTCTTGACGCCCTTCTTGTGACGCCGTCAGGTTTGTACTGGGCCATCACCACTTTTACTCCTGACGCTGTCAGGATTTTCTTCTTGACGCCGTCAGGTACTGTTCTCAGCATGGAAAATTAAGTCTTTGGCGTTTTCTTCACTTTTATGCTCCAAAAACGTCCGAATTGCTTCCTTTTCCAGAATTCACTCCCAAAGTACCTAAAATCACAAAAGGAATGATTTAGGGCAATATTTGATCAAATAAATTCAATTCCGGGCTTAAATGACCCCCTAAAAGTGATTCATTTTTCGCCTCATCACCAATGTTTTGAAAAATCATTTGGTTCTCTATAACCATGGCTCTGATGCCAATCTGTAACACCCCAAAATTTGATAAGCAGCGGAAGTCTAATCGGGGTTATTACAGTTTAGTACATAGTCATACTCTTAAAAAACAATTCAAAAGAGAGTCAATATCATTCCATGAAAACTCAAAGTAGTCAGAGTAACAAACATTTTTCCAAATGTTAATTATTTCGCAAAATAAGTAATGAGTTTGAAAAGAATGATATTATTATTCAAATAAAAGGGAGGTCCTGTGCCCTTTTGCCAGCTCCGTGCCACCATGCACGCTAGTTACCTGAGATAAAGATGCTAAAAAGTCAACACAGAGGTTGAGTGAAACCATAGTAGTTTAAATAGTAATAGTGTGAACACAAGTCAAGTATTTGAAATAAACAAGTCAAGATAGATAGGTATTGACTAAATCGGGTGTCATATTGCTCCTAAGCCTCACGAAGCTCAAGCCTTAACATAGTATCAAAATATCATAAAGATAAAAATTACTTACACCACATGGGTGTAAATAACAAGGGGCCCTCGGTGATGGAAATGTACTCGGTTTCCATGTTACTTCGAATATAGCACACCTCCTGCCAAATAATCACTTTGACAGAGATGGGCTGCCGTTCCAATAGATCTATTAGCTATATTCATGCTCACTCGCAAGTGATTAAGGTTCGTGATATGAGGGACTTGCAGTACGGGAGTCAACTTAAGCAATATCAGATAGTAACAGCATACAGAAAATACTTGTGTTCGGTTTATAGCATGTATCTCCCCACGGGGTTTAGAAATAATTAAAATGTGGGACCATAAGGTGTGGGTGAATCACAACGGTGCTCAAAGGTGACAGTGTACTGCTACGACTAGCAATGAAATTCCTCCGACTTGCGACCTATAAATATATAGTCATCGGTGTCTTAGATTCGATTCGTAATTGACATGTGATATGTCATGAGTACGGTGATATTGATTCGGGTGTCTTAAATATATTCCAAAATAACTTTACGTAGTTATTTGCAACGTTGATACGAACCGGTGTTCAATAAATGTTAATTCCTTCGTGAAAATAATATCGTTAAAAATATTTATAATTAAATATTTTTAGTAAAGTTACATATTTATTTTTTAGTTACAAAGTATATATATATATATTTATATATGTAAAATAATTATTTAACAAAATATCTTTGTCCAAATTTTACCTTTAACTTTAATAAAGTTACACTTTTTACCCTTTGGTAAAAAACGATTACATTTTAGTCCTTGTTATAACTTTTTACACTTTTACACCTCGATCTTTGGAAAAATATAGTTTCTACCCTCTAGTTTTATTAGAAATTTACTGTTTCCACTATAGTCCGAAAGTTTGGTGGTTTTGACAGTTTTAGTCCTTTAACGATAACTTTTGCAAAAATAGTCCTTCGTTAAGTTTTTGAAAAAACAAACCTTTTTGGTACAATAATAGCAACATTTCATCTTAATTGTGTTCCTCAAAATCAGCTTTTAAAGTTTTAAAAATATTTCGAATTCCTATTAGTTTCAAACCGAAATTTCCTTTTGAATTCGTACCTGGGCTCGTTAGCCCATGCCAGGCCCAAGTGGCGTTTCTTGTTTGTATAAAATAGTGCTCGGCATGGTTTAGTTTAGGCGTAGTTTTCTTAGTATAAGATCGAGAGTGTCTTGCATGTTTCGTTAGTTTGGTTAAGTGTGAGTCGAAAAATTAGAGTGTCGAATAATATATGTAGGTTGTACGTATAAAAATGAAATTGTGAGCCCATTCCTCAAGGGTATCTGATACGTGGGAATCGCACTAGGCTTTACCTCTCAAGGGATCTTGAGAAGCTTACAACCCCCACCAGGCAGTGTACCTGATCGTTGTAGAATAGTATAGTGACAAGTACCGGGGGATTGATCATTCAGCAAGGAATAGTGTCGCTAGGATTAGAAAACCTAATTACTAGTGCTAAAGATGATGGAAGATTATTTTTGTGTTTTTATATTTTTTTGAAAGCAAATAAAATCTCGGGTTTGAAGGATTTGGGCGGAATTAGTTGCTAGTCAACTAACCCAATACTAAAAAAACGCAATCAAAATAAAAGGCTAGAAATGAAAATAAACTAAATTATACTAAGGTTGTGAGCAATAAGTGGAGAAAATGTGTTTACTTAGATTTCACTACTCCCTAGACATCTTTTACACGTTAATTACTTGTTATAGCTGCGTGGATGACGGATTGTATTCCTTAATATCATTCATGGGGTGGCGCACTTACTTCCCCAATCCTATGAGTGCCTACTTCACTCCTATGTCGAGCCGGCTAAGAAGCTCCTAACATGGGATCATTAGAATTTACTCATGCATTAAATAAAACCAATAAAACCTAGTGCACATCGGTTCATGTTTCTTAAGACGTTCAAGCATGTTACCATTTGGAGATCTGCCAGTTTTCTTAAGCCTAACATCGAAATCATTCATCCAATACGACCATAAACAAGTAATCAACACATAATTAACATCTAGGTTTCATTAGATCTAAGGAAACACAAGATAGATCTAGCCTAGCATGGTGGAATCAAGACAAGAAAAAGATATAGACAACCAACACATAGACATATTGATTGAATTAAAAGAATACTTATCTCAATTACACTTGCAAGGTTTCAAGGGCTGAAAACCCTTGAAAAACCTGTGAAGATCGTACTAAGTTCGGCCTTAGGGTTTCTCCAAAACTTCCTTTCTTTATGTGTAAAAAATTAGAAAACTATATATAGGAAATAGGGTCTGACGGCGTCAAGAACAAATTTGTGACGCCGTCACCTCGCCGCCAAAATACTTCTCGGACTGCCTTGATCTACATCTGACGCCGTCATGTGTTATGGTCTTCCACGCCGTCACGTCTTTTACTCTTGACGATCTACTTGTGACGCCGTCATGTTTGTACTGGGCCCTCATGCAAATCACTCTTGACGCCGTCACCTACTGTTTCCAGCTTGGAAAATTGAGACTTTGCCGTTTTCTTCACTTTTATGCTCCAAAAACGTCCAAAATGCCTTCTTTTCCAGATTTCACTCCCAAAGTATCTAAAATCACAAAAGGAACGATTTAGGGCAATATTTAATCAAATAAATTTAATTCCGGGCATAAATGACCCCCTAAAAGTGGTTCATTTTTTGCCTCATCAGTATCGAGGCATGTACAAAAATAGTCATAAGTGTAACGAAAATATATACTTAGAAAATAAAGTGTGTCGTGTGAGAAACTTAACGTGATATGCATGAAACTAGAGTAGGAAATAAAATAGGGAAACAACGACTTACAACACCAAAAGGTGGTGAAGATCCACGTAGCAATGAGACGAAGGAAAAATGAATGTCGAGTGAACTTGAAAACCTTACGAATAGTGTTTAGATACTCACATCTCTCGGGTGTAATAAAGTATAAATTACAATATGGAAACGGAAGATATCTGTAACTACCTGTCATAGCAAAATAAACTACCATAGGCTTGGGAAAGGATCAAACCTCCACCACATGGCGTAAGCACCTAGGATAAACTATCAAAGAGGTCTTTTAAAGGGTTGTATCGTTAGGTGTAGGGATATGAAATACACGGTTTTGTTGGATAAAGGCAGTCTTTACTGGTGGCGAGTTAACAATCTTTGTTAATTACATGTACAACATGGCGTTGCTAAGCCAAGACTAGACTCGACTTAAGCTAATAAATGAAAAATAACAAAAATATAAAATGAACATAGAATAAAAAGGGATGGTAGTCCTTTTTTTCTTTTCTTTTTTTTTTTTTTTTTTTGCATACACCATACACTCTTACCCTACCATCCAAAATAATACATCATAGGGGATGAGAATTCCCCTTACACTTGAATTTTTACATACTTTACAATAAACTATTCTAATGACTCGAATTAAGAAAATCAAAACACTTGGAGTACTTTTAAGATTAACGTACGTACGGGGGTAATAAATGATGTTCTTCCTCATTACTCCATAAAATAAATACTTTACCCAATCGTCCCAATCGTCCCAAAACAATATGTACAAGGATATGACTCGACTTAGCAACCATGTAATCAATTAGATAGTTAACTTAGGGTTTAACAAATAACAATAATGCACTAAAGATGAACGCATACACGGAAGGCTAAGGCGATTTGGGTGTACATTTAAGTGGGGTGTAACAAATTCTTCTTTTAAGTAAAATGCTTAAAGTTAGAAACGAAAAGATAGGCTCGGAGGGGTGTACTAGGGGTTTCGTGTATTAAAAATGAGTACAACGCTAAGGGTGTGGAAAAAATTAGTTGACTTAAGTAGTCAGGTAATAAGACTTAAATGGTCAAGTAATTATGATACGGGTTTAACACAAGGGTGATTCTAATGCCTCTTATCATGTAGTAAATCCTACTACATGAATGCAGTCTCACTAGCGGTCTCGGGATGCATCACTAACGCAAGTTCTAGAATCTAAATGCTACCGGTACACTCATAAGCACTAATAGTAAATGCTTTTCCTATCAAATCTAAAGGCGAACCTCTCATATTTGAGTGGAAAATTTTTCTGAATATACGGTTATGTGCTAGTCATACAATCTCCTATCCATGAGACGCTTGCTATGGCTATAGTTTCACTCCTAAATGTTGTAAAAAAATTTAAATTTGGCGCTAAAATTGCACTAACAAGTATTTCTTATAGTTTTATTACACATCTACCATTAAACAAAACAAACTCAAGCAAAAGTGTACATGTAAGGTATCATCATTTTACCCTCCCCTTACACTTAGGATGAACATTGTTCCCAATGTTCAAGTAAAGAATGTAAAAGTGAAAAAGTAAAAAGAATGAAATCAAATACTCCCCTGATTCGCTCGGTATGGATAATTAGGTAGCCAGGTTAAATCTTCCTCCAAGAAAATGAACAATCAAAGCTTCCCTTCCAGAATATAAATCATCTTCTTGTCATACATAACCTGTAAATCCTGAGAAAATAGACAAGACAACCTCGCATAAAATCGGCGGCATCCTATATAAGTTTCTAATTCCTAGAAAACAAAGTAAGATATAATGCTTGTGGAATGAAGTTTGCAGATTTCCTGGAGATTATAAAACTTAATAATTCACAAAAACCATAAGACTCCGTTAGAAAAACAAAACCGGTAAAATTTCCAGATTTTTACCCGTGACGCCGTCAAGAGTTAACTCGTGTCGCCGTCAGGATTGACCTGCAGAAATTCTTATGTTAAGTTTCCGGAAAATTTCTGGAAAAACTTGGTTCTACTTCCTGGAAAATCCTGCAAAACTTCATTATGACTCAATACAAGCATTTGACTCTAACAAATACGAATACACATGTCCATTTAATATTGTGGAGAATCATGATCGGCTTGTTTCTTAAAAACATATTTGGGGTTTCCCCTTACACTTATCTTTTGCAAAAATACCTTTAGGTGGAGTTAAGACTAGGCCAAAACAACAAAGTAAAGTATTTCCACTTTTTAATTTAGAAACATGATCTACCAACAATAAAAATAAAGCATGCATACGAAAGCAAATAACAAACAAACAAAGAAATAAAATGAAAATCACACAAAGCATGGGTTGCCTCCCAAGAAGCGCTTTTCTTTATTTACGAGTCTTGTAGCTAGACTCAAGGTCATGGGTTACTACGCGACCTCATCATTGGTTTCACTTTCTAGGTCGTCTTCTAAACCAGTTTTGTATTCCGGACCTAGTTGCAAGCATTCTTTGTAGAAACCAAGCATCCTATTTTTCACATACTCTACTCCTCTACGTCTATCCTCATCATTCCTATAATAAGCCGCTTGCTTGTGTTCCTTTTCGAAATTAGAGAGAAGGCGGTATTGCTCAATTTTGTAAGGCATTTGGTAGGCAACCTCATCATTCTCTTCCTTGTATCTAACTATACCTAAAGTCGGGTCATAACTCATCCTAGTGGCCTCAACAAATGGTTTCCCGAATATTTTTTAGCTTAGGCAAGCATCTATCACTGGGTGAGTGTCCTCTACTATCATAAAATCTATCTCATAAGTGAGATTGCCTATAATCACATGCAATCCCTTCACTCTTCCTGTAAAATTACTTATCAAATTCTTATTGGGCATCACCCTAAAATCAAGTTGCTTTTTCATTACCCAATTGTAATAAGTCCTAGTCATGATGTTTACGGGAGATCTAGGATCGATGTAAGCTTTCCATATATGCATATGCCCAATGTTGCATGGTATGTTAATGTTAGAAGGGTCTCCCATTTTGATAAGGGGTGTGCCAAGGATATATGGTCTCTCGGGACTATCGAATAAATCCTTATGGTATTCCCGTTCTTCCTTGGTGGGCATCTTATCAAAGTATTTTTCTTTAGGCTCTACTTCCTCTAATTCTTCTCCCCTATTAACCTCAACTTCCCTACTCTCATCCCTAATCTCGATTTCAACTCTAACTTCATCCTTGTCACTCTCTTCTATTTCCTTATCCATTGGCTTAATGGTGACAACATTGACAAAGTGGACATGTTTAGATGATGAGGGGTCCTTAACTTGGATTCCGTTATTGGTGTCCCTAGTGTCCTTCCTAGGTGTAGTTAACGCTTGGTTGGTGAGGGCTTTCAACAAGTTGTCTATCTTATTGGTCATCTCCGTTTTTTGTTGGTTGAATTCGGTTTCAAACCTAGCTATGCGGGCTTCTTGAGATGCCATGAACTTGGACATCAATCCTTCAAGATTGTTGGTACTACCATAGTTGTTAGAAGGATTGTTGTTGAAAGTACGGTTGGAGGGTGGACCGTTTGGTTGGTGACGATTAGGCGGATTGGAAGAATTGGGTTGATTTTGTTTCCACCAAAGGTTTGGGTGATTTTTCCAAGAGGGGTTGTATGAATCACTGTAAGGGTTTGGCTCGGGCTTGAAAGTGTACCACTTATCTCCCGCTTCATCGGTACGCGAGGATGCGTAGTCCGCAAAAGCTGTTCCGGGGAGTTCCACACAATCACGAGTGTCATGGGGACCACTACATAATTCGCATGAAGAAGTGATTTTATTCACTTGGATTGAAGGCTTGGGAGCTTCGTAGGATTTCATGAGAAACTTGACTTGGTCCTCAAGTTCCATGATCCTACGGTCGGGAGTGCTAGAGTTGTTCAAAGGCAAAGATATTGCCTTGACCGTTTTGTTCAAATCACGGGGATCATTCTAACTTTCGTTGTCATAGAGAGCAAGATCTTCTATGAGTTCCCATGATTGTTCCGCACTTAGATCACGTAGCTTACCACCGGCCGATTGGTCAATGGCTCGCCTCGTGGAGAGATCGATATGGTCATAAAAGATTTGGACTTGGAGCCAAAGATCTATGCCGTGATGAGGGACTTTTTGGAGTAAGTCCTTGAAACGAGTCCATGCTTCATAAAGAGTTTCACCTTGACGTTGTTGGAACATCAAGATTTCATTTCTAAGCTTAGTAGTTCTCCCCGGTGGGAAAAATTGAGCAAGGAAACGAGTGGTGAGATCATCCCATGTGGTGATGGATCCCGCGGGTAAACGCTCTAGCCATTGACTAGCTTGATCCCGTAGAGAGAATTGGAATAGGCATAATTGGGTAGTCTCTCTAGTTTCAACACTTAGGTCTATAGAATCTATGATTTTAAAGAAGTCCTTAAGATGTTGATTTGGATCTTCGGAACGAAGTCCATGAAATGCACATCCGCTTTGCACCAACTGGATGGTGTCGGATCGCAAGGGGGTCACATTGGCTCCGGTGAGCTCAATGGTGTTTCGATAGCCTTGGTGGCTAGGTCGGGAATACTCTCCTAAGGTTCGGGGCCTAAGGGGTTCTAGTGGTGGGTTTTGTTGTGGTTGGATGACGGGTTCAAAGATGTTCCCGTTGTCCATGATGTCGGGTGGTGAAGAGTTACGAACAAAGACACAAAGAATTAAGATAGACTAAAGAAACCTAAAAATAAAAATAAAATCTTACTAGATAGGAATCTAGCAAGTAGACCTAATAAAAAGAAATTCTAACCTAGACAATAACTATTCCCCAGGCTGCGGCGCCAAAAACTTGATACGTGGGAATCGCACCAGGCTTTACCTCTCAAGGGATCTTGAGAAGCTTACAACCCCCACCAGGCAGTGTACCTGATCGTTGTAGAATAGTATAGTGACAAGTACCGGGGGATTGATCGTTCAGCTAGGAATAGTGTCGCTAGGATTAGAAAACCTAATTACTAGTGCTAAAGATGATGGAAGATTATTTTTGTGTTTTTATATTTTTTTGAAAGCAAATAAAATCTCGGGTTTGAAGGATTTGGGCGGAATTAGTTGCTAGTCAACTAACCCAATACTAAAAAAACGCAATCAAAATAAAATGCTAGAAATGAAAATAAACTAAATTATACTAAGGTTGTGAGCAATAAGTGGAGAAAATGTATTTACTTAGATTTCACTACTCCCTAGACATCTTTTACACGTTAATTACTTGTTATAGTTGCGTGGATGATGGATTGTATTCCTTAATACCATTCATGGGGTGGCGCACTTACTTCCCCAATCCTATGAGTGCCTACTTCACTCCTATGTCGAGCCGGCTAAGAAGCTCCTAACATGGGATCATTAGAATTTACTCATGCATTAAATACAACCAATAAAACCTAGTGCACATCGGTTCATGTTTCTTAAGACGTTCAAGCATGTTACCATTTGGAGATCTGCCAGTTTTCTTAAGCCTAACATCGAAATCATTCATCTAATACAACCATAAACAAGTAATCAACACATAATTAACATCTAGGTTTCATTAGATCTAAGGAAACACAAGATAGATCTAGCCTAGCATGGTGGAATCAAGACAAGAAAAAGATATAGACAACCAACACATAGACATATTGATTGAATTAAAAGAATACTTATCTCAATTACACTTGCAAGGTTTCAAGGGCTGAAAACCCTTGAAAAACCTGTGAAAATCGTACTAAGTTCGGCCTTAGGGTTTCTCCAAAACTTCCTCTCTTTATGTGTAAAAAATTAGAAAACTATATATAGGAAATAGGGTCTGATGGCGTCAAGAACAAATTTGTGACTCCGTCACCTCGCCGCCAAAATACTTCTCGGACTGCCTTGATCTACATCTGACGCCGTCATGTGTTATGGTCTTCCAGTTCGTCACGTCTTTTACTCTTGACGCTCTACTTGTGACGCCGTCATGTTTGTACTGGGCCCTCATGCAAATCACTCTTGACGCCGTCAAGATTTTCTTCTTGACGCCGTCACCTACTGTTTCCAGCTTGGAAAATTGAGACTTTGCCGTTTTCTTCACTTTTATGCTCCACAAATGTCCAAAATGCCTTCTTTTCCATATTTCACTCCCAAAGTACCTAAAATCACAAAAGGAACGATTTAGGGCAATATTTGATCAAATAAATTCAATTCCAGGCTTAAATGACCCCCTAAAAGTGGTTCATTTTTCGCCTCATCAGTATTGAGGCATGTACAAAAATAGTCATAAGTGTAACGAAAATATATACTTAGAAAATAAAGTGTGTCGTGTGAGAAACTTAACGTGATATGCACGAAACTAGAGTAGGAAATAAAATAGGGAAACAACGACTTACAACACCAAAAGGTGGTGAAGATCCACGTAGCAATGAGACGAAGGAAAAATGAATGTCGAGTGAACTTGACAACCTTACTAATATAACGACCCTCGTTCCAATGTGTAACCCAAGTCTTAGAAATGTGACCCAACTCTTCTTGCTCCAACTCCTACACGGTGTGCCTTTCCTTTGGTCTCGTTAACAAGCAAAGAGAGATGGAAAGAGTTTGTAGTTTGAGAATTTCGAATGTGTGAGAAACATGTGCATTTAATGTAGGTTTATATAGGATATCAAGAGTAGTTGTGTGTTTGATATTGTGAAACATGTCCCTTAGTTGTCATTCGAGTGTAGACAAACTTGTCTCTTGGCCTTGCTCTCTAGTTTTGTCGAGTTGATGTAGTGAGGAGTAAACGAGGGTTGACCTTGATTTGTTTAAGCATGGCTAGGTTGAGTTGAGTAATAAACAATAGGATTAGAGCACATGTGGTAATTGTTGGTTGGGGGATATGAAACACTCGACCCCTTGGTCATTAGCCGATTAGGATCACTAGGTGGATATTACGATTACTCAATGGTTCGACGGCTACGTAGGTGGATCATTGTCGCTTGATACAATGTCAAAGGGAGATTGTATGTTTTGTGTCGTGTGAGTAGGGAACCAAAAAGGAAAATGTGTGTATTATTCATGTGGTATATATGTTTGGTTCGTTCGTGTAGCATGCAACGCAAAGAAATAAACATCACAGCCATTTGGGCTTGAGGACATAAGGCCCAAACGAAATACATTGAAAGCAAAGTTGTGGTGGGCTTGATGTGGTGTTCGGCCCAGCAGTAGAGTAAAAGAAAGAATAGTTTTGGGCTCAAGGTGATATACGGCCCAAACAAAGAATAGGGTGTCGGTGACTAGATCGTTCATAACTTTAGTTTCGGTATCGGTGTCTAATACGTTCATAGCTTTATTCTCGGTGTCAGTGTCGGTGTTGATTCGGGTAGTTCATGAAAATGTAAATGGTGTCGTTCCTAGGTATATATAATTATATATATACATAGTGATAATAATTCATAATAATTATTATATACATACTTCGTTATATATATATAATAATAATATATATCGGTGTCTATTCAAGGTGTCGGGTCGCAAGTGGGAGTTACCGGTGTTAACCTCATTGGGTGATATCCAAGAGTGACAATCAGGTGATACCAGGTGACAAACATAGGGTGACCAAAATAATCGGGTGTCAAACAAACGGTGATCAAAATAATCGGGTGTCAAACAAACGGTGTCTCAAAATAATCGGGTGTCAAACAAACGGTGTCTCATATAAAAATTTCAAATTAGCCCGCAAAAATGGCTTAGTTTAGAATAGTATCGATAATTAGCATTAATAAATGACCTGGGATTTTACGGAGTATTACAACCTTTAAATATTTAGGGGTTATGATCGGAGGGAATACGTTGAAGACTGATTTTTGAGGTGACATCGTTCGTAAGCTCAATTCTCGGATGTCTAAATGGAAGTTGAAAACCCTTTCCATCGGAGGTCGCCTTACCCTCTTAAAATCGGTTTTAGGGGCCACCCCAATCTATAACATGTCACTGTTTAAAGTTCTTAAAACTCTTTTGAATCTGATGGAGTCGATACGCAGAGATTTTTTCTATGGCTTCCACGGCGAGGCTAAAAAAATTTTCTGGGTTAAGTGATCCAAAGTTCTTGCTACGAAAAAATTCGGTGGGTTAGGGGTGTCAAGTTTTTACGCTCTTAATAGAGCTCTTCTCTTCAAGTGGGTGTGGAGATTCATTCGCGTGATAACTCTTTATGGTTTCGGTTCGTTAACGCCATGCATGGTCCTCTTACCTAACATTCTGCTCGTTTTTCTTCTATATGGAGCACAATTAATCGGGAGGTTTATGCATTAAAGAACCAAGGAATTGTCTTGATTTCTCATTGTAAAATTCGTATTGGTGATGGTTTGCTTACTCGGTTCTGGAGTGACATTTGGGTAGGTGATAATAAACTCCGGGTTATGTTTCCTCGTATCTATGCTCTCTAATTACATAAAGATTGCTCTGTGGCCGATAAAATGGTATGTTCCGTCGTGCATACTTTCCGTCGAAATGTTAGAGGGGGGGGGGGGCAGAAGCTCAACAACTTGATCATCTTTTGGAATTACTCGGATCGGTGGTCCTTTTAAATTCTACAGACTGCTGGCGTTTGGACATGAATGGGAGTGGGGAGTTCACTTATTAGATGATTTCTTCCTTCCTAAAGATATCTCAGCTACACGTTGGATCAAATCAGTCCCCATCAAAATTAATGTCTTTGCTTGGAGGGCATCGCAGGATCGGCTTCCTTCTAAGCTGAATTTATTGCGCCGTGGTGTTCAAGTTGATTACCTTATGTGCCCGATTTGCAATTCTGTCCAGGAAGACATTTCGCATGTCCTTTTTACATGCGAGGTGGGTGCTGCTATTACTCGCCTTGTTTGTCGATGGTGGGATGTGGATCGGGAGTCCTTCTCTTCGTATATGGATTGGCTGTCATGGTTCAAGAACATTCGGCCGGGATCCAAAATCAAGAGCTTGTTGGAAGGTGTTTTCTACAATGCTTGGTGGGCTCTATGGAATTTTAGAAATTAAGAGATTTTTGCATCCAAAAAACCTCGGAAGGAAGTCATTTTCGATGATATCGTTGCTTGCTCTTTTTCTTGGATTTCTTCTCGATGTAAGAGTTCTTTTAGTTGGACCAGTTGGTGTCAGCATCCTTCTTTGATTTCGTTGTAATTTTCTAGCTTCTTGATAGTTCTTTATAAAAGTTGAAGTTCAAAAAAAAAAAAAAAAAAAAAAAAAAAAAAAAAAAAAAAAACTCAGTTGCAATTATCCAAGAACTGATGTTCACATTCTTGGACTTC
The DNA here is from genome assembly GCA_030686995.1 of Artemisia argyi. Classification (NCBI taxonomy): domain Eukaryota; kingdom Viridiplantae; phylum Streptophyta; class Magnoliopsida; order Asterales; family Asteraceae; genus Artemisia; species Artemisia argyi. The sequence continues at coordinate 175,914,541 of CM060694.1, forward strand.
AAAATTAGTTCAACTAAACCTCCTCCATCTAGTTGGCCAAATAGTATTTTTCTTAAAAATAAGACATATTATTAATTCACACCAAGTTCATATCCAATGGAACCCCCAAGATCATAAAAAAAAACTTAATACCATTAGTTAAAATCATTATTTCATATCCAATGGTATTTTTCTAAATAAACATTCAAATGGCCTTGATATGATGGAGAAGACTTTTGAGTAGTTTATCAAGTAACCTCGTCCTCATCCATATTTTTGTACGAAATCTATAAGTGTATAAAAACTAAGATGACATTTTATCATGTTACTTTCATTTCAACTTCATTTTTAAAGGATCTCTAAGCCCATACGACTTAATACAACTTGCTACTTTGTTATGTTTACATATAGGGACGAAACGATAGCGGGTCTTGGGAGTTCGCAGTATACCCATAGATTCTTGCGGTAGAAAAAACTCGAATTCTCTTAAATACACCTCATCCATAAAGATTGTGTTATAGTTTTGTTTAATTTCTTTAAGTACACTTATTACTGAATTTTGGTCGAGATTTCATCCTTGTTCGCACATAATTATCTTACTAATAATAATAATAATAATAATAATAATAATAATAATAATAATAATAATAATAATAATAATAATAATAATAATAATAATAATAATAATAATAATAAATAAAAAAAATAAAAAAAATGTATACATTCTACTAAATGAAAAATAAATTTCCTAATTTCCTACTTAGAGACCGTTTGTTTCATGGCTGTGAAAGAAAAGAATGCAATCGTTGTATCATTCAGGTGTTTGGTTGATAATGGGGGAACATATGAAATCATACCCATAGAAAATATAGAAAAGATATGGGGAGAGTTTTAATTGTTATTTTGATTTTCTCTTCATTTACACTTCGAATTATATTGTTTTGTTGTTTTTGTGAGGTCAATGTAATTAGTAGGGGATATAATAGTAATAATAAACTTGAAATTTTAAAATATTTGTTCAATCTTTCAAAACAGTATAAGAGCCACAATTATTATAAAACAAACAATACTTTGTATTATTCTCTCATACGTATCTTGTAAACCAATACCAAATTCAAATCCGTTTCTAATCCTTTTACACACCAATCGCACCCTTACATTTTGGCGCCATAAAAAGTAGGGAAAAAAAGTCATTTCCAACTCATATATAACACTAAAAAAGTAGCGGAAAAACATCCACGATTCAAAAATTTAGGGTTTCCTTATAATCAATCACTCACTCACGATCATTCCATCATTTCAATTAAAATGAAAGCCGATAATTGGAGACAAGGCATAGATGATCGAAGAGACGCGAGGATTTCAAAGAAACAAAAGCTCTCGAATGAGGAAGAGCTTGAAACAAAGCTAGGGTTTGATCTATATACCGAAGACGATACACGTATCAGATGGCTACTCACATTTTCTCCTACACGTAACTTATATATATATATATATATATATATATATATATATATATATATATATATATATATATATATATATATATAGAGAGAGAGAGAGAGAGAGAGAGAGAGAGAGAGAGTTAGGATCAAATAAGAATATTACTTAAAATAAGAAGGAATAAGAAGAACTATAACTACAAATCCGAGATGCACCGACCTAAATTAGATGCATCCCTATAATCTTAGATTCATTATAACGCACCATAGCGTGTTTTCTAGCTTTTAATCAGATGCATATACGTATATTATATGCATTTCATGATTTCTCTTATTTTTTGTTCCTCTACACGTGCTAAAATCTTGAAAATCAATTTGCACAATCTATACATCAAATTAACTTTCGAAACTCAAGATGTTGCATCTATATGAATAGAAATGCATCTAATGCAAGTCGTTGCATCTCAAATGCGTGGTTTTGGTCACTTCTTACCACTTCTTATTTTAATTTACTTCTTACTGGATCCCTACCCTATATATATATATATATATATATATATATATATATATATATATATATATATATATATATATATATATATATATGTATATATATGGGGACTTTATTTTCAGAACCCTGTTAAGTGCGGGAACTGCGAGAACTTCAATTTTGCATTAGAAAACATGCATGTTCATATAAAACATGTATGTTTTCTTACATACACTTTAATACAAATACCTGCGTAACATACATGTTCATATAAAACCATTTTGCATTGATATGTTGCACTTAACAGGGTTTTATATGAACATGTATGTTACGCAAATATGTGTATTAAGGTGTATGTAAGAAAACATAAATGTTTTATATGAACATGCATGTTTTCTAATGCAAAATTGGAGTTCTCGCAGTTTCCGCACTTAACAGGGTTCTGAAAATAAAGATACAATATATATATATATATATATATATATATATATATATATATATATATATATATATATATATATATATATATATATATATATATATATATACATACTAGTTGTCGAAGCCCGCCCAATGGGCGGGCATGACTTGTGATTATTCTTTGAGTGTATTATTTTTCGAATAGCAAGATATATGTATACATAGGTATTAGTTATCGGTAATAAGATATAAAAGTGGAACACATAAAAAATCATATCACCAGTTACATGTCATAAAACCTCTACCGGTTGAAGCTTGGTAAATATGTTAGTTTTAAAACTTAAAATAGGTTGTAACTAAACCCATTGAAGAGTATAAAGTACAAAGAAATAACGAAAGCCATTGAAATGGTATAAAGTACAAAGAAAACGTATATTTCATTCATAGTATTAGGTGTTACAACTTGTAGCTGAAAGGTTCTAAACTTCTTTTTTGCTCAGCAATTCACAAATAAAATGGTGTTTGATCTCTATGTATTTGGTTATACTATGAAAACTGGATTCTTAGCTATCACAATAAAGATAGTTGCTTGACTTTGCTCTTTACCTAATAACCTTCTCAACCAAACTGCTTGGCATGTGGTAGCAGTCAAAGCCACTTATTCAGCCTCTGTAGATGAAAGAGCAACTGTTGCTTGCTTTTTTGAACTCCAGGATATGATACTTGAACCCAGCATCAAATAGTTTCCAGTGGTACTGTGCCTACCATCAACTTCTCCGGCCCATACCACTGTCACTACTTCCTTCTAAATTAAACGAATCACATTTTCGGTACCAAATTCCCAACTCTGCTGATCCAGCCAAGTAACGTAGAACCCTCTTTGCATCTCCAAAGTGATGTTTAGTTGGTTGATGCATGTATCGGGAGAGGCGAAGCTGATGTCAGGTCTGGAATGCGTCATATATATGAGTCGTCCAATTAACCTTCGATATTTTCCACCATTTGCAAGTTGGATTCTGTCTTCAGCTTGAAACTTCTCTTCCGGATTCATTGGTGTGTACTCTATGTTGCATTTTAAGTTTTTAACATATTGTACTTCCTCAAAGTATCATCTATATATTTCTTTTGAGACAGAAATATTCCTTCTTTTCTTTGAATCACTTCCAGTCCCAAGAAATAATGTAGTTCACCTAAATCTGTCATCTCAAACATCGACTTAATAGAGGTTTTAAAATTTGATATGAGCTGATTATATGAGCTAGTATAAATCATGTCATCAACATAAAGAGCCTTCTTTAGTCGAAGAACTTTTTCAGGACGACTTGCTTCTTCAAAACCTGGATCGAGGCTGATCTAGTTACACTTCATCGTGTAAATCTCCATTTAGGAAAGCTGATTTCACATCAAATTGATACACTTTCCATAGTTTTTAAGATCATTCAAACAGTTTCAAAACATGCTACCGGTGAAAATGTTTCTTCATAATCGACACCTTGTTGTTGAGTAAAACCCCTTGCTACCAATCTTGCTCTGTGTTTCTAAATGCTTCCATCAGACAGGAACTTGGTTTTAAATATCCATTTTAATCTAATGGTATTATTTCCTTTTGGAAGACGATAAGCTTTAGAATTAGTGCAATATCCCACAAATATATACACTTATCTTCTAACTTATGTTTGTGACCTGTTTTCAAGGCATAACATACACTTTCAACGTAAATGACTTACAGAGGGCTTGTTACCACACCACAAATTCATATGGTGTTTGATTCCAAAAGTTATCTAGAAGACCTTTTGATTTAAGCATCGACCGAGCCATTTCAACCACGGTTCTATTCTTTCTTTCGGCTACTCCATTTTGCTCTGGAGTATAAGAAGCTGTCATTTCCCTTTTTATGCCCTGCTCTTCACAAAAAGTTCTGAATTCACTTGAAGTAAATTCACCACCACGATCAGTTATCAACACCTTTAAACATTTTCCACTTTGTTTTTCTGTCAAAGCTTTAAATATCTTGAACTTTTCAAAGGTTTCTGATTTTAATTGCAAAAAATATACCCAACTCATTCTGCTAAAATCATCCGTAAATAGAAAAAAATACCTGCTGCCCGATAAAGATTTACTCTTCATTGGACCACACAAATCAGCGTGAACTAACTCCAGACTTCAGTCGCTTGTCTCGAGTTTCCAACTGAAAAAGCCTTCTTTGCTTGTTTGCCGAGCATACTTCCTTCACAAACCTTTTTCTGGTCTTTAATTGAGGGAAGACCGCTAACCATTTCGTTATTCTTTAACAATTGCAGACTGTTGCTATTTAAGTGACCATACTATAAGTGCCACAGATCAGCATCATTCATCAACCAAAAAAAATATATATAAACATAAGAGAGCTGGTCACCATGTTTTCAGGCGGTGAATTATTGTCTGTCATACTCCCATGGCCTTGTTATCAGCCACAAAACTTTATACCATTGGTTGATAATCACTTTGTTTATTTGGTTGTGTGAAAAAAATAAAGAAAGGGCGTTATAAAGAGTTTATAAACTCATAATATTTTCTTCATTATTCAAAACTTAATAGTGACGTGCCATTGGAGCTCTAGTTGTAATTGCAGTGCTACACCTGTATTACGACCGAGTACAATTGAAGATGCCAATTTTGCAGCCAAATGCGTCATTTAATTACCACCCCACACATGTCTAAGATTACGACTATGCTTAATCCCGGGAGATAAACGATTGCATACTTTTTCTGAACGGTTTAATATTGCTAACTGGAAAACAATATGTCTTCTTTCGTTTAGTGGTTGTCAAAGTTCTGTGGAAACTGCACAACACCATCAAAGCAACAGGTATCTGAGAATCATGGCCAATTCTAAGTTGGCCATTTCTGGTACAGAGGTTTGCTGAGGTGGTGCTAAACCGATCAACATTTTTATGAAAATGGTTCAAGTTGGTTATATTTATTGCTAACGGGCCAAACGGGTAATATATAGGAAAATTAATTAAATGAGTTGAACATTGTATTATTTTTACTTACAAAAATTAAAAGAATAATATTCACCTCAATCGTGGTAGTATTGATATTACTCGAGTTTCCCAAAAGCTAAAATGCGAAAGTGGGTTGCCTTGAGTCCAACGATGCAAAATACAAAAGACTGAAAAGGCATGTGAATAAAAATACAGGTAGATATAACAAAGTAGGAAGAAAATCATGCTCACTTTGGGCTGCGGCATTACTCGGTCCCACATGTTCCTTTGCAACGTGACCCGATCCCGCGTGGTCACTGTCAAGAGGACGGGTGATTAAAACATCAACAACGCATTGTCGTCAAAGATAGCTGATATCATTCTTTGACTCGGTTGCGATGACCAAATCGGATGATCTAGCACTACTATTGGCACATTGTTTTATGACAAAATGTTTGTTATGGTGCCAATAAATAAAAGATGGACCTGACACAATATTGTACCATTGTGGAGTCATGGATGGTTCAATTTTTTTTAGATCTCAAATTATAAAGTTCAATGATCATGTAACGAATAAGATAAAGGCACTCTCATGTTATAATTTAACTTCTTTCTTCATCCCAGTAAACAATGAAAAACCAATAAAGAGCCCATGAACCCTGGGATACCCGTATGCTATAGATGCATTGACAGTAACTCTTGTAACAATTTCGCTCACCAATCACATCCACACCATCCAATGTGTGAGAAGCTTCGTTGTCTAGAGCAGCAGAATGGGAGTCGAAACTTGAAGACGACATTGGACTTGGGTTTGTTCCTTTTGATAGCTGCAAGTAGATCACAAAAATATAATGTCAGATTAAAGACAAAGATTTAATAGAGGATGCATTGGGATTCCGAAGTAGTTTTTTTCCCCCATCAGGTTACTGAAATTTGGAGCGATGATTAACTCGCTTTTCTTGGTGCATATGTCTATAGATTATTTATGCCAAAAAGTGACAACCTAAGAAAATGAGGTTACCATCTATACAGCAGACATCATTAGGCTGATAAAAGCATAAAATAAGGTAATCCAAACACCCCTTGAATAGTAAAAAGTAATACCATATCTGCCATTGTAAATCCTAAATGTTCGCTTACAGCCGAACCAAAAAGATTAACCATTATCGGTTTTGGACAAACCAAAGGAGAAAAGCTATTTTTTTGTTTAATAGCAGTGATTCATATTCACCTCCTGTTAACTAATTCAAACAAACACATGTGTTTAAATAAAAAATGAATGTGTAAAGATAATATAACCATCAGCAATTGGGCATAAGACCTTTGGTGGCTAACTCTTTGGTCCACCTCATTACCCTGTATCAGAAATATGACTTGATTCAATACCACAAATTGTAGCAAACCATCAGCAATTGGGCATAAGACCTTTGGTGGCTAACTCTTTGGTCCACCTTATTACCCTGTATCAGAAATATGACTTGATTCAATACCACAAATTGTAGCAATTAAATCATTGAGCATATATATTTAACGGGTTTTTAGTTATTTATGCAGACGTACATGCATGTATCATGAAACTATTGAGTAAGCTCTGTGTTTCCAGATATTACATACCCAACTTTCCTATGCTGGTATCCTGAGGACTTGGCCTTTAAGTATTGCATTTTTGCAGAACCACAGCCCGTAAGCTGTTGACCACGAATACCTTCACAGTAGTTTTTGCCTTTTTTATAATTACTTTAGCATTAAGTATAATAAACAAATGCGGATGTATTAATAGTATATGTAATAGTCTAGAACCCAAAATTGACACCCACATTGCTTCTACTTCAGATTCATGTTGACATGAGGGATATGTGACGATCCAACTGAAATCAGTTTCCAGAATCATAATGTACCATAAGCTCCTATCTTGCCTAAGAAAGCTTGCACTATTTTGAAAGTAAGGTAGTATATTACTGGTTGCACATAGTCTTAAATAAATGGAGACATAAGCGACACTACAACTACTTACGGTTCTCAAAAAAGCAAGAGAAAACTGCAACTATCATCATCATTTAGGTATCAGATCAAAAAGTATTTTGGTGAAGGAATATCTCTTGTTTGGGCTTCAAGAATCATAATTCTATATGTGTGTCTAAACCCTTCTATTACTCGCCAAGCAATCGGTCGTGCCTTTAGACCAGGACAAGTAAGGAAGGTATACACCTACCAGTTAGTAGCAGAAGAATCACCTGAACTTCCACCACCATTGTACACATCACCACAACCGCTACCGGTTAGTAGCTGAACAATTACCTGAACCTCCATCACCATCTTCCTACTGCTTTGTTTACATACTGTTTAACATAATACATGAATAAGATACCCAACTAATTAACTAATTACGATTAACTAATCACCTAAGATGTTATTTGATTAACGTCCTAGTCCCTACCTAGGAACACCATGTAAACGGGTATTTTCCACAATGCTATAACCATTAACCAAAATCTAAAATGTTAGTCACTTCAGAATAAAGATAAAAGAATATAATGAACCTTATACGATGAATTCCATAGCTTTGTCGGTTCATACCTTAGCTCCTGCTACATAAGCATATCCACAAGCGTTGTTTTCTTGCAAACCTGTGATGAAGAAAACAAAACCGATCATTAGAGGAGATTGTGAGGAAAAAAAAGATATTAGGGTTTTAAGAAAAGGTATATTATGGATGAACGATTGTGAGGAAAAAAGATATTAGGGTTAGAAAAAGTATATTATGGTTTTTTTTTTTTTTTTTTTTTTTTTTTTTTTTTTTTTTTTTTTTGAATTTGATAAATAATGAATCATTATATTATCAGTATATTTTTCATATATAGCTGATATTTTTTTAAAAAAGCATAACATATTTGATTTTCATTGAATATCACAAATTGTGGCTTAGTCCACTGGTTGAGGTCTTTGTGTTTGTATTAATTGACCTTAGGTCGATTCCCACAAAAGACATTATTTTTTATAAAAAAAAAACCGAATTTTATATAAAAAAGAAAAAAAATCCGGATTTTATTAAAAATAGTGATGACTAGGCATTGACGTGGAAATGACTGGGCAATGACCATGAATATTTGGCAATGACTGGGCATTGACCATGAATATGTGGCAAAAAATAGTCAAACGCCTCCAGTTATATATATATATATATATATATATATATATATATATATATATATATATATATATATATATATAGGGAAGAGATCAAGTAAGAAGAATAATTAAAATAAGAAGTGTAAGAAGTAATTCTAGCTACACATTTCAAATTAGGAGGGAAAATTTGAAGGAAGATGCATCCACTTTTTGTGGATGCATCTAAAATGCGTGGTTGTGGTTACTTCTTATCATTCATATTTTAATTATTCTTCCTATTTGATCCTAACTATATATATATATATATATATATATATATATATATATATATATATATATATATATATATATATATATATATATATAGTGATGTATTCCATGCAGTACCATTTTTATATACAGTACTTTACAGTACCATTAAAATGAATCTAGGCCATTGGATGATTTGATCAAAGGTTAGGATTAAAAGTGACAAAATTGCAATTAAACAATAAATGAGGGTTTCTTTTTCAATTAAACAAAATGCTAAAAAGGGTATTATTGGTACTAGACTTTTATCTCTCTCACATACAAACACATCTCATAATCACACGATTCATCACCACTTCTATTTTGTAACTACACCAAAACAGTTAGATCCACCACCCATAAACCTACCTATATGCTGCCTATCTCTCTAGAACAATTGTTCGGCCAGAAAAAATTAAATAAACATCACCAATCTTTTTGGATCGTCATCTCAATCCAAGATCTACAAAGTTCGTATGAGGTTTAATTCAATTAATCGATTTTAATTTGTTATTGGTTCTTTGATTCTTTGCTTTGAAATCGTTTAATTATCTAATTTTTGGTTTATTACCCCGTTTTATTTTTGAAATTGATTTTGATTTTATCTTTTTTATGATCTAAAATGTTTTTCTTTTATTAAGTCGGGTTAAGCATTTTAAAATCCGGTTTCTTTGATATTTTGGTACTGATTTCGAATATCATTAAACATGAATCGATTATAGGTCCGTTTGGATAATATTTAATCAGATTTGAAGGTTCCAAGGGGTTGTTAAGCGATTAATAAACCTTTATTGATTCATTGATCGGTTTAATGTTTTAACACGTAATCAATATTGGTTGTACATATTTAATCTATTTTGTTACCGATATATGTGCATACATGGAATGATGGATGAAATTTTGATATTGGTTCGTGTAAAAAATGTTTTGATTGCAATTATGGCTATATGAATTTGCATTTTTGCATTTTTTTTTTGGGTGCAGATATGGATTTGCAATTTAAGTGCAATGGTATATTCGGTGTTTATAGTTGTTGGTGCACATGTCAACAGTTTCCTATGAATAATATGGTTATGTGCTTTTGTATTTCTAAGGAAACATATATGCACTAGTTTATTTTGAATAATGTGTTTACCTGCTTTTTCCATTTTGCTTTGGTGTGTGATGACATGTCTTAACATATATATCCTAGGACTTTGCTTTGGTGTGTGAAGAAAATATTTAAACAGATACCTACTCTGGCATATCTCCTAGGACTTTGCTTTCGTGTGTAATGACATGTTTATTTTTTCATTTTCAATATGCAGTTGAAGCAAGATCAGGTGTCCACAATAAATGTGCATCGTGCATATATGTTTTTGAAAAGCGTGCACATATGTTCTAATAAATTTGAAGAGAAAGCGCAACGTGGACACCACAAACATACATGTTTTTGGAAGGCGTGCTCATATGTTCTAATAAATTTGATGAGAAAGCCTCGCACGCACATATATTCTTGGAATGCGTGCACATATGTTATAATGAATTTGATAAGAAAGTGAAGAGTGCACACATGTTTTTAATGGCGTGCACATTCATATTTAACAAGATACTTGTACTTGAGTTGTATTTTATTTGATGAATTGTATTTTATTTGATATCGAATTTTGTGTATAATATTTTGTTCTTGGTTTGCTATTTACTTTTTAGAGGTTACATGTATATGATTTTGTTTTTGGACATGAATTTCAAAGATCAAAGAATATACACTAGAAATATATGTGCAATTACCATTTTAAGCAAAATAAGTTCGACAAAACACATGCACTTTCAGAAAACATATCTGTTGAAAACAATAAAAAAAAATAGTTCCGAAAATTAAGGGGCTAAAAAACGTTTTTTAATTAACAAAAGACAAAAATGAAAGTAAAAATGTGTTTTACTAATTTACCCTTTTGAATTAATTAAAAAGATTTATTAATACTAAATTCCTATTGGTCTAAATTGGTACTGTAAAGTACTGCATCTAATATTAGTACTGAATATAACGCGCCATATATATATATATATACTAGCTTCATAACCCACCCGATGGGCGGGTTCGCTTCATTATAATACATGTTGAATTCTAAATGTATGTAAAGCAATCGTGTTGTTTGAAGAAAATAAAGATAATGAAGTTGTTTGTTAATACAAAACTATGTTGTGTATTCAAATACGAACTAAAACTTCTTTGTAAACTACGTTTGTTTGGGAGTTTGAGTAGTTGTTGTCCAATCACAGCTTCAAAGCTATCGATTTAAGATTCCAGTTCCAAAACCTAAACAGTAATAAGAAGATGAAGATATGTTAGCTGACTCTAGAATATAGCCTTATTTTATCCGTACATACTATTGTATCTAATAAAACACCGAACACATGGCAACTCAAATGTAATACTTAGGCCGTAAACACCAACAAAAATAGTAAAGCATTATTAGGCGTACCAGCTGAAAGTGCTGTAAACCCATCATCCTCTTGTTAGATTGACGTTCATTCTCTTTTGATAGGTTATCTTCCAACTTAATGCTCATTTCCACGCGCAAGTTTTGAGATACTTCTAATTCAACCTCCAACTTAAAAACTCAGATCTGTAAAATGTGGTATTCTTCTTTGGCTTTGTCATATATTCAGTTACTTGTAAAGAGTTAAGCGCAAAGTTAAATCTAAAAAAAAACTAATATTATGTTTCCAGGATATATTCAGTTACCTGAATGGCAAGCCAATCTTGCAGCTGTTATAAATTTAAATATCCTTGATATCTTTAAATCATCCTTGAAATAAAGAAATGTTTAACTACACATTCTTATCTTGTATTTGCTTGTTCACCAAATACCACTTTTAAACAAAAAGGGCATTACCTCTGTCACTATGGCTAATAGGGAGAGCAGTTGTCCTTTGAGCAAGCTGCCATAATTGAGCCTGCCAAAAAAGTCCATAAGACAGCAGATAGCTTTCATGGTAGATATTTACTGGCTCATCAAATAAAAAAAACAACACTCATACCAATTCTCACCTTCATGTTTTACCTTATGTAGCTCATCATCAATGGTGGGCATATGTTTGCTTTTTCACTCATAAGTCCAAGACCTGTAAAAAGAGGCAAAAATCATTGGTTATTTAACCATATTGCAAATTTATTAGAGAAAAAAGTTACCTTGGTAAAGATACTCGAAGGTAGAAATTAGATATTTGAATGTTTTACCTTATGTTGAGCTTGTAATCAATGGTGGGCATCTGTTTGCTTTCTCACCCGTAAGTCCGAGATATGTGAAAAAGGCAAAAATTAAAGGCCCATACGCAATCCAGGAAAATGGGACAAATTTTTACCTTTCTGAGGTTAAAGAGTAAAGCCGAGAGAGCAATGAACCTCTAGCTGAGCTTTTCTATGCTCTTTCTCTGTCATTGAAAACCTTTAAGTTATGTCTTCGTAACTATTGAAATGACATTTGCTTGATACCAATATGTACAAAGAAACAATATGAACCTCTAGCTACCTTTCATTCTTGATATATTTCTCATCTTGTTCCCACCATGTCAAATGTTCCCCGGATAAAGTAATGAAGAATTGCATCGACAACTCTAAATATCGCATCCTGTGACAACAATAGGTGATATCAGATAGATATATAAATAATTCAGTAGTTATGACTATTTTTAACATGCATGAATACCTGATCTCAGGACAAAATTCTTAAGAGCATGTAACTATTTTGTTAACCAATTTTTAGAACCCATGCGACTGATTTGACCACAATAAAAGAAATGGACACTATTGCAATTAAAATGTTCTATTATTAAAAATGACGGTTCTTTTAACTGGATTAATAAGAGTTTTCATCAGGCAACAAATATGATACAACTTCAGCTACCAGTGGTATAAATTATTAGAAAACCAAACATGTACGCCACTTTAGTTACATCAAGTAAAACAACATAGCCTTATAAACGTTGGTTTTACAGCTCAGAAAGTCACACCACTACTTTCTTCTCATGCCTAAAGACTTATTTAAAAGTAGATATAATGTGGTTATTTATGCATTTAAATTGTCTCACTAAGCATCTTCCAAACATCGTCCACTATTATAGCATAATTCAGCGGCTTTGCCAACCACAAGATGACAGTGGTTTTACTAAATAGTATCATAAATATGAACTTTCTAGGCTCTTTCTTACAGAACAACGAATCTAAGGTGACAATTACATAAATTCTACTCAATCATATTAAGCCTAAGCTCTGTTCCAAAGAAGATTTTAACTAATTCAAACTTACTTTAACGTAGTTATCTAAATCAAACTTTCAGAAAAGCTTAGTTTAACCAAAAAAGAGCGCAAGAGCTTAGTTTTTGGTAATAAGCATTAAACTAACACCTGATATTGCAAAAATTATTATAGCAATATGAGGATCCAAATATAGTTAATTGTGCAAAGAATGAGTAACATCTTCAAATAAAATTTGGGCTCACAATTCTTAACTAAGTATCTCACTGGAAATGGGCAGAATGGGCTGTTGGGCCCGTTGGATAAGTCGTACAGGGATAAAAATGCATGTGTACCTGAAAACTTTCCACCGCTGTACTCATATTCTTTGAAAATAGGTTTAGGACAGCCCTGCACAAATGAAAAAAGTGAGTTGTGCACTTTGTGATCCTTGATAGATCTAATAAATGAAAGATAAATGAACCGTAACTTACTCTTCAAACAGAGGTGGAAGCAAGTGGCCGAAAATCCAATCCAACCCAGCCAAGCCACATGGTACAAATCAAGTAATAGAACACACTGTATACCATCTTCCACTATTAGATACTCATTACCTGCATTAAAAAATATTTTAAAATCTTCTTAGGATATTCATTACAACCCACTTTCGGAGGATACATAGTTCTAAAGATGTATAATCTAATCTTACAACATGTCATATTGTATTTATAGCCAGGTAGTCGACGACACAAATCAAGTAATAGACCACACTGTATAGTGTAATAGTCTAGCTAATGTTTGGTATTTTTCACACCAATCAAGTAATTTTCCAGCTAATATTTGGTTTTGAAAAAATAAAGTCATTCAGGCTTCTACTTAATTATTGAAGAAAGTACCAGATGTATATTTAGTCATTAGTTAAACACAAAGAGAAACAATTGCCAAAAAACATAAACTTGCCTTGTAAAATGAAGTGAAAAACTTTCCTGAAAGCATAGAGAAGAGAAAAGTCTATGAGTTGAAGCTTATGTAAATATATATTGCTCCCAACATAACATTCAGTTAGTGTAAAATCCTAAATCATCTACTCCTCAAAGATAATGTTAAAAACCAAAAAAAAAAAAAAATCCTACTTTAAACAATTATGATGCCAATTACTTATTTATCACACATAAACTAAAAAGAAGTAAAAAAAACACCATTACAATTTGAAGTCCGCCATGCCCTAACCTGACCGCTAGCCGAACCAAGAAGTCCCACATCAGAGAGCTTTGAAAATAAAGAAAAAATGTGATTATGTTGGACACCAAAATAAATAAAATGGAACATATCGTTGTACATTATCAAAGAACATATATTATAGTTGGAGTAAGTAATTGGAAATACCTGATGAGTATGTGCATAAGTCGGCGCTCGTTCTAAATGAATAGCAGCCTTTTGTTTGCTCTCTAAATCGGCTGTCGTTTCTACTTTAGATTTTCTTTTGTCATCCCAGGTGCTTCCCAACTGTAATCCTAAATTCATATTCACAAAATACAGGAAAAATTCATAGACAAATGAACAAAACCCTGATATTTGGGCGAATATTTTATAACACTTACAGAGAATTTAAGGTTGTCGAACTATTTGACATGCGATTACTCGCTGCATAAGCAAAAATCTCTACCTCGAAAATTAAAATCAATTGATCTGCAACAAAGAAAGGGATTAGTACAATCTATCTGAAAGAGAAGAAAAAACAAATCAAACTATGACCTCAATGATCAAGAACATACCTCAACTTCACCATATTGAATTAGGACATGCAATCTTCACTTGTCTGAAGTCCAGACGACTCTTCATCTTAATCCGTGCAGTGGCATATGAAAGCACAAGGAACCATAGCCAAAATTGCCTTAGAACAGGACGACGATGACGCGTTTCTTTTGCTTTCGTATTTGCTACCTTTCGTTCTTGAATCTGTACTTCTCTTGTCATTACTGGGAGCATTTGCATCTTGAATTGATGATGTCGATTCGTCACCAATTTTTACCACATGGTTGCGCTGGCTACAGAGTTTGTCCTATCTTTATCCATTGAATTACTGTCAACAAAAGGGAAAACAAAAGTCATTAGAAATTCGAGAATCACATCCACTTCATAAGTCATAAGTTACGTAGCTATATTATCGAGATTGCTTATTGATAGTACTAAGTACAGTTAGAACCTGTGAGACATTTCTTGAAATTAAAAATGGTTCACAAAATCGTTTTGTTCTTTGTGAACCATATGTAATGTCATTTTGAAATAATTTGCAGCCGTCAGTGGATTTATGCACACAAAATTGCAATATTACAATAACAGTTAATCTATCTTACCTTGTAGGTGATGTAGGTACCGTTGGTATCATAGTTCATAACATTATATTTAACGTCTGAAAAATAGTTTTTTTAATCAAGATACCAACCTTCGGGAACCAACCAATTTTGCGCCATGAAATTCTTTCGGCCCCCCTTCGTGAGTGGTTACAACCATCACCTACAAAAAAATGCCACTCATAATCCTTGGAAGCTATATGCATATTTAATATACTCATAAAAACAACTAAATTAGATCCACAACTATATAATGTGAAAGAAAAGAACACCTCATCGCCCATTGGATGACTTGGCAGTAGTTTTAGCACGATATAACGACCTGCATAACACAGTTGGAACATGGATAGATTCAGTGCCAAAATAACACACATACACGTCATTTTAATTGGAACAACCATTGGCAATAGCGTCTTTTGTCTAAATTAAAAATGGTAAATTCAATGAGACATTTTCACAAACACTTGCCACGCATTCAAAACTAAACCACATTGTCCAACATTGATGGTAAGTGAGACACGCTCAATTAAATTATCCATTCATTAACAGATAAAATGATATATAGCATTGAAAAAAAAGCTTGTAACATGATAAATGACATACCTAATATCTTTAACTTACTTATCATATTATCATCCTAATTCTGCTTCTTCAAACTGCTTAGATCACCTGAAACAAAGTGAATTTAATTGAAAATTGATGAGATTTAAATTTAGTTGAAAATCGAATTAGAAGCAAATAATTAAAAATTAAATTAGCTTAGAACATATAATTAAGAAAATACATACGATTTATGGATGAAATAACCGGATCTTGTGTGTGTTTGAGATCGATAACTAAATGATAATTAGGATGTCTTCATGATTTAGAGCTTCATTCACGCATCTGAGAATTTGAAAATCAAAAAACAATTGAGAAAGATAAAGATGGAATGTGTGGTGTTGTTTGAGAGGAGAATGCCTAATTTCAAGGGATGCGTTATACAATTTCAAATGAATACAGAGGATTGAGATCCTAATTATTATCATATGTTTTGGATGTTTATTTTAAGAATGTATATTTTGTTTTCAAAGCTTCTTACAAAATGTCTAAAGTGCTCTAGTGGTTGACACTCTTGTGTCTCGAGAGCCTAGACCCGGGTTCGATTCCCACAAGTGTCTTATTTTTTTTACAAATTCGTGATACCATGCATTGCCAGCTTGGAGGATAGTGCCTAGTCACATGATGACTCATATTATCCAGTCAGCATGTGATTCCAAGTGGCATTTGAGGGTCATGGTACAGCTTTCAAAGCATCAAGTGCAAGTCAAAACTTGTCTCATATATATATATATATATATATATATATATATATATATATATATATATATATATATATATATATATATATATATATATATATATATATATATATATAGGGGCTTTATTTTCAGAACCCTGTTAAGTGCGAGAACTGCGAGAACTTCAATTTTGCATTAGAAAACATGCATGTTCATATAAAACATGTATGTTTTCTTACATACACCTTAATACACATGCCTGCATATTAAAGTGTATGTAAGAAAACATACATGTTTTATATGAACATGCATGTTTTCTAATGCATAATTTGAGTTCTCGCAGTTCCCGCACTTAACATGGTTCTAAAAATAAAACCATTTTGCATTGATCTGTTGCACTTAAAAGGTTTTTATATGAACATGTATGTTATGTATGTATGTGTATTAAGGTGTATGTAAGAAAACAAACAAGTTTTATATGAACATGCATGTTTTCTAATGCAAAATTGGAGTTCTCGCAGTTCCCGCACTTAACAGGGTTCTGAAAGTAAAGATACACTATATATATATATATATATATATATATATATATATATATAGGGTAAAGATCAAATTAAAAAACTAATTTCCGTAAAAAGAGTAAAAAGATTTTAAAAAAAAAAAAAAAAAAGTTCTCGAAAAATTCCAAAAAAAATCCACAAGATCGGGTATGTTGGTGCATGAAAAAGTTCTAAAGGAATTTTATCTAAAAGTGGATACTTTATCCGAAAATAAATTATAAAAAAAATACGTTTGTGCATTAAATCGCTTTTTTGTGTATCAAAAAATCGTTTTTGGACCCAACTTCTTTTTACTTTTTTCATCAAAATAACTTTGCGCATCTAACTAAAACAAGTTGAAAATTTTGTGCATTAAAATTTTTTTTGCGCATTAAAATTCGTTTTTTGTGCATTAAAAAAAACATATAAAAACTCAAAATTAGAAAAACTTCTTTCACAAAAGTTTTATGCACCAACATACCCGATCTTATGAAATTTTTTTGGTACTGTGATAGTTGCGTAGATCTTGACTTTTTTACAAAAAGTCAAAATCAGATCTGGATTGGACGGCCTAGATTTATCCGCACGTCCGCACTAAAACAAAACATCCGCACGTGATCCTCACTCTATATATATATATATATATATATATATATATATATATATATATATATATATATATATGTGCGCGCGCGCTTAAACCTTATTTTATGTTATAATTTTGTTTCGTTTAGCTTATTGAATTGATTATGCCTTTTTTTTTTTTTTTTTTTTTTTTTTTTTTTTTTTTTTTTTTTTTAAGTCGGAGGATCGGGATACAAGGAAAGTGTATAGCTGTGTCGATTTATATTTCGTTTGCCAGGTTGATTATTTATGTATATATAATTAGGTTATAAAATTGCTTATATTATACATTGGAATATATAATTGCCCGAACGTGTAACAAACTTTCATGTTTTTGTCGAGTTTTCATGATTGTATGTTACTGATCACCACATAACATATATAATCGGTTAATTGTTTTGTACCCTTGTTTTGTTAATTTTTTGGGTTGTAATTTGTGTGGTTAATTGAATAGATTCTGCATGATTCAAACTAGGCTTTAATGATTATCGTACTTGTATGAACATGTAACTGATTCACTCTGAAGAGAAACATCTCATTACATAATTCAAGATTCTTTAAGGGGGTTGGCAACGTATGGATGAAGGCACGGGATGTGAAGCATCACACACGGCAACACCGCCGCCGTGCCTGCGTGCTGCGACACGGGATGAGATTTGAGTGAAGGAATCACGCACGGGAAGAAGGAAAACGGCCATTTTTTTTGACCGTTTGAGCCAAACGGATAGTGTTTTATTTTTATTTTTTTTAAATATCAACTCACTTTTTAATTAAACACACATACAAAAAAAAAAAAAAAAAAAAAAAAAAAAAAATACCAAACCTCAAATCCTTTTAAATATCAATTCATTTAAAAAAAACTCAATCATATGGAGCATAAAAGAATTGGTTCGACTATATTGTTAGATTAACCGTTTGAGTGGTCTAACGATAGTAGTGTCGAAGTTTTTATGAACGCAATTGAGGAAGATGATACGGCAAGGTCGAGACGAAAAGTAGTAAACCGCAATCGGGTCAAAGCTTCAGAAAGATTGCATCGTGATTATTTTTGTGACGATCCGAAATTCGACGAAGCATTTTTTGAAGATAGGTATCGTATGCCTAAACTTTTATTTTTAAAAATCACACATGCTCTTGAGTCTAGATACGAGTATTTTCAAGAAAGTTATGATGCTAGATTGAAAAAAAGTTTCACAGCCATACAAAAATGTACGTCTGCCATTAAATAACTCGCAACCGGTAATCCACCGGATGAGTTTGACGAATATCTAGAAATGGCACTGAGAACGTCACGTGAATGCCTTCAATATTTTTGTGATGCTATCGTTGAGTTATACGGTCGAGATTTTCTACGTAGGCCAACAAGCCATGATGTTGCACGTTTGTACGAAGCACACGAAGAGCGACATCACATTCCCGGTATGATCGGTAGCCTAGATTGCACACATTTCATTTGGAGGAATTGTCCAAATGAATTAAGGGGTCAATATAAAAGGGGTGATCATCAATACCCCACGATTATGATGGAGGCAGTGGCGTCTCAGGATTTGTGGATATGGCACTCGTTCTTTGGACCGTCGGGTTCAAACATTGATGTGAATGTTGTGATGCAATCTCCGCTATTCCTCACTGAGCGTAATGGTACAACACCTAAGTGCCCATTTGTTGTGAACGGCCGTACGTACAAGCGTGGCTACTATCTAACCAATGGCATATATCGTACATGGTCTACTTTTGTTAAAGCGGTCAAATATCCAACCTACCCGAAAGAGAAAAAGTTCAAAAAAGTACAAGAGTCAGTTCAAAAGGATGTTGAACGGGCATTTGGTGTCCTCAAGGGTAAATGGGGTATACTGAATCGACCCTTACGGCCACACACACTGGACAGAATCAAAAACCTAGTGTATGGGTGTGTGATATTGCACAACATGATTATACATGATGCCGGTAACGCAATCTCGCGAGTTCATATTCGAGATCATCTGATCGAACCGGTGTTTGACGAATCAGCTTTAGACGAGATATGACATGAGGAAACACATTTTCGCCTCCGATTTGATCTTATCGAGCATATGCACGCTCAACACATACCATACATCGAGGTAAATGATGAAGACGATGAAATTTAGTTTTTTAGTATTATGAAATTTAGTATTTTAGTATTATATAATATTATTTTATGTTTTTTAGTAATATTATGTAATGTTTTTTTAATTTTAATGGAATTTTAGTTTTGGTTTAAAAAAAACGAAAATTGAAGTGAGTGGTGGTGTTGCCAAAAAAAATTGAAGTGAGTGATGAAAAAAACAAGGTTATAAATGGCGTGAGGCGTGGCTTGGTGGCATAGCCACGCCTCATGCCTTACGAGCCATGGCGAAGCCATGGCGTTCTTTAAGGCGTGACTAAGGCGGCAAAAAAATATTTATAGATTTATCATTTATGTTATAGTATCATATTTTATATACATTTATACTACCATATTAGACATTTAGACTAATACTTATTATATATTTACCAGGCCCAAATACGAAATAGCCCAAATTCCGTTCAAAATAGTTATTTAAATAAAAAAAAAAAAAAACAATTGGTTCAAAAAGGCTCGCCACGCCTTAGCAAAAGGTGTGCCTTTTCGCGCATTTTCTCGCCTTTTTTCACGCCACGCCTAGAGCAGCCGCCATGGTCCATTTCGTGGTGGCGAGGCCACGCCTCGCTCCTTGGCGGCGTCTTGGCGCGCCTTTTAGAACACTGGAAAAAAGTAAGTGAATAATGTGACATAAAGGGATTGGTTGGGACTTGGGAGTGAGTGATGAGATTTTAGGTGAGAGATGTTTTGCCAACCTGATGAGGCGAAAAATGAAACACTTTTAGGGGGTCATTTAAGCCCGAAATTGAATTTATTTGATCAAATATTGCCCTAAATCGTTTATTTTGTGATTTTAGGTACTTTGGGAGTGAAATCTGGAAAAGAAGGCATTTTGGACGTTTTTGGAGCATAAAAGTGAAGAAAACGGCAAAGTCTCAATTTTCTAAGCTGTGAACAGTAGGTGACGGCGTCAAGAGTAACTTCCTGACGGCGTCAAGAGTAATTTCCATGACGACCCAGTACAGAAATGACGACGTCACAAGGAAGAGCGTCAAGAGTAAAATGCGTGACGGCCTGGAAAAAGTTATAACGTGACGGCGTCAGATGTAGATCAAGGCAGTCCGAGAATTCTTTTGGCGGCGAGATGACGGCGTCACCAACTTGGTCTTTACGCCATCAGACCCTATTTCCTATATATAGTTTTCTAATTTTCACACATTAAGAGAGGAAGTTTTGGAGAAACCCTAAGGCCGAACCTAATATGATTTTTACAGGTTTTTCAAGGGTTTTCAACCATTGAAACCTTTCAAGTGTAATTGAGATAAGTGTTCTTTTAATTCAATCAATATGTCTATGTGTTGGTTGTCTATATCTTGTTCTTGTCTTGATTCCACCATGCTAGGCTAGATCTATCTTGTGTTTGCTTGGATCTAATGAAACCTAGATGTTAATTATGTGTTGATTACTTGTTTATGGTTGTATTGGATGAATGAATTCGATGTTAGGCTTAAGAAAACTGGCAGATCTCCAAATGGTAACATGCTTGAACGTCTTAGGAAACATGAACCGATGTGCACTAGGTTTTATTGGTTGTATTTAATGCATGAGTAAATTCTAATGATCCCATGTTAGGAGCTTCTTAGCCGGATCGACATAGGAGTGAAGTAGGCACTCATAGGATTGGGGAAGTAAGTGCGCCACCCCATGAATGGTATTAAGGAATACAATCCGTCATCCACGCAACTATAACAAGTAATTAACGTGTAAAAGATATCTAGGGAGTAGTGAAATCTAAGTAAACACATTTTCTCCACTTATTGCTCACAACCTTAGTATAATTTAGTTTTATTTTCATTTCTAGTATTTTATTTTGATTGCATCCTAGTATAGGGTTAGTTGACTAGCAGCTAATTCCGCCCTTATCCTTCAAATCCGAGATTTTACTTGCTTTCTAAAAAAATATAAAAATACAAAAAGAATCATCTCTCACCTTTAGCACTAGTAATTAGGTTTTCTAATCCTAGCGACACTATTCCTAGCTGAACGATCAATCCCCCGGTACTTGTCACTATACTATACTACAACAATCAGGTACACTGCCTGGTGGGGGTTGTAAGCTTCTCGAGATCCCTTGAGAGGTAAAGCCTGGTGCGATCCCCACGTATCAAGTTTTTGGCACCGCAGCCCGGGGAATAGTTATTGTCTAGGTTAGAACTTCTTTTTATTAGGTCTACTTGCTAGATTCCTTTCTAGTAAGATTTTATTTTTATTTTTAGGTTTTCTTTAGTCTATCTTAATTCTTCGTGTTTTTGTTTGTACCTCTCTACCGTCCGCCATTATGGCAACCAACGAATTCTCCAACCTTAGGATCACTAGGAGTCGTAGTACCACTGGAGACCTTGTCTTGCCTTATGCAGAACCCGAAAGAGAAATGTGTAGGTTAAGACGAACTCACTCAACTCCTGAACCATCTAGCATTGCCATCGATTTTGATGCACCCCTTTCTGAGGAAAATTCAGAAAATCACGTTACAACCCCTAGTTCCCAACCCAACAACGAGATGAGTACCCCCGTAACTCCTACTCCTAAGCGCCTTAAGGACTACTCCTCCCCAACCCCTCGTGGATTTTCAAATGCCATTATCTACCCAAACAAACACACCAGTGAGGTCTTGCATGCGCCCGATGTTTGGCTTGTCCAAAGTGTGTGTAAGTTTTGTGGATTAGATGAGGAAAATCCAATTCAACACATTAGAGACTTCTTGAAAATAGTAGACACCCTCCATACGGATGGGGCTACTAGAGACACGTCTCGATGATGATTCTTCCCTTTCACCCTATATGAAAAAGCTCAAGAATGGTATGATAAACTTCCTTCTGAATCTATTTTCACCTGGGAGCAACTCATATCCAAGTTCTATGAAAAGTTCTTTCCACCTGGAAAAACCTCAGTGCTTAGAGATAAGATCCTCCATTTCCGAGAAGGGAAGGATGAACCCTTCTATAAATCGTGGATTAGATTCAAGGATTTAATAAGACAAGTTCCCTATCATGGCATTGAACTTTGGCTTTTGGTCCAAATCTTCTACGACAATATCTCCTTAAATGATCGGAACGGAATCAACAACTCTAGAAAAGGGAGACTAGCCAATCTTAGTGCCGAAGAAGGATGGGACAGAATTGAAGAATACGCTCAAGACCACGATGACACTTGGGATGAACCTGAGTCGACTGTCAGCATTTCTGAAATCACTTCAGATCGGTTAAGAAAAATTCACAAAAGAGTGGATTACATAGCTGGGTCACAGTTACCTAAGCAACTTTCAAATCCCTACTTGATCTGCGACTACTGTGGGGGGCCGCATGAGATAGAGGAATGCGGAGGAGAAGCTACGACTGAACATGCATGTTTGTCAGGAGGTGACATCTATGCTGATCCCTCCCTTCTGCCTTTTTACCAAAATGACGACTACACCCTCTGGGGAAATCTGGTGAAAAGAAAAGAAGGAGAGGAAGGTCCTGAATTTAAAATCAGGAGCACTTTTGAAGATAACCTTGGTCACTTCACTCAAGAAAAGGGCTTACAATTAAAGGGGCTTAATGAACTTGTTGATGAGCAGCAGAATGACATAGGAGAATGGTTCAATAAGCTTATCTCCGCCCTTGATAACCTTGAAATGCCATCAGTAAGCAAAAATGATCCCATGCTCGCAATAACCACTCGAGCTGGAACAACAACCGAGGACCCTCCTTACCCGAGCTCGTCTCCCATCACTCCCGATCCAAATAAACCTTGCGAGGAGGAGGAGGATGTGGGCATTGAAACTTCCAACCAACCTCCTTTGACGACCCCTTCCCCATCAACCCCACCTAACCAACCTGTGAGAATCCCATTCCCATCTCGATTAAAAAAACCAGAAAACTGAGAATGATAATAAAAGATTCCTATCATATCTAAAAGACTCAGTAGTCACCATACCCCTCCTTGATGCCTGTTATCACATGCCGAAGTATAGCGCGTAATTTAAAAAATTACTCGCTAACCGAAAGAAACTCAAGGGTCTTGTGACCCTAGGGGAAGAATGTTCAGTGGTGACCCATCGAGGGCTACCAAAAAAGGTAGACGATCCAGGCAGCTTCACCTTGCCTTGCTCCATAGGATCTCTATCAATAAAGAATGCTCTTGCCAATTTAGGGGCGAGTATCAACCTCATGCCTCACTCCATGTTCCTTAAATTAGGATACTCTGGATTAAAGCCTACCCGTATGAACATCCAACTAGCCGATAGATCAGTCAAGTACCCCGTAGGGATATGCGAAAATGTGCTAGTCAAAGTTGGGAAATTCAAATTCCCGGTCGACTTCGTAATCCTAGATATGGAGGAGGATGACTTGGTACCCATCATCTTAGGGAGACCATTTCTTACAACCGCTCGTGCAGTCATTGATGTTTATGACGACAAGTTAACCTTGAGAGTGGGAACCGATAGCACAACCTTCGACATTAAGGACTCTATGGATCTCTCTCTCGAAGCAGCTAAGCGGCTCTATTTCATTGGGGAGGTCGATGAACTCACGGATGTCATCGATAGCTGTGTTGATGAACAAATCGAGGAAGGCTGGTTACGGGATGAGAGTTTTCTACCTTTGCTAGAGGTGGAAAAGACGGAGGATGTTGGCGCAGTATCCTTCTACCCTAGACAAGGGGCCACGGAGCATCTCGAGCTCCGAAAACCTGAAAACAAGCTTAAGCCTTCTATTATCGAACCTCCTGAGCTAGATCTTAAGGAACTTCCTAACCATTTGGAGTATGCCTTCCTTCAGGGAGAGGACCAACTGCCAGTAATCATAAACTCTTCCCTCGAACATGAACAAAAAGGTAAACTCTTAGAGGTCCTAAAAAAGTATAAGGGAGTGATTGCATGGAGTGTAGCCGACATTAAGGGGATTGACTCCACTTTTTGCACACATAAGATTCTCATGGAAGAAGATTATAAACCTACCGTGCAACCCCAAAGGCGGGTGAACCCCAATATTAAGGAAGTGGTGAAGAAAGAAGTCATCAAACTTCTGGATGCAGGATTGATTTACCCAATCTCGGATAGCCCATGGGTCAGTCCTATACAGGTTGTACCAAAAAAGGGTGGAATGACCGTGGTTAAGAATGACAAGGGTGAGATGGTGCCCCAGAGAACGGTTACTGGATGGCGGGTATGCATTGATTATCGAAAGCTCAATGATGCCACAAGGAAAGATCACTTTCCCTTACCATTCATTGACCAAATGTTGGAGAGATTGTCTGGGCACGAATACTATTGTTTCTTGGATGGATTCTTAGGGTATTTTCAAATTCCCATAGCACCTGAGGACCAAGAAAAGACCACGTTTACTTGCCCTTATGGAACGTTCGCTTACAAAAGAATGCCTTTTGGGCTATGTAATACCCCCGCCACTTTCCAACGATGCATGACCGCAATCTTTCACGAACTTATGGAAGATAGCATGGACGTGTTCATGGATGACTTTTCAGTCTTCGGGGACTCCTTCGACCGCTGTCTTGCTAATCTAGAAAAGATGCTTAAACGTTGTGAGGAAACCAACTTGGTGTTAAACTGGGAAAAGTGTCATTTCATGGTGAAAGAAGGGATTGTGTTAGGGCATAAGATCTCAGGGAATGGGATAGAGGTGGACCAAGCTAAAGTTGAAGCTATATCTAAGTTACCTTACCCCACGACTGTTAAAGCAATACGCAGCTTCTTGGGGCACGCCGGGTTTTATCGGAGATTCATCAAAGACTTCTCCAAAATAGCTCGGCCAATGACTCAATTGCTCGTTAAGGATGCTCCATTCGATTTCTCCCAAGAATGCAAGGATGAATTTGATCTCTTAAAAAAAGAGCTCACACAAGCTCCAATCATGATTACACCCAACTGGGAGTTACCGTTTGAAATCATGTGTGACGCTAGCGATTTCGCTGTCGGGGCTGTACTGGGCCAACGGCGTGACAAGCTATTCCAACCTATTTACTACGCTAGCAAAACCATGAATCCCGCTCAGGAGAATTACTCCACCACCGAAAAAGAATTATTAGCCGTAGTGTTCGCATTCGACAAATTCTGGCAATATCTTGTCCGTTCAAAGACAGTCGTTTTCACTGATCACTCGGCTCTTCGATATCTTTTTGCTAACCAGGATGCTAAGCCATGACTAATTCGGTGGATCTTGTTGTTACAAGAATTCGATGTTGAGATTCGTGATAAGAGGGGGGCGGAAAATCTGGCCGCAGATCATCTATCTCGTCTTGAAAACCCCTTGGATAAGCACGATAGAAGTGAGATTATGGATTCATTTCCTGACGAACAACTCATGTTAATGATTGATTCGGAGTCTTGGTACGCCGATTTTGCCAATTATCTCGCAAGCAGAATCGTTCCTGAACACCTGACTAGATACGAAAGAAAAAGGTTCTTTTCTCAGTTAAAATACTACTTTTGGGATGAACCATTTTTATTCCGAAGGTGTCCTGACCAAATCATAAGACGTTGTGTTTTGGAAAGTGAGGCAGTAAAGATTATGAGGGAATGTCACTCTGGTCCCTCTGGCGGGCATCATGGGATAAACACCACCGCCCAAAAGATTTTCGATGCGGGATTCTATTGGCCCCCAATTTTCCGTGACGTCAAAGAAATGGTACAGGCATGCGATGCATGTCAACGGGCCGGGAATATATCACATAGGGATGAAGCGCCCCAGAATTTTATACAAGTATGTGAGGTCTTCGATGTTTGGGGAATTGACTTCATGGGACCCTTCCCATCTTCAGGGGGGAACGAATACATTTTAGTTGCCATCGATTATGTTTCAAAATGGGTTGAGGCACAAGCCCTTAGGACCAATGATGCCAGAGTAGTTATTCATTTCCTGAAAAAGTTTTTCGCTAGATTCGGGATCCCTAAAGCTCTCATCAGTGATAGGGGGACCCACTTTTGCAATGCACAAATGGAAAAGGTCATGAAGAGGTATGGAGTATCCCATCGGTTCTCCACCGCCTATCATCCATAAACCAATGGCCAGGTCGAAAACACAAATAGAGCTATTAAAAGAATACTTGAAAAAATGGTTAGTCAGAATAGGAAAGACTGGTCATTTAAACTCGACGAAGCCTTGTGGGCATTCCGAACCGCCTACAAAACACCCATTGGAACGACCCCGTTTCGCATGGTGTATGGAAAGGCGTGTCACTTGCCAGTAGAATTAGAACATAAGGCTTATTGGGCACTTAAGGCATGTAACTTAGACTATACAATTGCCATAACTAATAGATTCCTGCAATTACACGAGCTTGATGAGCTTAGGTTAGAAGCCTATGAGTCTTCCATTACATATAAAGAGAGAGCAAAAAGATGGCATGACCAGAGAATTAAGAAACCCAAGGAATTTTCAGAAGGAGACAAAGTCCTATTGTACAACTCTCGGTTAAGGTTATTTCCGGGAAAGCTGAAGTCTAGATGGTATGGACCATTTACGGTGAGAAGCTCCTCTAAAACTTGAGCTGTTGTGTTATTAGACGATGAAGGTAGGGAATTTACTGTTAACATTCAACGTGTAAAACACTATCAAGAAAATAATAATGAAATGATTGGTGAGGAAGATGTAACGTTTGACGATGAGGTCACGTAGTAACCCATGGCCTTGAGTCTAGCCACAAGACTCGTAAATAAATAAAATCGCTTCTTGGGAGGCAACCCATGTTTTGTGTGATTTTTATTTTGTTTGTTTGTTATTTGCTTCCGTATGCATGCTTTATTTTTATTGTTGGTAGATCATGTTTCTAAACTAAAAAGTGGAAATACTTTACTTTGTTGTTTTGGCCTAGTCTTAACTCCACCTAAAGGTATTTTTGTAAAAGATAAGTGTAAGGGGAAACCCCAAATATGTTTTTAAGAAACAAACCGATCATGATTCTCCACAATATTAAATGAACATGTGTATTCGTATTTGTTAGAGTCAAATGCTTGTATTGAGTCATAATGAAGTTTTGCAGGATTTTCCAGGAAGTAGGACCAAGTTTTTCCAGAAAATTTCCGGAAACTTAACATAAGAATTTCTGCAGGTCACTTCTGACGGCGTCATGAGTTTACTCTTGACGGCGTCACGTGTAAAAACCTGGAAATTTTACCGGTTTTGTTTTTCTAACGGAGTCTTAAGGTTTTTGTTGAATTATTAAGTTTTATAATCTCTAGGAAATCTGCAAACTTCATTTCACAAGCATTATATCTTATCTTGTTTTCTAGGATTTAGAAACTTATGTAGGATGTCGCCGATTTTATGCGAGGTTGTCTTGTCTGTTTTCTCAGGATTTACAGGTTATGTATGACAAGAAGATGATTTATATTCTGGAAGGGAAGCTTTGATTGTTCATTTTCTTGGAGGAAGATTTAACCTGGCCACCTAATTATCCATACCGAGCGAATCAGGGGAGTATTTGATTTCATTTGTTTTACTTATTTCACTTTTACATTCTTTACTTGAACATTGGGGACAATGTTCATCTTAAGTGTATGGGGAGGGTAAAATGATGATACCTTACAAATACACTTTCGCTTGAGTTTGTTTGTTTAATAGTAGATGTGTAATAAAACTATGAGAAATACTTGTTAGTGCAATTTTAGCGCCAAATTTAAAATTTTTTACAACATTTAGGAGTGATACTTTAGCCATAGTAAGCGTCTCATGGATAGGAGATTGTATGACTAGCACATAACCATATCATTCAGAAAAATTTTCCACCCAAATATGTGAGGTTCGCCTTTAGATTTGATAGGAAAAGCATTCATTATTAGTGCTTATGAGTGTACCGGTAGCATTTAGATTCTAGAACTTGCGTTAGTGATGCATCCCGAGACCGCTAGTGAGACTACATTCATGTAGTAGGATTTACTACATGATAAGAGGCATTAGGATCACCCTTGTGTTAAACCCGTATTATAATTACTTGACCATTTAAGTCATATTACTTGGCTACTTAAGTCAACTAATTTTTCCCACACCCTTAGCGTTGTACTCATTTTTAGTACACGAAACCCCTAGTACACCCCTCCGAGCCTATCTTTTCGTTTCTAACTTTAAGCATCTTACTTAAAGGAAGAATTTGTTACACCCCATTTAAATGTACAACCAAATCACCTTAGCCTTCCGTGTATGCGCTCATTTTTAGTGCATTATTGTTATTTGTTAAACCCTAAGTTAACTATCTAATTGATTACATGGTTGCTAAGTCGAGTCATATCCTTGTACATATTGCTTTGGGACGATTGGGACTCATGGGTAAGTACTTATTTTATGGAGTATTGGGGAAGAACATCATATATTACCCCCATATGTACGTTAATCTTAAAAGTACTCCAAGTGTTTTGATTATCTTAATTCGAGTCATTAGATTAGTTTATTGTAAAGTATGTAAAGATTCAAGTGTAAGGGGAATTTCTATCCCCTATGATGTATTATTTTTGATGGTAGGGTAAGAGTGTATGCAAAAAAAAAAAAAAAAAAAAAAAAAAAAAAAAAAAAAAAAATCTAAAAATCAAGAAAAAAAATAGAAAAAGAGAAAAGAGAAAAAAACATACGGACTACCATCCCTTTTTATTCTATGTTTATTTTATATTTTTGTTATTTTTCATTTATTAGCTTAAGTCGAGTCTAGTCTTGGCTTAGCAACGCCATATTGTACATGTAATTGACCAAGATTGTTAACTCGCCACCAGTAAAGACTGCCTTTATCCAACAAAACCGTGTATTTCATATCCCTACACCTAACGTTACAACCCTTTAAAAGAACTCTTTGATAGTTTATCCTAGGTGCTTACGCCATGTGGTGGAGGTTTGATCTTTTCCCAAGCCTATGGTAATCTATTTTGTTATGACAGGTAGTGAGAGATATCTTCCGTTTCCATATTGTAATTTATACTTTATTACACCCGAGAGATGTGAGTATCTAAACACTATTTGTGAGGTGCTAGTGTATGACCTCCGTGCTTGTCTATTGGTCTTTAGTGGAACGATTATTTGTTGTAATTACTTTTATATTAGTGTTAAATGACCCATAACTTGTATTTTGATTAGAATAAAAGCGTATTTGCTTGAGGACAAGCATATCTCAAGTGTAAGGGTATATGATGAGGCGAAAAATGAACCACTTTTAGGGGGTCATTTAAGCCCGGAATTGAATTTATTTGATCAAATATTGCCCTAAATCATTCCTTTTGTGAGTTTAGGTACTTTGGGAGTGAAATCTGGAAAAGAAGGCATTTTGGACGTTTTTGGAGCATAAAAGTGAAGAAAACGGCAAAGTCTCAATTTTCTAAGCTGGGAACAGTAGGTGACGGCGTCAAGAGTAACTTCCTGACGGCGTCAAGAGTAATTTCCATGACGACCCAGTACAGAAATGACGACGTCACAAGGAAGAGCGTCAAGAGTAAAATGCGTGACGGCCTGGAAAAAGTTATAACGTGACGGCGTCAGATGTAGATCAAGGCAGTCCGAGAATTCTTTTGGCGGCGAGATGACGGCGTCACCAATTTGGTCTTGACGCCGTCAGACCCTATTTCCTATATATAGTTTTCTAATTTTCACACATTAAGAGAGGAAGTTTTGGAGAAACCCTAAGGCCGAACCTAATACGATTTTTACAGGTTTTTCAAGGGTTTTCAACCCTTGAAACCTTTCAAGTGTAATTGAGATAAGTGTTCTTTTAATTCAATCAATATGTCTATGTGTTGGTTGTCTATATCTTGTTCTTGTCTTGATTCCACCATGCTAGGCTAGATCTATCTTGTGTTTGCTTGGATCTAATGAAACCTAGATGTTAATTATGTGTTGATTACTTGTTTATGGTTGTATTGGATGAATGAATTCGATGTTAGGCTTAAGAAAACTGGTAGATCTCCAAATGGTAACATGCTTGAACGTCTTAGGAAACATGAACCGATGTTCACTAGGTTTTATTGGTTGTATTTAATGCATGAGTAAATTCTAATGATCCCATGTTAGGAGCTTCTTAGCCGGCTCGACATAGGAGTGAAGTAGGCACTCATAGGATTGGGGAAGTAAGTGCGCGACCCCATGAATGGTATTAAGGAATACAATCCGTCATCCACGCAACTATAACAAGTAATTAACGTGTAAAAGATATCTAGGGAGTAGTGAAATCTAAGTAAACACATTTTCTCCACTTATTGCTCACAACCTTAGTATAATTTAGTTTTATTTTCATTTCTAGTATTTTATTTTGATTGCATCTTAGTATAGGGTTAGTTGACTAGCAACTAATTCCGCCCTTATCCTTCAAATCCGAGATTTTACTTGCTTTCTAAAAAAATATAAAAATACAAAAAGAATCATCTCTCACCTTTAGCACTAGTAATTAGGTTTTCTAATCCTAGCGACACTATTCCTAGCTGAACGATCAATCCCCCGGTACTTGTCACTAAACTATACTACAACGATCAAGTACACTGCCTGGTGGGGGTTGTAAGCTTCTCGAGATCCCTTGAGAGGTAAAGCCTGGTGCGATCCCCACGTATCAAATTTTTGGCTCCGCAGCCAGGGGAATAGTTATTGTCTAGGTTAGAACTTCTTTTTATTAGGTCTACTTGCTAGATTCCTTTCTAGGAAGATTTTATTTTTATTTTTAGGTTTTCTTTAGTCTATCTTAATTCTTCGTGTTTTTGTTTGTACCTCTCTATCGTCCGCCATTATGGCAACCAACGAATTCTCCAACCTTAGGATCACTAGGAGTCGTAGTACCACTGGAGACCTTGTCTTGCCTTATGCAGAACCCGAAAGAGAAATGTGTAGGTTAAGACGAACTCACTCAACTCCTGAACCATCTAGCATTGCCATCGATTTTGATGCACCCCTTTCTGAGGAAAATTTAGAAAATCACGTTACAACCCCTAGCTCCTAACCCAACAACGAGATGAGTACCCCCGTAACTCCTACTCCTAAGCGCCTTAAGGACTACTCCTCCCCAACCCCTCGTGGCTTTTCAAATGCCATTGTCTACCCAAACGAACACACCAGTGAGGTCTTGCATGCGCCCGATGTTTGGCTTGTCCAAAGTGTGTGTAAGTTTTGTGGATTAGATGAGGAAAATCCAATTCAACACATTAGAGACTTCTTGAAAATAGTAGACAACCTCCATACGGATGGGGCTACTAGAGACACGCCCGATTATGATTCTTCCCTTTCACCCTATATGAAAAAGCTCAAGAATGGTATGATAAACTTCCTTCTGAATCTATTTTCACCTGGGAGCAACTCATATCCAAGTTCTATGAAAAGTTCTTTCCACCTGGAAAAACCTCAGCGCTTAGAGATAGGATCCTCCGTTTCCGAAAAGGGAAGGATGAACCCTTCCATAAATCGTGGATTAGATTCAAGGATTTAATAAGACAACTAATTCCGCCCTTATCCTTCAAATCCGAGATTTTACTTGCTTTCTAAAAAAATATAAAAATACAAAAAGAATCATCTCTCACCTTTAGCACTAGTAATTAGGTTTTCTAATCCTAGCGACACTATTCCTAGCTGAACGATCAATCCCCCGGTACTTGTCACTATACTATACTAAAATGATCAGGTACACTGCCTGGTGGGGGTTGTAAGCTTCTCGAGATCCCTTGAGAGGTAAAGCCTGGTGCGATCCCCACGTATCACAACCCCCTAAGGAAAATAGAATACAATGATGTATCATATCAGGCTTGATCTGTATCTGAACTCGTATTGATTTCCTCCCCAAAGTCGTACTCCACCAGAAGATCCAGATTGTCAACAAGTTTGTGATATTGCGAGCGCCCTGAACAATGCATACAAATATCCATCAGTCAGGATAATACAATAACTTATTAAATTAGTCATAAACAAACACTTGCAAATGTTCATTTCAACAAATTTCATCCAATTTCACGATGTCAATGATAATTTATAAAAATACAATTGGGTTTGTTGATGACTCAATCATACTGCAAATATCTAATAACATGTCACGAGTGTAAAAGAAAGAGATACCTGTATATAGACCAACCCATAGTCACATGGATCGGGGATCGTGCCGGCACCAGTGGTGGCTCAAGGGTAAAGCAAGCGCTTTAGGCCTCTGAATTTTTAAGGACATTATATATATATATATATATATATATATATATATATATATATATATATATATATATATATATATATATAGTCACTCACTTGTGTTTTAGGCCATCATTTTTAAAAATTCAATTATGCAGTGCCCCAAATAGCTAATAAATGTTAGATAGTGAAAGATTTGGGTCTCTTTTCTTTCTAATTTTTATATATACAAATTGTAGAAATTTAAGCCTAAACTCCAAAAGGCCCATGTTTTATGAAAATTAAGTAAAGACTAAATTAGTAAGCCCATTAAAAATATGGTTAGAATGTTGTTGTGCATCTAAACGTTTACGGTTAATGAATCGACTATTGGAATTCCAAATCAAGAAATCGACAGCCATAATTTCTCTGCTTGCTTTCGTCTCCTCTGGTAGACCTCAAGTTTTCATTATTACTAATTAATCCTACTTGAATTTACTCTCATTATTAATTTTGTTGCACACTCTTTCTAATCAATCAACTGCCGATCATCTACCGGATTGTAACAAAAGGTAACATGGTTCTTAATTACTTATTTAGAATCTTAGTTATTTACTTTTCTTGTTATTATCTTATACTTATAGTTATAATCATAAAGTCATGTAATGAAGGCATTCTTATAGATTTGTTTGCTTATGTTTTTAGGTGATCAGGTTCTACACTTCCACATACAGCTATATTGGACTTAACTTAAGTGGCGGTGTGACAGTGTATATTAGTATATACTTTATTTTGAAACTTGGTCATCTACACTCACTCAATCAGGTTCAATTGTTCGCATTAAAAAAAGCTAGAGAGGTAAATTTCGTATAAACAATTTTTTGGTAAATAACTTTCATAAAAAGGCCCTATTTTAAAACTTCGCTTTAAGCCTCCTTGAAGGTTGAGCCGCCCCTGGCCGGCACGGGGTCGAGGATCGGGATCGTGGTTCGCTAGGTACCTAGAATTCGGTTCAAAAGGGGTAGGTTCATTTAGGATCGCTCCGGTACAGTGTACCCAATTATCAATATATTCCTGAGGTTTATAAATAATCCTAACATTTGCTTATCAAATTTTCATAAAAATATAAAAGTAGTCAATAACATATTAAAGTTTCTCGGGGTTTTTAATTTTGCCGTTAACACTAAAAAAAGTCACATCACGATAATCGTACCCGATTTGGGAACGGCGAACTGGATCATATTTCGTGACCTTTCTAGTGAATTATGTGACTATGGACCAACCCCTTTCCATATGTTAATCTGTTAATGAGTCTTTGTGATCTTACGCGACAAGAATCACAGGTAAAATGCACTAACAAGCTTCTCCTCGACTCCTCGGTTGCTCCCTGGATGTTTGCATGATCAGAGAAAGAATAGCTTTTATCAAATTTATATAATTTGACTAAACAAAGAAAATAAATGGCTCATACAAAGTGTCTAATTGGTGTACTTGCAGAATACATGGCCTACATTTCTAATACTTACGAGATACTATCTGCTTATTACTTTAAAAAAAAAAAAAAAAAAAAAAAAAAAAGCTTTAGAATAAGCAACTCCAAGTTATTCAAAATAGCTTATGTCAGTAATATATTATTAGATACACATTTTTTATAAGCTAATCCATCAAAGCAGCTTATTGTTTTGTATGAAAGCGCAAAAAACGAATAAGCAATTTACAAAGCTGAAAGCAACCCCAAGGCCCAAACACCTCCCTAAATTTGATCTCCGAATAAACTACAAGTGATCCTATGATTAGCGATGGAATTAAAAGAAATTTGTATCTAAAATTCTAAAGGCATAAAATAATGGTTCTTAGCAAATACAATATGCATTCAAAATGTAATGACTACACAATAACTGGTAATTGGTATACTTATTCGTTTGATTCTTCAATCAAACATTATATGCGCAAGCATTCCATTAACTTAAAAATATTCCACCTTTCCACATAACATGGGAAGTACAATCAACGCCCATTTGGTTGATTCCATTAAGATTGACCAAACAAATATATAACAAAGCAATATATTAT
Source organism: Artemisia argyi (assembly GCA_030686995.1). Classification (NCBI taxonomy): domain Eukaryota; kingdom Viridiplantae; phylum Streptophyta; class Magnoliopsida; order Asterales; family Asteraceae; genus Artemisia; species Artemisia argyi. The sequence goes on from CM060694.1 coordinate 175,949,538, forward strand.
ATGTACTTTACTTAATTCAAGACACACAAGTGCTACCACAGCCAAACCTCAATTAAGTACTATCAATATATCCCAAATCTATACTATATATAATGTAGGAATGAATCTCTCTCCTCTTAATCTTAAAATTTAGGGGTAATTGCATATATACACACTAAAATTACATACTTGCATATTTCCCAAAAATATGCTTAAACGTCATTGCACATTATGCATTTAAAACTTGTATTTTGAGGAATATACAAATATGCAAGTTTCAGTAGGTATATATGTAATTCCCCCTAAAATTAAGACTTATAAGCCATAATGCTTATTGTACAATACACAAAGCACTATTAATGATCTTTCTCATCAATCTTAATTTTAAGACATACAAGTCTTAAAGCTTAATGTACAAAATACAAAGCACTATTAATACGGTCAAGATATATAATGTAGTCAATTAATTAACGGGCTAATAAATACAATTAATGCCGTTATTAAAACACCCCTTACATAAGAAATATAAATTATCAAGCATATAGTACAATCATCTTAAACACAATTCATGCATTAAATGTCACTAATACAAATAATAAAGCACATTATATAAATATTCAAGCCCGAACAGACACGGGCCAAACGGGTTCGAGCCCGAAAGGGCACGGCCCAAACGGGTTAATGTTATACGAATCGCTTTAAAAAAGACCCAAAAAGACGAAATAAATTCTTTAAGCGTAACACCCCAGTTATATTTAAAAAAATTAAATATATTATATGTTTTTCTTTAAAAACGATTGTAATGTTCTATAATTGAGAGAAATTATGTATCTGTTAGTGCCATTTAACTTTTCAATAGGCAATACATGCCCATTTTCAAAAAAAGGCGAGGGCAAAATATGCCCACATCGTTTACAAATTAGCCAATTTTTTTTTTTCTTATTTTGTGCACAAATTGCCACATCTATTAATTATTATCACAAATGTATATTTAAAAACATTGTCATTAGTTAATGAGTTAAAATAAGTCACATGCAATTCTTGATATCAATAAATTTATTATAAAAAAACATAATATACTAAAATACATGATTTACCAAAAATAATTATTTCAGGGTACCCGCCGCTGCAACGCGTGGGTACCCAACTATATTTACAAAAAAATACATATGTCCCACAATCAGACTATCAATCATAAAAAACACGTTTTAGGTCAATTTTACGTTTTTTTAGTGGTGTAACCCATAACATCAAACGAATGACTCGTGATGCTACTGTTGGGATTTAACAAACTATTAATCATTATACTACGAGTAAGGAGTGGATTGATCTTGTTTGATGTTTATGAATTAACACATAAAATCACATAAAGTACTAACCTCTTAGGTTTTGATTACTTGAGTTACTAAAACAAGTAATCGCCGGATCTTGGTTCTTGAATCTTGATTATAACAAAACCGTTATAACGACTAAAGTAAGTCACCTCTGTTGTAGTATACAATACACGTTATAGAAGAACGTTAGATTGCTAGATCTTGGTTACGAATGAAACACGAAACACAAGGGTTTTGTTTCTTGGTTCTTGGATCAACTTCCTAAAGGTTTAGGAATGAGATCCGATCGGTCTTAAGCCAGGGGAGAGGGTGTCAACTTTTTTGCTTTAGTTTAGTTTTAGTATACGTAATGAATAGTGAACCCACAAGATCATTATATATTCTCAAAAAGGTGAAGAACGGTAGGATTATTATATACTAAACATAACTTGTAATCCAAGTTAAACACAAACACCTCTTGTCCTTGCCATAATCGGCCGACCCACATAAGCCATGGGCTTCTTGGGCTCGTGTGTACTTTTACCAATTATTACAAGTCCGTTACATGTTATTTAGTTAGCCCATTAATTAATTATGCGTCTAACGGTTAACTAACGACCGTTAAATATTTTCGTAAACATTACTTAATATAATTAATATATCAAATACATTAATTACATTAACTAAAATATTTTTTTCGGTGTATACATGTGTGCCCCCAATAGGCTCACGTATTTTCAACCATACAATTACGAATTTGACTAGAGCATTGCCATTAGAGACAACTTTTTTTTGCATCAAACTTAAAAGTTTATAATTCCTACTTAAAAGCTTGTATGCGACAACATCCAGTTTGTTTTGAAGTATGAGATAACTATAACATTACCAAACTTTGTATTTCTTTATGTTCTTGACCCAACTTTATCCTCACATACTTTTGAAGGCATGTATCTTTCATTCTTCATTTGCAAATCTAACACTTCATCTTAATCTTAGTCTTGATTTTCGAAAGTTGCTAAAGAATAGTACGGAGTACCATTTTTCCTTTTCATTGTCCTCGGCCCACACAACTATAGAAGATTTCATTTTTATAGCTTTTGAGAACGCTTATTATGAGTTGAGATCATTAGAGCAACCGCAATGTGTGGTTTTTAAATGACTTTTTACTGTTTCAAAAAGCTATTGCATAACTTGATTGATAGATTGTGATAAAGAGTTTGTCAATGACTTTTTTGGAGAAAAGCTTGTAAACCACTGAGCGGTTGATACACGATTTACCAAGCTATTTCATTAAATGTTCACTTGTTTGAGTTTCCATGTTATACCATCCATTAAACATATTTCTTCACTTTTGACTATTTTTCATTTCACGTGGTTGCTTTTTTGTTATTAAAAGTATATATTAAAACAGCAGCCAAACGACGCCGTTTTCACCCTTTGTTTCCCGCCAAAATCTGGCCCGTTGACTGTTAGCCCATTTCTTTTATAGATGCCGGCCCATTTGTTTTAGCTCTTGCGCCCGGTTTGCCATACTTCGGCTGTATAAAAAACGTATAAGGGTTAATGTATAAAGTTTTTTCCCGTATAACACAAACGTATAGATTACAAATGTAGTATGCTTAGGGACGTGTCGATCATCCCATGGCTTATCCATAAGTTTTTCACCTAATGTTGAAAAAAATGTGTCTTATTGTTTATACAAAAGTGCCAAGCACCATGCTTTGTTTACTATTACACATTATTAGACCTGCTTATACACTCAATAGGGCCTCACTTGCACCTAAGAAACACTGCTGAATCTTGAAAAACCAACAACAAAATTTCCGGTGAAACAAATCTAAAGCAAAAAAAATTGCACAAAAAAGGGGTGGCTACATTGAAGGGAGTGTTTTTAGCCTTCTCAAGGACGTTTTCCTCAGGTTTCTTCCAGTTTCTTTGATGGTTGTGCACCGTTTTTGGTTTCTTTTTTTTAACTGTTTTGCCTTCCATGCATGTATTGTTGGTGATGCTTGGATCCATGTACATTTGCCTTCTATATATTTGATCTGTGTATGATGCTTATGAATATTGCCTTCCATGCTTCGCTTACATTCCTTGGTCTTTTTTTTCGCCTGTTTATATGAAAGTTAATATTAATAGACCTGTGTGATATGAAGAGTAAAAAAAGAGCCATGCGTAGAGTCGCAGATGTACCTCCTTTAGAATCTGTAGATGTTTGTGTTTTTGCTGAAAAGGAGGGGGTTCCTGTTCTAGATTTAGGATTAGGAAACAGTGTAGGTGGTCTAGGTAGTGTTGGTGTGCCTTTAGACTCGGTTAGTAAGAGGCAGTGTAGGGGTAGGCTTGCTACCAGGCGGGATCCGGTTGCTGTTAGGCCTATAGAGTGCTCAAACACAAAGAGCAGGGGAAAAGGCCATACCTTTGATGTTGGTTCTCCATGTAGTTATACACTTCCCGGGTTTTCAAAACAGCCCTTTCAAGATACGATGCATGTGGCCAATGGAGAAATGCCTCGCGACAGTTGCAAGGATTTTGGGCCTCACGCCAATGCTAGGCCACCTGTACAGATAAGAGGTGCGTGTTATGTTTGTTGTGCTATATTGTTATGCTTTTGTTTATTTCACTTCTAATTACCCTTATGTTTTAAAAAAACAAATTACTCCTGTTTCTCAGATGGATGTGATGTGCAACAGAGGCGACCAACGCCCAGACCTGCTTTAGCTGTGGGCACATCTTATGTTTTACAAAGACCGTATTCTACGGTTGCCGGCATCACCGATGAAGAGCTGCTATGTAAATTGCACTTTCTTTTGTCTTTTGATTACTATTTTTCGTTTTATTTACTGGGTTTATGGTCTTTACCGTTGATGTTTGTTGCAGGCGATGAAGCTATTTTTATGCCTGGTGACCGCCGCTCCGGGCCTACGGCTGAATGTGTTACGCGTCCCTGCACGTCACAACATGCGCGCTGTCCGCCTGATGAACTGCCTACAGCTGCTGTGCTCGCGCCAAATGCCTCCAATGCAAATCTTGCAAGTAATAACCAGGCGCGCCACAAACGAGGTTTCACTGCTTCTAAAAAAACATGTTAATATGAACAGATGAACAGCTTATGTGAAATCAAATTGCATTTGCTTATGTATTTTCTTTTTACCTCTTGCAGGTAGGGTGCGTCCAACGTCTAATGAAACTTCTCCATCCGCTGCCCCGCCGCCGCAGTCCTGCAATGCAGGTCGTACAAGTGATGCCCAACCACACCAATGACAAGGTCCTGTTACTTTGAAACAATACGCTGGAAAGAACAGATAAATATGCTGTCTGAAATCCTTTTGCATTTGCTTACCAGGCTTTCTTTTGCTTTCTGCAGTTAGGCCGCGTTCTTCCTCAAACAATGGCAGTGTTCCGTGCCCCAGAGCTAGAAGGGCTACACAAGGTATTTTACCGACTACCGCTGCTGCCGATCCTGTTTCACATTCAAGATATATTAGCCATGCATATTTTCCAAACACGTATCCTAAATAGTATATTTTATATATCTAATGCAGGGCCTCCGAGCACATATATACACATCGGAAGATGTGATCGGGTTTGCCGTCATTATGCTGCGCGGTTTTGGTGCGATGAGAAGCTTGGTTCCAGCACCAGGAACCGGTTAGAGTATCATAAATGCTGCAATGACGGAAAAGTTAGCCTGGACAATCAACATGAATACCCGCAATATATAAAAGACCTTTTTACTAACCGACATTTTTTTGGAGAATATCCGTGCATACAATCAGATGTTCGCGATGACATCATTGGGTGCGGAAGTGGACAACTCTATAAACAGGGGCGGTGGCCCTTACGTTTTCAAAATTTCCGGACAGCTTTACCATCGGATAGGTTGCCTTTGTCCAGAAACAGATGCGCGGCCACAGTTCCTGCAGCTATATATCTATGACACGGATCATGAGGTTGCAAATCGCTTACACCATTTTCAAAGTACTGGCCAACGCCTACGCGCAGACATTGTACAAAATTTAATAGAACTGCTAGACAACCACAATGAATTGGTCCGGTTGTTCAGAACCGCAAGGGATAAAATGGTGGAAGCTGATATTCCAGAATTTAAAATATGTTTGTTTGGCGTTGTCGGTTCAAGGCAGCATGAACTGCCTACAGGCGATTCCATCGGTGCTATTGTTTTTGAAGGTGGGCCAGATGTCGAGACTGAATTCGATGTCATCGTTGAGCAGCATGACCGCGAGTTGCAGTACGTGAGCAAGCTGAACGCATCGTATATGTCGATGCAGTTTCCTTTGATATTCTTTTTTGGTGAAGATGGCTACCATTTGGGTCGCGTGTTATTAAGCAAACGTACAACAGCCGCTCCTCCAAAAAAAATGACCATGAAAATGTTCTATTCATACCAGCTACACGACCGTTTGAATGAGTACCGCCTGCTCCCGAGAAGTGGCAGGCTTTTTCAGCAGTATGTTGTTACTGCTTACTGCAGCATCGAGCAGTCAAGGATTGACTATATAAGGGAGCACCAAGGCGATATTCGAAATGACTATATGGCAGGGCTGCATGATGCTATTTCGCGCGGTGATCAAGACGGTTCCGATGTCGGTTCAAGGACAATTCTGCCTTCATCTTTTACAGGAGGCCCACGTTATATGTATAGCCATTATTTGGATGCTTTGGCTATATGCCGGGTACACGGTAATCCATCATTTTTCATCACGTTCACGTGTAATGTGAACTAGCCTGAGATCCAAGAATATATGGAAGAGTTCCCGCATGTTGCAGTTGCAGACAGGCCTGATGTTGTGGATCGAGTTTTTGAAAGAAAGATACATCATTTGGTTGCTTTCTTACGAGATTCAAAGCCTTTTGGCCATGTCGAAGCAGGTAATATTTTAATTCTTTATGCGTATATTCTCTACCGGCTTACTATAAATGGCGCATGCTTATATACTTATTATCTCATTGCAGTTTTATATACGGTTGAATTCCAAAAAAGAGGCTTGCCGCATTGTCATCTACTGCTATGGGTGAGAGAAAGCCATCGTGTACGTACACACACAGATGTTGATAGATACGTATCTGCAGAGCTCCCGAACCCAGCCGTTGATCCTGAAGGCTATAGAGTCATAGGTGAATTCATGATGCATGGCCCGTGCGGCTTGGTCAACACATCTGCACCGTGCATGCGAGACAGTACTGTGTGCGCTAAGAAATTTCCTAAAGCTTTTTTCCCAGAAACTTTTATTGATAAGAAAGGATACGTACACTACCGGAGGAGGGATTCTGGCATAACAACGCTGAGGCATGCCGCCAGCCTTGATAATGGCTATGTTGTTCCGAATAACCGAGATCTATGCATGCGGTTCTATGCGCATATCAATGTTGAGTACTGTGAGTGGTCAATGCTTATAAAATACATTTTTAAGTATATTTCAAAAGGGACTGACCGAATAGTTACTCATATTACAAGAACACTTGGAAGTTCAGGCCCAAGTACAAGCCAACGTTCATTTAACATCGATGAAATCAAAAATTTCCAGGATGCTAGATTCATTGGACCGCATGAGGCATGCTGGAGGATTTTGGCGTTCAGCATACACAGCAGGGATCCGCCAGTTCAGATACTTGCAGTCCATCTTGAAAACATGCAACGGGTCAATTTTAAAAGGCAACAGTAGTTGCAATCGGTTGTTGACAGCGAGTATAACAAAAGGACGACACTGACTGAATGGTTTAAATACAACCTTTACAATACAGACGGTCGCCATCTGACATACTTAGACTTTCCAAAAGAGTACGCATGGTACAAGGATGGGAAGTACTGGCAGCGTAGGCAGCGGGCGAGCGTGATATCGATTGGCCGTTTGACATATGTATATCCTAACTCTGGGGACGCGTTCTACCTAAGATTATTACTCTGTCATCAAAAAGGTTCACAGTCGTTCCGCAACATCCGCACAATTGACAAGGTTCTGTGCTCTACAAATAGAGCCGCGTGTGAGGCCTTGGGCCTGTTAGGTGGTGACCAAGAATGGAACATTGCTTTACAAGAAGTTTCTTTCTCAGCGACCCCAGCTCGCATGCGAAACCTTTTTTGTCAGATCCTTATATTTTGTGAGGTTTCAAGCCCAGTGACACTGCTGCAGTCACACGCAGATTCCATGTCGGAAGACATTCCCGCAATCCTTTCAGAGATCTTGCATATACGAGATCTGCATGTAAATCCAGAAGACTTACACCATGGTCTTATGTATGAATTGCAAGCAATTCTGACTACGTATGGAAAGTCGGTCAAAGATTTTGGGTTCAATTTGCCTCCACCTCACTTGCTACAAATTTTAAATAATAGGGCGCTCATGGAAGAAAGGTCGTATAATCGAGAAACGTTAAGAAGTGAAAGTGAAATGTTAGTGAGGCGTTTAAATCCTGACCAACGAATCATCTTTGAAAAGGTTATACACGCAGTCAATAATCATAAACAGGCGCTCATATTTGTTTATGGCCATGGAGGTACAGGAAAGACTTTTGTTTGGAGGGCTATAATTTCTACCCTTAGATCAGAAGGGAAGATTATATTGGCAGTCGCTTCTTCGGGCATCGCTGCCTTATTACTTCCAGCAGGTCAGACGGCGCATTCAAGATTTAAGATACCGCTAGATTTAACAGATGAGTCAATATGCAGTGTGAAGAAGAAAACTCAGGTGGCAGAACTGCTTAGACATACTGACCTTATCATATGGGACGAAGCCCCTATGAACGATCGGCGATGCTTCGAAACACTTGACCATACGTTGCGGGATATAATGGATAAACCGGCGCATGTGTTTGGAGGAAAAGCAGTTATTTTAGGAGGTGATTTCAGGCAAACATTCCCCGTGAAGAAGAAAGCTACGAATGAGCAGATTATTTCCTCATGCATAACACAGTCGTACTTATGGCCAAATTTCACAATCATGAGGCTTAAAGAAAATATGCGCCTTCAACAGCCAGGCCTTTCACCTGAGGAGGCTGAGCAAATCTCAGCCTTTTCTCAATGGTTGCTTCACATTGGGAACGGTACCATTGGGCAACGGGATGAAGCTGATCCAGAAAATTCAGCATGGGTGCGGATACCAGATAGGTACTGCATTCCCGGAAGCCAAACAACAGTTCAAGAACTGATTAGCTTTATATATGATCAGCAAACATTACAAGCACCGGATGCCGCAACGTTGCAAGGGAGAGCAATTGTTTGCCCGAGAAATGAGACGGCAGATGCCATCAATTCTACTATCCTGGACATGTTGGAAGGAGAGCCGTATACTTTCACGAGCATTGACGAAGCTATACCTAAATCAAATGATGGAGGAGCAACAGAACTGTTATATCCTCAGGAATACTTAAACACGCTTGATTTTTCAGGAATGGCTCCACATCAGCTTAAACTTAAAATAGGAGCACCGATAATGCTTCTTAGGAACCTAAACCTAGGTGGCGGCCTATGTAATGGTACGCGGATGATTGTAACACAGGTGTATACAAGGCTTATTGAGGCTAAGATCGTAACCGGTGCTAGGATGGGAGAAAAAGTATACTTGCCATATATTGTACTTATCAATAAAGAAGAACAGCTACCATTTACTTTTAAAAGAAAGCAGTTCCCTGTAAAAGTCTGTTACACAATGACAATCAACAAAAGCCAAGGGCAATCGCTAAATAGAATAGGCGTATACTTACCCGAACCTGTTTTTGCCCATGGTCAATTGTATGTTGCACTGTCTAGAGCGACATTTCCGCAAGGTTTAAAAATACTCATCAAACAATGTCCGGCCAATGATCAAAACACAACAAAGAATGTTGTTTATAAAGATTTTTTGAGCATGGTTACAGTTGCGCAGGTTCCTTGCATCTATATTTACCTTTCAGATATATGTTTGCACGATTAGCAAATGCCTATTCTGATAAGGTTTAGACTGCTGTGCACAATGTTTTAGTATTATTTGTGTTCGTTATGTGCTTATTTGCCTTTATAATTCCCAGCACCCATGATTGCATTAAATTTCTTTTGTAACTGTTAAACATATATTTATATGTGTTTCTCATAAAAAACATATTTTTGTTTACACGCAGGGAAATGGAACAGACCTCTAGCATTGTCGCATCAGCAAAGTCTACAGGCAAAGCAATCATCACAGAATCAGAAGACATTTGCCTCAACGACCTAAAAGAATCAGATACTGGGAAAGCTATATACGTAAAGATCTACTGAAAATGGACACCAACAAATAAGCAAGGAAAACCCATGGTGTTCTGTTGCATGTTAATTGATAGACAGGTACAATACCTTATCCTATGAACCAGTGACAAAATTCAAATGTCTGATATCCTAGAAAAAATCAAATAACAACCGCCTATAATTTATCAATGACTATTATATTTGCAGGGAGGAGCTATACAAGCAATTGTAAACTTACGTGATAAAACAAAATTTGATGCACGTCTTCAGATCAACAAAACCTGCAAGATCACCGGCTTTGGCTTCCAACCTGCAAAACCATACATGCAAGCTGTTCCTCACAGGCTTTCATTGGTTTTTGGAACGTATACGGATATTAAAGACATACCAGACACAGGCTTTCCAGAGCACTATTTCAACTTCATCAGTCATCGGGAGCTCTATCAGAAAGTGGATGCAAAAGAAGGGCCGTTAACAGGTACCAGAAACACGTAAATATAAAACGACTAATAATAATAGATGCCTGATTTAGTACTACTTATTGCAGATTATGTTGGATCAGTGCAATATGTAACTGGAATACAGCGTTCAACAAAAGCAACACAAGCTTCAGCAGTTTGGAGGGACATCGGTATCCAAAATTTAGAGTGAGCCTTGAAAACTTAACTTTAAGAAAGCGTTTCATACTGACTCTCACAGTTCCTTTCTCACTATAACAGCGGTCACACAGTACGTTTTACTTTATGGAATCAAAATGCTCATGCTTTTAGGAAAACAGAATACGAGCAAGCAGAGAAACCAGTTACCATGGCCGTGAGCTCATGCTTAGTAAAAGACTATGGAGGTAAACATCTTAATTGGTATTTATCATTGTGCCTTTTAAGATTAAGCGTAACATTTGCCTTTTTAAATTTATTACCTAACACCTATCTAAATTAATACAGGCCTTCAGCTGTCGGCCACATCTGCAACAGAGTATTACTTCAATCCTAACATACCAGAGGTTAAAGAAATCCGTGATGTGTAAGACCATTAAATAAAAACCTGACCTTATGCTTTATCTTTTAGAAAAACATCAACTTACACCATTTAATAATACAGGTATGAAGAATTCATTCAACCACCAGCAATACTCAATGTCCAGCAGGAAAAGTGTACGCATCCAGAACAAGAAAAATATAGAAACCGTGTTACTTTGGCGGATTTGGGTGCAGAAAATCTACAAAACCAGCAGGTAATAAAGACCTGTAAGATAACCCTTATAAAATGAAAAGCTAATGCACATTTTTAACTTGAATGGCAGAATGTCCGGTTTACTGTCAATGCTACAATCAACGCAATTGATACGCAAAGAACATGGTATTTCAAAAAAATGCCAAGACTGTGGTTGTAAAATCTCAGAACGGTTTCCGCATGCCCACTGTAAACAGCCAACCTCTGATGATGACTTGCGTTACAGGTGCGCTATAATGCATGTTTAGATTCTTTAGAAGAAAAAAATTAAAAATACTGAACAGGATATTTACCAAATTTTACGCAGCTATTGCTTCAGGGTGGTATTGTCTGATGGCACTACCACTGGAGTGATGACGTGTTTCAGTAATGAAGCAAACTCATTAGTCAAAGATTGCAAAGAGTTGTTACAAACCGTGCCTGGCTCAGATCCATATGAATATCCACCAGAACTGCTCTCTCTGCAAGGCAAGAGAAAAATTTTCTAGCTGCACTTCGATCCAGAAAGCACAAAAGACAACCAAATTTTTATTCTTGACACCTGTTGGGATGACACACCGTTGCCGCCATCAGATCTCGCCACAGCAGCTGAAAGTACCGCAGGATCTTCGATGGAAAAAACACTGCAACCAATGGCCCCAGCAACCAAAAGGAAAACTGGAAAGTTAGCTCTAGCCGAAACTTCAACACCCACACCTAAAAAACACAACGCACCTGACACCTTCGAAACAACCGAAGCTGATACCACACCACCGCCAAAAGCAACTCCTTTGTCTGAAACAACCAAACCGAAAAATGAACAGCCAAAAAGAAGCACCAGGAGATCTCTTTTTACAGAAAGTAAAGATGCACAAGGAGCAACATCTCACAAAAAAAAATGTGTAATGGACAGGCCAAGCTGCAACGCCACAGAAGCACCAGGAATCTCTCTACTGTCTATGTATAATATTCTACGTACCAATGCGTTGCTAGATGCCGCTTAAAAAACAATTAGCTCTGCCTTTTGGGACTTAACTGTCAACTTATTCTCTATGCACCATGTAAATACGTATGGATACAATCGCCAATGATATGGCATGACTTAGATGTGATGCTATCTCTTTTGTAAAACATTCACAAGGCATCAGGTATGTAAAGTTAACTATTCGCCTATATAACGTTAGCTATGTATGCTTAATGAAGTATGTGCCAAATGCGAATACCATCTGCCTAACGCTTTTCCCATACTGCGGTTAACTGTTCTTTATTATCCTACTCTTTGTTGGTGTACAAAAAACTAACAATAACTTTACAAAACAAAATACCACATTAACAAAGATAAACATAATCTTATATTTCATTTCACCCGAAAATTTACAACTTACATTGCATCATACAAAAACAACCAAAATAGATGCCACCATGTCCGTACATAACCAAGCACAAGTAATATTGACAGACAACAAACACCCATAAACCCATTAAACCAGAAAACACCAGCAAAATATACCACCACAAATGGACACACCATCATTCAAACCAGAAAAGGTTTATCTTCTTCTTTTCCCTGCCTTTGCGCGCCGAGTCGATAGTCTTGATCAAATTAGCAAGGACCTTCCTCTCTCTCTCCAAAGTCTCATTCAGACGGTCCACTCCAATGTCACAATCCTCATGCAACGGTAAAAAGCTCGCACCTTCTTCCAATAAAGCCTCCAACCAATCAACTCTCGCAGCTAATTGATCCCGCTGCTCACCAAGCACCCTTAGCAACTGATCGTTCTCGGTATAGTCCTGGGCGAATGCTGCATGCAACCAATCATAAGGATCGTTGGACCCAGCAGCGACCTTAAGCCTTTGGAAATTAGGAGTCCTTATCGGTTGAGCCATCTTTACACAGATGAAGATTCAGAACAGAAATGCAATGGTTAAGCTTAGGGTTTTTTGTTGAAATGAAAAGGGGGGAAACTCGCCGCTTTATAAGGAAAAAAAAATAACTCCAAACGTCACGTTTATACAAAAAAAAAAAAAAAAAGAAAAAAAAAAAAGAAAAAAAAAAAAAAAAAACGTTTAAAAAAAAACAATCTCTACAAACACATTTAAAAAAAAAAAAAAGTACCTACAAAAACTCTTAAGAAAAGTATAGTAAACTATAGTCAAATAAAAAATATATAACGAAAATAACCGATTGCCATAATTGATGTCTTAAAACACAAAAAACAACACATGAAAAAGCGGTTTACGAAATAAATAGCCATGCAACCCCTAAAAAACAATTGACGAAATAAACAGGCGCGCCGGCAACGCGGCAATCGTCGCCAATCTCGTATTATATTATGCATGCATATATATAAACGTATGCTTGCAAACCACTTTTGACCATTGTCATTCTGCATAACATTTACACCTTCAATTATGTGTGGCGATGGCATCGAGCAACTTTTAGCACAAGCAAATGAATTCATCATCGAAGAATTAAATGACGATACCTATGAGAAGTTATTGCTGATGCTTGATGAGAAAGAACTTCATGATGAAGTCGAAAGTTCAAGCCGACTACGCATTGAACAAGGTCTAGAAGAGGGACATCGCCGTCTTGTTGCGGATTATTTCTCCGATGAACCAATTTTTCCAGCGTAAAAGTTTAGACGAAGGTTTCAAATAAATAAAGTATTATTCATGAAAATTGTAGATGCATTGTCCAACCATTACGACTATTTCAAGCAACGAGATGATGCCTTTGGAATTAGAGGTCAATCTCCTATACAAAAATGTGCTGGCGCTATAAGACAAGTAGCATATGGAATTCCAGCCGATTATAATGATGAATACATACGAATAGGTGAAAGCACCGCCATCGCATGTCTAAAGAAGTTTTGTTGAGGTGTAATTGAAATTTTTGGTCCCGTTTACTTGCGAAGACCAAATGCTGAGGACGTTGAGCGTATACTTCACTTGCATTCAAAACACCACGGGTTCCCCAGTATGTTCGGCAGTATTGATTGCATGCATTGGCCTTGGAAAAATTGTCCCGTCTCTTGGCAAAGTCAGTTCATACGAGGTGATCATGGCAAACCAACAATCATGTTAGAAGTTGTTGCTTCTCAAGATCTTTGGATCTGGCATGCATTTCTTGGTGGTCGCTGGGTCAAATAATGACATTAATGTACTAAACCAAAGTACATTGTTCAACTATTACTTACAAGGACATTCTCCCGAAGCTGTTAGATTTACGGTCAATGGGACACAATATACAGAGGGGTATTATCTAGCTGATGGTATATATCCCGAATGGGCAACCATTGTTAAAAGTTTTCCATGTCCACAAGATCCAAAAAGAAAAAAATTTAAAGAAATGCAAGAGGCTGCAAGAAAAGACGTAGAGCGAGCATTCGGGGTTCTTCAATCTCGTTGGGCAATTATACGTGGAGCAGCAAGATTTTGGCACACTGAAACAAAGAACGACATTATATATGCATGCATCATAATGCATAATATGATCATTGAGAATGAGGAAATTGCAATTAGTGTTTGGTTGGACTATGAAGGTGATTCTCCAATACGTTTTAGAAATGGGTCCGTTGAAGCCTTTAATAGATATATAAAAAGGAGGGCCGAATTACGTGATCAAATAGTCCATAATCAACTAAGATCAGACTTAGTTCAACATATTTGGGAAAGAGACTTGATAAACTAGTGTATTTGGTTCTATGTGTCATTGTCTAAGACGAACCTAAATGGAGCGCGGGAAGCACAAATGAGGATCATACAAAGAGAAGAAAAACTACGACATCTGGTAGTTACATCTCATCTTTAGATGGACAAACAAGCATCAACAGTGAAGATGAGGAAACTCAAGTTCGTCCCATGGGGAAAAAGCATCTAGAAAGCTAAAGGGAAAAGGATCTACCTCAAGCGCTGAAGCAAATGACGGATTAAGAGATTTAATTAACAATATTAACACGATGAGGATGGCTCAGATAGATGAGGTAAATGAACACATCAAAGAGATAAAGGAGTCGTACAAGTCTTCGAAAAAGATGGAAGAACTACGAATCATATCACAAAGTACACATGTAACACCCCGAAATTTTGGTAAGCAGCGGAAGTCTAATCGGGGTCATTACAGTTTAGTACACAGTCATACTCATAGAAAACAATTCAAACGAAAGTCAATATCATTCCATGAAAACTCAAATAGTCAGAGTTACAAACATTTTTCCAAAATGTTAATTGTTTCTCAAAAGAAGTGATGAGTTTGTAAAGAACTGTAATGACCCCGATTAGACTTCCGCTGCTTATCAAAATTTTGGGGTGTTACAGATTGGCATCAGAGCCATGGTTATAGAGAACCAAATGATTTTTCAAAACATTGGACTATAACCTCACCGGATTTCTAAACAAACTATTTATCACCAAAGTGCCCTCCGTGCCAGCGCTTGCCAACGTCATGTTTTAAGGTTTGATTTTAGCACCCATTGCATTTAGTTCACTATGACACTATAATCACTGTGCATGTAGCATTATGTAGACTAAATGACTTATATTACTGCTATTTTGGGATATTACAGTACCATGTCGCCCCCGATTATTATTTTGTCTGACAGTGACGACGTCGTGCCGGCATCATCCACCTACCCTACCATTGACCTATCTGACTATGACACCCATGACACCTGAGACACCCATGATTCTGACCATGACACCCAACCTGTATCACCTGCCATACCATCTCCTGTTCCATCTGGAGACCCATCTGCTGATACTGAGCCCTTCGAGGAGGGTGAGGTTGCTTCTACACCAATTGATTATTTTGCTATTCAGCCTCTTTTTCATCCTGTCTATGGACCTATGACACAGGGGCAGTACCTTTATGATCAGTACCTGACGTCTTAGCAGTTTCTTGCGGCTGATGACCGTCCTACACCACCTGCTAGTCACCACACCGGTTCATATGCTGATGACGAGTCTTCTGACTCCGATACTTCTGACACTGCTGCTTCTGTTCCACCACCATCCCCGCCTGCACCGATTCGTCGGCGCAAGCGAGTGAGGATTCTTGAGCCCTATGAGCCTGAGCCTTTCGGAGAGTTGTTTCGATATCATGAGGGAGACTTTACCCGCAAATGCACGGCTCGGAAACGAGTCTGTATTTTGCCTGCTTCTACTGTTACACCACCTGTACCTACACCTGTACCATCACCCACATCTGTACTACCACCTGTTTCTATGCCAGAGCTGACACCTGTGGCATCACCAGCACCTCCACCATCACCCGTATCACCCCCACCTGAGCCACACCCTTACATGCTACCTACTTACACCGCACCTCACACATCTGAGGTTTTGCCACCCATGCCACCACCTACAACTTTCTTCTCTCAGACTACTACCATACCGATACCATCACCTACTTCATCACCTGTTCCATCACCATCACCTGTTCCTACTGAGACCCCCACCTCACCCGACATTCATAGATTGGTTGATGCTCGCCGATGGTCATTTTTGTTGGATTACATTCATAGATGGAGGTTGGTTGAGGGATCGCCTAGGGCTGCTGAGCTTGGAGATGGCTCTTCAGCGGTGTTACCGGTTACTGGGGAGCCGATACACCATACTATCCCTCTTTTGGCTGCTAGATTAGTTAGACATGAGGATCATCTTGATGAGCTGTTGGGCGTTATTGAGAATATATCCTTGGAGAGGATTGAGGGCATGCAGGAGGAGGTCGAGAACCTCGTGGTACATAGGACAGCTTTAGAGATGGTATTTGAGATGATGGGGACAGAGATCGAGGAGGCACAGGCTACCATCACTGAGTTTGGTCATCGACTAGATGTTCAAAGGCATGAGATGGAGGATTTGAGAGCGATAGCGATCATCACGCAGCAGATGCTAGAGCATCAGACAAAGGAGTTAGCCGCATCTAGTTCTACCATCCACACACTTTCAGCCACTATTGAGGAGATTCAGGCCCGAGAGAGATCCAGAGATGAGGAGATGATGGAGCTGATCAGGATCATCAGAGAGCTAGAGGGGAGATCAGGAGGCGCACCTGGACCTTCATAGATCTATGACATGTCATTACATTCAGGGACATCTTAACTTGCCGCCTGTGGCATTAATAATGTTGTATCTTATTGTTTTGTAACAATGAATTCAAAATTATTAAAACTTTATGTTGGTTATGATTGTACTGTATTGATATTGATTTATGATGTTCTAGTTGTCTGATCTTTTATTATGCTCCCATATTGAGATTCATTATAATTTCCATGTGTGTTGTTACATGTCGTGATGATTATTTATGAATGATATGGTTTATATTGATGTATGTATTCATGGTGTGGTCGTGATATGTACTTTGTGATGATCTCGACTATTATGAGCTTGGTTACATTATTTCTCTTGTTATTGATTGATGTTTGGGATTTGTACTTATACACTTACGATTTTATAGAGTTATGGCCCCAAGGAAAACCGCTACTGCTACCTCGTCACCCGCTATGACCCAGGCTACTATCAGAAAGTTGGTTGCCGACAGTGTTGCTGCAGCTTTGGAAGAGCAGGCTGCTGCAATGGCACGAACTAGTAGCAATAACCGAGCCACTGCTGAAAGCGAGTCCGCTGCGACTCGGAAGTGTACCTATAAGGACTTCATAGCTTGTAAACCATCTCACTTCAAAGGGACTGAAGGAGTGACAGAGCTTGCTCGATGGTTTGAGCAAACTGAGACTGTGTTTGTGAGGATCGGTTGTGCCGCTGAAAGCAGAGTCTCGTTTGCTACTAGAACATTGTTGGAAGACGCGTTGTCTTGGTGGAACGCAACTGCTCAGAAGATAGGAGTGGAAGAGGCCTATCAGATCACCTGGGCTGACTTTAAGGAAAAGATGTTGAAGAAGTTCTGCCCTAGAGGTGAGATCAAGAAGCTAGAAGATGAGTTTCACACGTTGGTTATGAAAGGAAATGATCTCAGGGCTTATGATAGGAGATTTCAGGAACTTGCCACACTTTGCCCTTCAAAGGTTCCCGATTTGGAAAAGTTGTTGGAGAGGTACATTGAGGGATTACCCAGTAGCATTGAGGGAAACGTCACCTCGTCAAAGCCTCAATCTTTGGAAGAAGCAATGACTATTGCCCAAAGACTGCTAGACCGGGAGATTAAGCGTAACTCTGCTCAGGGGAACAACGATCATAAAAGGAAGTTTGATGATCGAAGGACAAACAACAACAACAAGAACAACAACAACAACAACAACAACAACAACAACAACAACAACAACAACAACAACAGTAACAACAACCGTAACCCTAACCGTAACTATCACCATGACAGAAACACCCACCACAATCAACAGAACCGATGACAGGAAGCTGTCAGAGCTTATGTCGCCGCACCAGTTAAGGATGCTAGGTATGCTGGACCTCTTCCATTATGTAACAAGTGTAAGATGCATCACACTGGACCCTGCTATGCTAAGTGTGGGAAATGTTCAAGGACTGGACATAAGACACAAGATTGTAAGGATACAGGAGCTAACTTGCAACCCATGGCTGTAGTATGCCATGCTTGTGGAGATAAAGGACACTACAGGCGTCAGTGCCCAAATAAGAACAACAATGCACGTGGGAGAGCATACGTGCTGGGAGACGGAAATGTCCAGAAAGATCCGAACGTAGTCACGGGTACGTTCTTTCTAAACAACCGCCTCGTTAAAGTTTTATTTGATTCCGGAGCCGATCAAAGTTTCGTATCTATTTCTCTTGCACCCATGCTTAATATTACACCGACCAAACTAGACACCACATATGAGATTGAACTAGCCGATGGAAAGCTAGTAAGTACTAACACTATACTCCGAGGTTGCACCCTACGACTACTGTAAGACCTTAGATATATCAACTTTAACACAAATATAGAAGCTTAGATGAAGTAAAGATGGTGACTTATGATGATATATGTGTGGCGTTAAATGAGAGAAAAAGAGTAAAAAGATGAAGAGAACTTTTATTAAAAAACACACACAATACACACACAAGCACACACCTCAAATGAGCCTTTGAGGTATTTATATAGTAAGATACATGAGATGCCCTATGGGCTTTCTATGGGCTTGGGCTTGGACTTGGTTACATGGTTGGATAACTAGGCTTATGAAACATAGCACATAACATATTAGCTTGCCAAGTCCAAGGCCCAATGACTAAACTATTACTAATCTTAACAAACGACACAAAGTTACAATATGAGAATGACCATCACTTCATAATACATATTTTCAATGCTAACAATCTCCCCCTAAGGGGTGGTCATTCGAATGATGCTCCACGTGAGTGGGTCTTCCGTGTTCTTTGTCTTTAACTTTGTGTGTCGTTGTAGAATAGTCTTTAGTCTTTGTTCCTTCATGCTTTGTGATCTTTGATAACTGATTTTTCATCGTTCTTTGTTCCTTTGCAATGTGGGATTATCTGCCTTCGTCACTTTTGTGTCTGTGGTGGTTGTTTGCCATTCCAACATGCTCATACATCTTTGGACTTTGATATTCATATGCACGTAGTTCCCTTTCTTTCACTTTGATCTTTAGTCTTTATACTTTGTAGATTCTTCTTTTTGGCGTAGAATCTTTCTTTGAACTTTGTGATGTAAAGATCTTTGAGGGAGCTTTCTTTAACTTCCAGATGTATGTATGAGCATGTGGAATCTGTCGCCATGGAGATGAAGTGTCCCTGCATATAAACAGTTAGCAATAAAACATCCGGTACTTACAGATAAGAATTAGAGATCGTCAACAGCATAGTGTGAAGACTCCTTCTAACCCTTACCAAGGCCGTTCCCATGTCAGATACTCTCGAGAGAGCTTACAAGACCTACTTAGTAGCTCAATGACTGGGTGAGTCGCTGGGGATCACTCCACGACTGTAGACCGTTTGAAACCACCGCGAACACTAAGCGTAACCCATAAAGAATTACCGAAGTGACCTGCTGTCAGGGCTGTTTGATGTTGACCCTGGCAGGAATTTCCATTCAATCATTGAGAATCACAAATGTGAATCCTCTCATAAATGTTCTGGCAGATTGGTAAGATCTGCGTAGGACTCTTTTAAGTTTACATCTGGTGTCCCTAATGTTGAACAACCAGTGTAGAAATATCATGTGTTCCTATGAGATCTTTTGATGAATCTCGGGGCTCTAGACTCGATAAGTGCACATTTGGTTTCCTATGCGGAGATTAGGGAGAGGTCTCCTGCTTCAATATCAACCATCTCTAAGAGACAAGTCGATAGATTACACCGGTTCCCCGTGAGAATGAAACAAGCTCTTTTAAGAGAACTTGAGTGGTTAAGAAGGTTTAGTGCAGTGCGTCACTGGGTCCATGACGTCTTTGTCTTCAATACCGGTGTCACCTTAGTAACAACCAGTAGCATATGAGTTGAACCCGGTGTCTGCCCTAAGGTTGAACATTTGGAGGGCTATTTCTTTTCACCCTTTTTCATAAATTTTCTTTTTAATTCTTCAACCCCTTCTTTCTCCTTTCTCATTTTCTCCTTTTTTCAATCATACCTAAGGACTTCTAATTCTAATCTATTGGATTTGTCCTTGGGTAGATCCCTCCGGCTCTGGCGGATCATAGGACGGTTTTCCCTAACCTTAGTCACCTTATAACTCCATGACTATCCTATCATTGATCACATGCCATAAAACCTTTCTGTGAAAAATCTCTCAAAGTGTTTATGATAATAAAACACATTGTGGTTACCACTTTGAGAGTTTTTGCATTTCTTTTGAAGGACTCCCCCTTCACATGTGCTCATGAGTTTTTTTAGAAATTTGCACATGCGTGAGGAGTTTGTACTTTTTGAATTGATCCACTTTCAGCGAACATGACCGATTCGAGACACGCTTACATCACTAGTTAGACTAGCTTGAAATTATTACCCGTCCTGGTCAAGTCCAAAGAAAGTCTCTCGATACGGTACACTCTACTCAGACAAGTCCTATTCGAGACACGCTTACATCACTAGTTGGACTAGCTTGAAATTATTACCCGTCCAGGACAAGTCTTTTCGATTACTGACATTTTAAGCTTCGTCAATTCATTGGTTATATCTGAGTCGAGCTCTTTTGAGATTCAGCCACAAACTTTAAACATCTTTGATCACATTTTAATCATGTCTTCTCCCCCTCAAAAATAGCATATCGTGATATTTTTGATATCAACTAATTAATAAAAGGCTTTTTGGAGAGAAAGACAGATTTCATTTTGCATGAATACGGAACATGTTTGTTTTTGTACTCCCCCTTAATGATAGCCCATTTTAAAATCAATTAAGGGTTTTGAGGGAGTTATCTTGAGCACTAATTTTGAGAGATTTTTGAGAAATCTTTTGAACAATCTTGAAAAAGTGCTCAAGAATTTTGTTTGAAAACGAGTTTATGCTTGAAATCTTTTTCGTTTGTTTAGACTCGAACTTTTTGAAAAAGAGATCGTCATTGAACGTACGAGTCCTTGATTTGGAAATAATCAGAAGTCATCGTTAGGGTCCGGGTTTCGTACTGAAGTATACGAAAGCCATTGTGAAGAAACTTTTGAGAAACGACATGTTTTAGAAAAACATTTAAAAAAGAACTCCCGCTCAAGCATCTGTACATGTCCGTATCATTGTTGAATGACATTTCTAGAAACGTACAGAATATTGATTTATACGAGAGACATGTCGTGAGAAGAATATTTTTGGATTTTTTGATTTTATATTGTTTTTTGATTTTTGAAAATTTTATATTTTTGTATTTTGTTTTTGTTGGTTTTTCAAATTTTGTATTTTGTTTTTCAAAAATATTTACAGCGAAGCGATTTTGAAAACATTTTTCAAGAAGATTCGAGAAGACATTCTAGCTCCTCAGGAGTTAGGCTTCGCATGCCAATTCGTCGAACTAAATAGTCAAACCTTTCTCTTGGAAGGGCTTTAGTAAATAGATCGGCGAGTTGATAATCAGTCTTAACGAAAAATAATTCAACAGTACCCTCTTCCACGTGTTCTTTGATGAAATGGTAGCGGACTTTGATATGCTTCGTCTTAGAGTGATGTACGGGATTGCACGAGATGGCTATGGCACTTTTTGAGTCACAATACATAGGTATTCTGTCAAAAGTAAAGCCATAATCTGTGAGCTGTGTCCTCATCCAAAGAACTTGGGCACAACACGCAGATAGAGACACATACTCGGCTTCGGCGGTAGATAGCGCAGTACAATCCTGTTTCTTTGACGACCAGCTTACAAGCTTTTCACCCAAAAATTGTGCTCCACCTGATGTACTCTTTGCTGTTACTTGATCACCAGCCTGGTCTGCATCTGAAAATGCTGTTAGATTAAACTCCGAATCCTTCGGATACCAAAGTCCCATGTTAATGGTGCTTCGTAGGTACCGAAAGATCCGTTTAACCTCTTTGAGGTGAAGTTCGGTAGGCTTTGCCTGGAACCGTGCTAATAAACATACAGCAAATTGAATATCTGGTCGACTAGCAGTTAGGTACATGAGAGAACCGATCATGCTCCGATATTTTTTCGGATCGATGGGTTTCCCAAACAAATCAGCACCTATTTTTGGTGAAGAGACCATTGGTGTACCAACAGAATCACAATTTTCCATTCCATGTTTTTTCAAAATCTCTATGGTATATTTAGCTTGATTGATAAAAATACCACGAGGGGATTGATGTATTTGTAAACCAAGAAAGAATTTTAGTTCCCCCATCATGGACATTTCAAATTTACTTTTCATGAGATTTTCAAAATGTTTTGAATGGTTAGGATTGGTTGATCCAAAAATTATGTCGTCCACGTAAATTTGAACGATCAAAATGTCATCATTGAACTTTTTGATAAACAAGGTGTCATCAACCGTTCCTTTTGTGAAATTGTTTTTAAGCAAGAAAGATGATAGTTCGTCATACCACGCTCTTGGAGCTTGTTTTAGACCATAAATTGCTTTCTTAAGCTTGTAGACGTAGTCTGGATGATCTTTGTCGACGAATCCCTCTGGCTGACTCACATACACTTCTTCTTTCAGAGTTCCATTCAAGAAAGCTGTCTTAATGTCCATCTGATAGACTGTGATGTTTTTGTGAGCTGCATAGGCTAAGAAAATCCGGACTGCTTCAAGTCTAGCTACAGGCGCGAATGATTCTTCGAAATCTATCCCTTCTTCTTGTGGATAACCTTTAGCCACGAGACGAGCTTTGTTGCGAATTACAGTCATTTCCTCATCCAGTTTGTTCTTCCACAACCACTTGAGATCAAGAACTCGTTTATCAAGTGGTCGTTCAACAAGTTCCCAACTATCATGTAACAGGTATTGAAGAAATTCCTCCTGCATTGCTTCAATCCAAGGGTTTTCTGCCATTGCTTCCCGAATGTTCTTTGGTTCTTTGAGGCTGATTGAGCAAACGTAGATGCACAATTCAAGATCAGTGGCAAGTTGTCTCCTCGTCTGAACTGGCATTGAAGGATCACCAATAACATGTACTAACGGATGGTCTTGTGTCCATTGAAACGTAGAAGGGTACCTTTGGTTGAACGAATGTGTGTTAGATGGTTCTTGTAACCTTGAAGAAGATTCAGCAGAGTCTGATGCAAATGGGTTTTCAAATACTTCTTCTTCTTCTTCTAACGCAACATCGTTTGAATTATTTGTTGGTTCTTCTTGAAAATGTGTGTTTTGGTTTTGCTCATCAACGTTTGGTAGAACAGTTTCAAGTACTGGAGTTGCTTGAGTAGATGTAGATGATGTTGATGTAGTTGGTGCTTCAGCTTCGATTGTGGTGGATGCATCTTGTGATGGTGGTGGTGGTTGATGGTTTTGAGCGGGTGCAGCGGAATCTTGTTGAGATGCATTAGTCGAAGTTCCACCATAATATTCATCAAACATTAACTCGAAGAAGTTTTCCAGTTCTTGTTCTGAAGGTTTATCCGTGTTTGTTGACTGAGCTCCTTGAGGTACGAGTCCTGAACTGATGTGTCCAGAAGTCTGACTGTTTGGTGCGGGTCCTAATCCGTTATGATTAGAAGCCATTGGATTAAGCGCGGGTTCTAGAGCGTATCTCTCAGAAGCCATTTGTGAAATCTCGTCAAGCTTCACATTCATCGTCTCCATTATCTTTTTCGTTCTTCTATTATACACCCTGAATGCCCTCGAGTTTTCTGAATATCCAATGAAGATTCCAATATCACCCTTAGCTTTTAACTTCCCTAGATCTTCTCTGTCATTTGTAGGATAGCACAAAGCGCCAAACACGTGAAGGTAAGAGATGTCAGGTTTACGGTTGTTCACTAGCTCATATGGGGTTTTATTGAATCTCGGATGGACTAGGGATCGGTTTTGAGTGAAACAAGCAGTGGCTACAGCATCAGCCCATAAGAATAGTGGTGCACTAGAAAAAATTAGCATTGTGCGAGCAGCTTCCACAAGAGTTCGGTTTCTTCTTTCAACTACCCCGTTCTGCTGTGGAGTTCTAACAGCTGATGTTTGGTGTGTTATTCCAACATCTTCAAAGTAGGTTCTTAACTCCTGATTAGTGAATTCTGTGCCATTATCTGTTCTTACAATCCTTACTGGAGCTTGAAGTAGAACTTGGATACGCTTCAGAAAGGTGATGATTGTACCTGGTGTTTCGTCTTTTGACCTCAGAAACTTTACCCATGTATATCTTGAATAATCGTCGACAATAACAAGAATATACTTCTTCCCGTTAATGCTTTCAACTCTCATTGGGCCACATAAGTCCATGTGCAACATATGTAACCTTGCTTCCGAACTAGGTACGGTTTTGGGTTTATATGATGCTCTTTTGCTTTTTCCTTGTTCGCATGATGGACATAGGTGTTCCTTGGTGTATTTGAACTTAGGAAGTCCGATGACGATGTTGTCTTTGGCTAACTTGTTGATCATGTCGAAATTGAGATGGGATAATCTTCTATGCCACAGCCAGGACTTAGTTTCGGTTGCCCTTGTCATAAGACAAATTGGTGATGTAGAAGCCATTTGGTTGATGTCGATAGCATACAAGTTTGTACCACGATTACCAGTTAAGAGATCATCACCAACCAAATTTCTAATAAAAACCGTGTTTCTCCTGAATGCAACTTCTAAATCTGCATCACAAAACTGCCCAACTGAGAACAAATTGTGTCCCAACCCTTCGACGTAGTAAACTCGAGTGATTAAAAAATTCCCAAACTGAAGATCTCCATAACCCTGAATAGCTGCTACATGATCATTTCCAAAGCGTACAGTTCCCATGAATTTCCAGACGAAATTGATCAGCAGCGTTAAATTCCCGGTCATGTGCTTGGAGCAACCCGAGTCGACGATCCAAAGACATATTTCGATAACCTGCCAAGAACAGAAGAGTTTGTATTTGGAAACCGTGTTGAATTGGGTTCCATGGGGTTAGGAGTAAAAGCAGAATCACACTCATGGACAGTTACTACTTGTTTAGCTTGAGTTATTTCTAATTTGCCGTCCTTAAGAGTGAACTCTCTACCCGTTGGTATCCACATACAAAACTTAAGGTAGTTCCTAGGCATTCGACTACTAGTGGTAGACCTAAAGCGTGCAACTAATCTTTCTATAGATCTTGATCTGGCACTAGTTCCCTTTGGAACATACTTCTGTTTAGGCATAACATTCACATTCTTAGAAACACATTCATCATGAACATTATTAATTAAACATTTCTTGCATATTAAACAAACTGAGTCATTACATGCATTAGAACCAGTACTTTCGACATTACATTCAGATGAATCATGTTTCTTATTACAAAGCGATAAATTCCTAGGGTGTTCTTCTACTTCTTCAGCTTTATTCTTGCAACTACTCTTAGAAACCGGCGAGACTCTATTGTTCCTTGTATTGCTCCTAGGCTTTAGTCTGCTGCTCCTAGAGGTGCTTTCTAATCCTGTAGAAGGTAAGGCACACGCGTTAGGATTTATATTGTTGTCCTTATTAGGATGACTAGACTCTTTAGAATTATCCTTTTTGCACGCATTTGTCTTAGAAGTGGAGGCAGACGCATTAGTGGGACTAATCCTAAAAAGGCCAGGTGCTATCACTTTTGGTGTGTCGACAACCGCTTTTCCTTTATCAACAATCTTAACATTTTCACTTTTCTTTGGCAAGGGTGTTGGAGTGACTGGTTTTGTCAAATCCTTTTTCTCATCGACTTTTGGAGCAAACCGTGAAATTGACATTTTTGGTTTTTGAACCGTGTTTGAAACATTTGGTTTCTCCGAAGTCAATGGTTTTGCAAACTTAGTTTCCTCACCCTTTCCTTTTTGACTTTCAAGCTGAGCCCTCAAAAGATCATTTTGCTCTTTCATATTCTTTAAGGCACGCTCATACGACAATTTGTCATACTTGCATTCTTCCTTTTTTCGATCAAGTTGTTTAAAATATGACACATTTTCGTTTTCAAGCTTTATAAGAGCATTTTCATATTTTGAAACAATTGCGGAGGTCTCAGCTCTCAGTCTTTCATCGTCTTGAACAGAATATGTTTGTAAAATGATGGACATAATGTCAGTGGTCATAACAGCTTCGAAGAGAGAATCATTTAGGTTTTCCAAAACATTCATGTTTTCACGAGTTTCGTTAGTTTCGTTTACCAGGGATTTGTGGTCCTTGACAAAGTCGGCCGTTTCTTTTAAGAAAGCACGTTCAAAATGAATTACCCTCGCACTGATGTTATTCAGTGGGATAGTAATTTCGTTTTCAAAAACTTTTTTCTGCTCAATATGAAAACTGGAATGCCAGTTGTTAATATCAATTGTAGTTTTAGAAGCAACAATATTTTGAAGTTCTTGAATTCTCTTTTTAACGTCATCCAAAATTTCTCTAGCCTCACTTGTATTAAAAGTGTTGTTAGAAGAAATTTGTTCCATTTTTGAAAGAGATTTGGAAACAATTACTTTCTTAGAAAACATTTTTGCGAATGGTCGTTTTATGGAAAACACAGATGGTTCTTTTTGTGGAACAAAAGTAATTCCCGAAAGTTTGTTCAATTTGTTATAATCAATGGGTTTCAAATCAGGATTCTTTTGTTTCATTTTATTAATGCTCTCTTCAGCCAATTCAATCGTTTCCACAGAATCACGAACAATGGGAGGATCATGCTTAACCAACAAAACATTTCCATTAAACAAACAATTCTGAGCTTGCTGAGCTTTCTTGAGATTACAGGGGGTGTTGTTACCAAGACCCACTTTATGTTTCGTATGGTAAACCGGATTAGTTTGATTTGAAATCATTTTCATTGTTTGACTTGACTGACCCGACTTAACCACCAATTCTTCTAAATGAGCAATCATGTGTTCTGACTCTACGATTTCGGCCAAAAGTTTGTCTTCTTTCTTTGCAAAGTCCTTTTTCAACTCATCCCTTTCTTTTTCAAGATTGGTATAAGCTGTTTTTTGTTTAGAAAGTTGGTTTTGTAAATCAGAAATTTCCGCGTTTAAAGCTTTTATCTTCTTGAAAGAATTAACATCAAGTGTATCAAACTTGAGTTGCAATTGTTTTTCCCTTGAAACGGAATTTTGATAACCAGTTTCTAATTCAGACAATCTTTTGTTATGAAATTCAAAAGCTTTAACGTTTTCTTTGTAACTCTCAAGCTCAGCGGTCAATTTAACATTCGCGGCCTTAACATCGCGATTGACCTTTTTCACATTCTCAATTTCAATACGACAATTATTCAATAATGATTCAAATAAAGCACGTGTTTCCTCATCATTCTCAGCATGCTGTGAAACGAAGCCTCCATTATGATTCACATCTGGAGTTGCTGAAGGAGTATTGCTACTACTTGGCGTGTCCAGGTATGTATCATAAGTGGGTGCTAGCTTCTCAAAATGCTGTTCCTCATGAGGAGACATATCAAATATATCATTATTGTGACATGTGTTGAAATTAGATACCTCAGATGGTGCATTGGTGTCATAAACAGGAAGTGTGTCAGAATCCGTGTCATACTTAGCTTCCTGAAGATTCGCCATGAATATGCAGTTCGCATCGATATCTTCTCTATCTTCCATGTCATCCATAAGAGCCATAAAGTCATTCTCCTCTGCATTCAACTGAAATCCTGCCTCTGCCTTTTGTGCCAACATTACTGCTTTCTGCAAGTACGCTAGATCTTTCTTGTTTGGCTTTGTAGGACAGTTCCGTGCCATATGACCTACACCCTGACAGTTGAAACACTTAACCGGATTACCCTGATTCACATTTCCCAAATTCCCAACTACTGGAGCTGCAACATTTCTATTCTGATTACCCATCGCCTGATTACCAACATTCTGACCCCTCTGATTTCCAACAAACTGACCCAACTGATTCCCTGCATACTGACCATACTGATTTCCTGCATTCTGATTCCCTGCATTCAGCATATTCTGATTCCCCATGTTAATTCCAGTTGCATATCCTTGCTGATTCCCATAAACTCCAACCATTTGGCCTCCATTGCCCATATTGAAACTCGGCTGAGCAATGTGCTTGTTGCGAGTGTTCGATGAAATCCTTTGGTTGTTGTTAGTTGGTGTAGAATAGCGTCCTTGGAATGCCTTTGACAGAAAAGCAAACGCTTGGGTCAATGCTGCAGTAGCTTCATCATTTTCAGTGAATTCTGGTTCTTGGAATTGTTGGTATTGCTGTTGTGGAATAATGTTTTGTTGTTGCTGTGGGTAGAACTGTTGTTGGTAGACCGGTGTTGGTTGTTGAATGTATGATGGTTGCATGTAGTTGTGAGTGGAAGATGATGATTGTTGTTGTGTGTTCACTGGTAGCGGTGTTGGTGTTGGTGTAGTAGCAATTAATGCGAGAGGATCATGATTCTTTGCCAATCTTTCTTTCCTTACTTCATTAGCCTCAGCTTGGTTTTGCTTCAAAAAGTCATAGAGTTGATCATAATTCACCTTATGTAAATCCTTTGTTTGATTGACAATTGTAACATAACGACCCCATTCTTCTGGAAGGTTATTGATGAATTTGATGTTTGTTGCAATTGTTCGAGGTGTCAACTTGTTTCTGATTAACTCATTCATCAAAGTGCAAAACCTTGTGTAATAAGATTCAATCTGTTCACCTTTAGTGGATGTAAAGTTCTCCCATTCCGTAAGAAGTTTGTTCTCAACGTCCTGTTGTCCAATCTCTGTTCCATGACATATCTTTTTGACTCGTTCCCACATAGCATAAGCAGTTTCACAACTGTCGACCGCAGCAAAGATCTCCCGTGGTAATCCAAGTTGGATTAAATGCATTGCCATATCATCAGCGGCGATCTGCTTCTTGTCTTCCTCTGTGTAATCTGCTTCTGTTTGTTCACGCACGAATGGTTGAGTAGGAGGTGTTGCATTTGGATTACCTTCAATTTGAACTTGTCGTGGCTTGAATGGACCATTTGTAATGGAGTTGATCATTAATTTACCATCAGGCTTTGTTTTGATGTAACGAAGCATGCGGCTTGTCCATGGGAGATATCCACCTTTTTCAAGCATCGGAGGTCGGTTTTCCGCACCGGCTGCATGAATATCTTGCTGAGTAGCCATTGATGAAGTCTAGATTGATAAAGTTGATTCTTGGATCGTTCCAACGAAGTAGGAGTAGTGTTTAGTGTAAGTTGATGCAAGTTTTTATGGTGAAAAATTTGATCTGAAACCTTAAAACCTCAATAACTTCCGTTCAGAGTGGATTTGGGCCTCGAAGCTGGGCTTGAATGATCTTTAGATTATTCAACGTGTCCTTCTTCTCGGTCTCGCGGTTGTTTTGACAGCTGATTCGTCGAAAACGGAGTTACGGTTCAAAAGTTATGGCAGTTTGAAGTTTGGTAGTCAAAAGTCCAAAACTTACGCGTAAAGCTTGATTTTACGCGTAAACCTTGAATAATCTTACGCGTAAGATGTTATGCGTAACCTGTAAGTTATGCGTAAGATCTAAGTTATGCGTAAACAAAAATGTTTATGCGTAAACTTTGATTTTACGCGTAAACTTAGAGTTTATGCGTAAGAATTGTTACGCGTAAGGTTTTTTCAACCAAATTGATCTCTCAAACTTATCCAAGCTTGAAAGATATCCCGTGTCGAAGTATTCCACAAACTTATCCAAGTCAGGGAAGTACTGAGTCACCGTAGCACAAAGAGAAGACCGTTGATGAAGCTTATGCGTAGACTCTGAGACTTACGCGTAAGATTAGATTTTACGCGTAAGATCTGACTTATGCGTAGGAAATAGACTTACGCGTAGGATTTAACGCGTAGACTTTCAAGTTATGCGTAAAAACAGGGTTTTGACTAGAGTTACGCGTAAGAAAAGGGTTTTAGGCCAAAATTTATGCGTAAAAAGGACAAAAAGTACTATTCACAGCTGGATATTCGTACTAGGCCCAAAAGTTACGCGTAGGATGACCAAAAAACGTGAAAAATGCGATTTTTTCAACCAAAAACACTTTTTTCACTTGTTTCAAATGATCAAATCTTTCCCAAAACACTTAGAATCACTAAAACTTCAATAAAAACAACAACTTTAACACTAAAACACGTAAAAATCAAAACTTTTTAATGAAAAGTACACGTTTTTACATAAAAAACGAAACTTTTAAAGAGAAAGTTTGATGAAAACGATTTCCACACACTCCTAAATCATTGTTAGGCGATTGATACCACTTGTAAGACCTTAGATATATCAACTTTAACACAAATATAGAAGCTTAGATGAAGTAAAGATGGTGACTTATGATGATATATGTGTGGCGTTAAATGAGAGAAAAAGAGTAAAAAGATGAAGAGAACTTTTATTAAAAAACACACACAATACACACACAAGCACACACCTCAAATGAGCCTTTGAGGTATTTATATAGTAAGATACATGAGATGCCCTATGGGCTTTCTATGGGCTTGGGCTTGGACTTGGTTACATGGTTGGATAACTAGGCTTATGAAACATAGCACATAACATATTAGCTTGCCAAGTCCAAGGCCCAATGACTAAACTATTACTAATCTTAACAAACGACACAAAGTTACAATATGAGAATGACCATCACTTCATAATACATATTTTCAATGCTAACAACTACTAGACACACCATTTGACATTGACCTTATGCCTATTAGACTTGGTAGTTTCGACGTCGTTGTAGGAATGGATTGGTTATCCAAGAACCGCGCTAAGATCATTTGTGACGAAAAGGTCGTTCACATCCCCCTGAATAACGAAACCCTGATTGTTCGCGAAGAGCGAAGTAAGACACGTCTAAGCATCGTTTCTTGCGTCAAAGTTGTGAAGTACATCGAACGAGGATGTCTAGTCTTTTTAGCTCAAGTCACCGAGAAGAAGTCGGAAGAGAAGCGACTCGAGGATGTGCCAGTAGTAAGGAACTTTCCAGAAGTTTTTCCTGAGGACTTGCCTGGCCTTCCGCCGACTCGTCAAGTGGAATTTCAAATTGACTTGATGCCAGGAGCAACACCCGTAGCACGAGCACCCTATAGGCTAGCACCGTCGGAAATGAAGGAGTTGTCTGGGCAATTGCAGGAATTGTCAAATAAAGGATTTATTCGCCCAAGTTCATCACCGTGGGGAGCCCCGGTGTTGTTTGTAAAGAAGAAGGATGGAACCTTCAGGATGTGTATCGATTATCGTGAGTTGAACAAACTTACGGTGAAGAATCGTATCCGTTGCCAAGGTTTGACGATTTGTTTGATCAACTGCAAGGATCGAGTGTCTACTCGAAGATTGATTTGAGATCGGGATATCACCAACTGAGAGTTAGGGATGAGGACATCCCTAAGACGGCTTTCAGGACAAGATACGGTCACTACGAATTCCAAGTAATACCATTCGGTCTAACAAATGCACTCGCTGTATTTATGGACTTAATGAACCGAGTGTGCAAACCCTATTTGGATAAGTTTGTGATTGTATTCATCGATGATATCCTTATTGTAGGACCTTAAATAACACAACTTTATCACAAATATAGAAGATTAGAAGAAGAAAGATGGTGACTTGGTGAGAGTATATGGATCATATATGTGTAACTAGAGAGATGGAAAATGAGAGAATATTATTAAGAAACACACAAAAATACACACACAAGCACACACCTCAAATGAGCCTTTGAGGTGTTTATATAGTAAGATACATGAGATGCCCTAAGGCTTTCTATGGGCTTGGGCTTGGACTTGGTTACATGGTTGGATAACTAGGCTTATGAAACATAGCATATAACATATTAGCTTGCCAAGTCCAAGGCCCAATGACTAAACTATTACTAATCTTAACAAACGACACAAAGTTACAATATGAGAATGACCATCACTTCATAATACATATTTTTAATGCTAACAATCTCCCCCTAAGGGGTGGTCATTCGAATGATGCTCCACGTGAGTGGATCTTCCGTGTTCTTTGTCTTTAACTTTGTGTGTCGTTGTAGAAAAGTCTTTAGTCTTTGTTCCTTCATGCTTTGTGATCTTTGATAGCTGATTTTTCATCGTTCTTTGTTCCTTTGTGATGTGGAGTTATCTGCCTTTTGTCACTTCTGCGTCTGTGGTGGTTGTTTGCCATTCCATCATGCTCATACATCTTTGGATTTTGATATTCATATGCACGTAGTTCCCTTTCTTTCACTTTGATCTTTAGTCTTTACACTTTGTAGATTCTTCTTTTTGGCGTAGAATCTTTCTTTGAACTTTGTGTTGTATAGATCTTTGAGGGAGCTTTCTTTAACTTCCAGATGTATGTATGAGCACGTGGAATCTATCGCCATGGAGATGAAGTGTCCCTGCATATAAACAGTTAGCAATAAAACATCCGGTACTTACAGATAAGAATTAGAGATCGTCAACAGCATAGTGTGAAGACTCCTTCTAACCCTTACCAAGGCCGTTCCCATGTCAGATACTCTCGAGAGAGCTTACGAGACCTACTTAGTAGCTCAATGACTGGGTGAGTCGCTGGGGATCACTCCACGACTGTAGACCGTTTGAAACCACCGCGAACACTAAGCGTAACCCATAAAGAATTACCGAAGTGACCTGCTGTCAGGGCTGTTTGAAGTTGACCCTGGCAGGAATTTCCATTCAATCATTGAGAATCACAAAAGTGAATCCTCTCATAAATGTTCTGGCAGATTGCTAAGATCTGCGTAGGACTCTAAAGTTTACATCTGGCATCCTTAATGATGAACAACCAGTGTAGAAATATCATGTGTTCCTATGAGATCTTTTGATGAATCTCGGGGCTCTAGACTCGATAAGTGCACATTTGGTTTCCTATGCGGAGATTAGGGAGAGGTCTCCTGCTTCAATATCAATCATCTCTAAGAGACAGATCGATAGATTACACCGGTTCCCCGTGAGAATGAAACAAGCTCTTTTAAGAAAACTTGAGTGGTTAAGAAGGTTTAGTGCAGTGCGTCACTGGGTCCATGATGTCTTTGTCTTCAATACCGGTGTCACCTTGGTAACAACCAGTAGCATATGAGTTGAACCCGGTGTCTGCCCTAAGGTTGAACATTTGGAGGGCTATTTCTTTTCACCCTTTTTCATAACTTTTCTTTTTAATTCTTCAACCCCTTCTTTCTCCTTTCTCATTTTCTCCTTTTTTCAATCATACCTAAGGACTTCTAATTCTAATCTATTGGAATTTTCCTTGGGTAGATCCCTCCGGCTTTGGCGGATCATAGGACGGTTTTTCCTAACCTTAGTCACCTTATAACTCTATGACTATCCTATCATTGCCATAAAACCATTCATTTGAAAATCTCTCAAAGTGTTTATGATAATAAAACACATTTTGTTGACACTTCGAGAGTTTTGCATTTCTTTTGAAGGACTCCCCCTTCACATGTGCTCATGTAATTTTTAAGAAATTTGCACATGTGGGAGGAGTTTGCACTTTTGAATTGATCCACTTTCAGTGAACATGACCGATTCGAGACACGCTTACATCACTAGTTAGACTAGCTTGAAATTATTACCCGTCCTGGTCAAGTCCAAAGAAAGTCTCTCGATACGGTACACTCTACTCAGACAAGTCCTATTCGAGACACGCTTACATCACTAGTTAGACTAGCTTGAAATTATTACCCGTCCAGGACAAGTCTTTTCGATTACTGACATTTTAAGCTTCATCAATTCATTGGTACTTACTGAGTCGAGCTCTTCTGAGATTCAGCCACAATCTTTAAACATCTTTGATCACATTTTAATCATGTCTTCCCCCCCTCAAAAATAGCATAGCGTGATATTTTTGATATCAACTGATTAATAAAAGGCTTTTTGGAGAGAAAGACAGATTTGCATGAATTTGGAACATTTTTGTTTTTGAACTCCCCCTTAATGATAGCATATTTAAAATTACTTAAGGGTTTTGAGGGAGTTATCTTGAGCACTAATTTTGAGAGATTTTTAGAAATCTTTTGAACAATCTTGAAAAAGTGCTCAAGAATTTTGTTTGAAAACGAGTTTATGCTTGAAATCTTTTTCGTTTGTTTAGACTCGAACTTTTTGAAAAAGAGTTCGTCATTGAACGTACGAGTCCTTGATTTGAAAATAATCAGAAGTCATCGTTTAACGTACGGGTTTCGTACTGAAGTATACGAAAGCCATAGTGAAGAAAATTTTGAGAAACGACATGTTTTAGAAAAACATTAAAAAAAGAACTCCCGCTCAAGCATCTGTACATATCCGTATCATTGTTGAATGACATTTCTAGAAACGTACAGAATATTGATTTATACGAGAGACATGTCGTGAGAAGAATATTTTTGGATTTTTTATTTTTTAATGTTTTTGTATTTTTTGAAAGATTTTATATTTTTGTATTTTGTTTTTGTTGGATTTTCAGATTTTGTATTTTGTTTTTCAAAAAAATATTTACAGCGAAGCGGTTTTGAAAACATTTTTCAAGAAGATACGAGAAGACGTTCTAGCTCCTCAGGAGTTAGGCTTCGCATGCCAATTCGTCGAACTAAATAATCAAACCGTTCTTTTGGAAGGGCTTTAGTAAAAAGATCGGCGAGTTGATAATCAGTCTTAACGAAAAATAATTCAACAGTACCCTCTTCCACGTGTTCTTTGATGAAATGGTAGCGGACTTTGATATGCTTCGTCTTAGAGTGATGTACGGGATTGCACGAGATGGCTATGGCACTCTTTGAGTCACAATACATAGGTATTCTGTCAAAAGTAAAGCCATAATCTGTGAGCTGTGTCCTCATCCATAGAACTTGGGCACAACACGCAGATAGAGACACATAGTCGGCTTCGGCGGTTGATAGCGCAGTACAATCCTGTTTCTTTGAAGACCAGCTTACAAGCTTTTCACCCAAAAATTGTGCTCCACCTGATGTACTCTTTGCTGTTACTTGATCACCAGCATGATCTGCATTTGAAAATGCTGTTAGATTAAACTCCGAATCCTTCGGATACCAAAGTCCCAAGTTAATGGTGCTTCGTAGGTACCAAAAGATCCGTTTAACCTCTTTGAGGTGAAGTTCGGTAGGCTTTGCCTGAAACCGTGCTAATAAACATACAGCAAATTGAATATCGGGTCGACTAGCAGTAAGGTACATGAGAGAGCCGATCATGCTCCGATATTTCTTCGGATCGATAGGTTTCCCAAACAAATCAGCACCTATTTTTGGTGAAGTGACCATTGGTGTACCAACAGAATCACAATTTTCCATTCCATGTTTTTTCAAAATCTTTATTGTATATTTAGCTTGATTGATAAAAATACCACGAGGGGATTGATGTATTTGTAAACCAAGAAAGAATTTTAGTTCCCCCATCATGGACATTTCAAATTTACTTTTCATGAGATTTTCAAAATGTTTTGAATGGTTAGGATTGGTTGATCCAAAAATAATGTCGTCCACGTAAATTTGAACGATCAAAATATCATCTTTGAATTTTTTGATAAACAAGGTGTCATCAACCGTTCCTTTTGTGAAATTGTTTTTGAGCAAGAAAGATGATAGTTCGTCATACCACGCTCTTGGAGCTTGTTTTAGACCATAAATTGCTTTCTTAAGCTTGTAGACGTAGTCTGGATGATCTTTGTCGATGAATCCCTCTGGCTGACTCACATACACTTCTTCTTTCAGAGTTCCATTCAAGAAAGCTGTCTTAATGTCCATCTGATAGACTATGATGTTTTTGTGAGCTGCATAGGCTAAGAAAATCCGGACTGCTTCAAGTCTAGCTACAGGCGCGAATGATTCTTCGAAATCTATCCCTTCTTCTTGTGGATAACCTTTAGCCACGAGACGAGCTTTGTTGCGAATAACAGTCATTTCCTCATCCAGTTTGTTCTTCCACAACCACTTGAGATCAAGAACACGTTTATCAAGTGGTCGTTCAACAAGTTCCCAACTATCATGTAACAGGTATTGAAGAAATTCCTCCTGCATCGCTTCAATCCAAGGGTTTTCTGCCATTGCTTCCCGAATGTTCTTTGGTACTTTCGTGCTTATTGAGCAAATGTAAATGCACAATTCGAGATCGGTGGCAAGTTGTCTCCTCGTCTGAACTGGCATTGAAGGATCACCAATAACATGTACTAACGGATGGTCTTTTGTCCATTGAAACGTAGAAGGGTACCTTGGGTGTAACGAATTTGTGTTAGATGGTTCTTGTAACCTTGAAGAAGATTCAGCAGAGTCTGTTGCAAATGGGTTTTCAAATATTTCTTCTTCTTCTAACGCAACATCGTTTGAATTATTTGTTGGTTTTTCTTGAAAATTTGTGTTTTGATTTTGCTCATCAACTCTTGGTAGTTCAGTTTCAAGTACTGGAGTGGCTTGAGTAGATGTAGATGATGTTGAGGTAGTTGGTGCTTCAGCTTCGATTGTTGTAGATGCATCCAGTGGTGGTGGTGGTGGTTGATGGTTTTGAGCGGGTGCAGCGGAATGTTGTTGAGATGCATTAGTCGAAGTTCCACCATAATATTCATCAAACATTAACTCGAAGAAATTTTCCAGTTCTTGTTCTGAAGGTTTATCCGTGTTTGTTGACTGAGCTCCTTGAGGCACGAGTCCTGAACTGATGTGTCCAGAAGTCTGATGGTTTGGTGCGGGTCCTAATCCGTTTTGATTAGAAGCCATCGGATTAAGCGCGGGTTCTAGAGCGTATCTCTCAGAAGCCACACACACAAATACACACACAAGCACACACCTCAAATGAGCCTTTGAGGTGTTTATATAGTAAGATACATGAGATGCCCTAAGGCTTTCTATGGGCTTGGGCTTGGACTTGGTTACATGGTTGGATAACTAGGCTTATGAAACATAGCATATAACATATTAGCTTGCCAAGTCCAAGGCCCAATGACTAAACTATTACTAATCTTAACAAACGACACAAAGTTACAATATGAGAATGACCATCACTTCATAATACATATTTTTAATGCTAACACTTATTTATTGATGTAGTAAGGAAGAGCACACAGAATACTTAAAGGCTATAGTAACACTGCTCAGAGAAGAGAAATTATACGCCAAACTTTCAAAGTGTGATTTTTGGATTGAGAAAGTACAATTTCTTGGGCATGTTATCGACAGTAAGGGTATTCACGTTGATCCCGCCAAGATCGAAGCTGTTAAAAATTGGGTGTCACCTACGATTCCTACTGAGATACGCCAATTTTTAGGTCTTGCCGGATACTAACGAAGATTTATTGAAGGTTTTTCAAGGATTGCTAAACCTTTGACTGAGCTAACACAGAAGAATAAGAAGTTTGACTGGGGAGAGGAACAAGAATCGGCATTTCAGTTCTTGAAGCAGAAGCTTTGTGAAGCACCGATATTAGCACTACCCGAAGGAAGTGAGGACTTCGTGGTATATTGTGACGCATCAATCCAAGGTTTGGGTGCCGTATTAATGCAGAGACTTAAAGTAATCGCTTACGCTTCTAGACAACTTAAACCCCACGAGGAGAACTACACTACTCATGATCTAGAATTAGGAGCGGTAGTATTCGCTCTTAAGATTTGGAGACACTACCTATATGGAACCAAGTGTACGGT
Organism: Artemisia argyi; assembly: GCA_030686995.1. NCBI lineage: Eukaryota > Viridiplantae > Streptophyta > Magnoliopsida > Asterales > Asteraceae > Artemisia > Artemisia argyi. Next base: position 175,987,353 of record CM060694.1, read on the forward strand.
TTTCACCAATCACAAGAGTCTTCAACACATTTTAGATCAAAAGGAGTTGAACATGAGGCAACGTCGATGACTAGAGTTGCTAAGTGACTATGATTGTGAAATCCGTTATCACCCGGGGAAGGCAAACGTTGTAGCAGATGCCTTGAGTCGAAAGGAACGACTTAGACCCATCAAAGTTAGATCATTGGGTATGACAATTAGATCACCACTTCCGTCTCAAATTCTTGAAGTTCAAGCTGAGGCACTTAAGGAAGAGAATAGACCGCACGAGAAGATTTACGGCATGCCAGAAAGCACGAATGGATTTGTCAAGAAACCAGATGGAAGGCTGTGTTTCAAGGACAGAAGTTGGATTCCATTGTATGGAGGAATACGAGACCTCATCATGCACGAGTCTCATAAGTCTAAATATTCCATTCATCCTGGTTCGGACAAGATGTATCACGATCTTACGAAGTTGTATTGGTGGCCAAACATTAAAGCTGACATTGCAGAGTATGTCAGTAAGTGTTTGACCTGCTCAAGAGTAAAGGCTGAACATCAAAAACCATCCGGTCTTTTGATTCAACCCGAGCTAACAATGTGGAAATGGGAAAGGATTACAATGGACTTCATTACGAAATTACCCAAGACATCGAGTGGGTTGGACACTATTTGGATTATTGTCGATCGTCTCACGAAGTCAGCGCACTTCTTGCCAATAAAAGAGACTGATGATATGGACGTTCTTGCACGTTTGTACCTAAAGGAGATAGTTTCCCGGCATGGAGTGCCGATTTCTATTATCTCCGACCGAGACAGCCGTTTCACATCTAACTTTTGGCGATCTTTACAGAAAGCCTTGGGAACTAAGTTAGATATGAGTACCGCTTACCATCCACAGACCGATGGTCAAAGTGAAAGGACTATACAGACCCTGGAGGACATGCTTAGGGCATGTGTGCTCGATTTCGGAAAAGGCTGGGATAAACACCTACCATTAGCGGAATTCTCATATAACAACAGTTATCACGCTAGTATTAAGGCTGCACCGTTTGAAGCACTTTATGGAAGAAAGTGTCGATCACCAGTTTGTTGGGCTGAGATTGGAGATGTACAACTATCAGGTCCCGAGTTGATTCTTGAAACCACTGAGAAAATAGTAAAGATTAGACAACGATTACAAGCCGCCAGGGATCGGCAAAAGAGTTATGCCGATGTACGAAGGAAACCAATGGAGTTTTAAGTTGGAGACAAGGTCATGCTTAAGGTATCTCCTTGGAAAGGGATGATTAGGTTTGGAAAACGTGGAAAGCTAAACCCAAGATACGTTGGACCCTTTGAGATCACTGAAAGGATCGGTCCCGTGGCTTACAAACTCGAATTACCTAAGGAACTCAGTAGAGTACACAACACCTTCCACGTGTCAAATTTGAAAAAGTGTTTATCGGATGAAACCCTTGTGATTCTGTTGTAGGAGATCAGAATCGACGATAAGTTGAACTTTATTGAGGAACCCATTGAGATTATGGATAGGCAGGTCAAACGACTTAAGCATAGTCGCATTCCCATTGTTAAGGTCAGATGGAACTCTAAGAGAGGGCCCGAGTTCACCTGGGAGCGCGACGATCAAATTCGTGCCAAATACCCACAACTATTTGATGAGACAACCCCGAGCACCGATTCAACTTTGGATTCCGGGACGAATCCAATCTAACGGGTGGGTACTGTAATACTCCGTAAAATCCCAGGTCATTTATTAATGCTAATTATCGAAACTATTCTAAACTAAGCCATTTTTGCGGGCTAATTTGAAATTTTTTTTATATGAGACACCGTTTGTTTGACACCCGATTATTTTGATCACCGTTTGTTTGACACCCGATTATGTTTTGTCACCTGATATCACCCGATTGTCACTCTTGGATGCCACCCAATGAGGTTAACACCGGTAACTCCCACTTGCGACCTAGCACCCTAATTGGACACCGATATATTATTAATATATATAATGATATATATATATATATATATATATATATATATATATATATATATATATATATATATATATATAGTGATAATAATTCGTAATAATTAATATATATATATTCATAATATATATATATATATATATATATATATATATATATATATAATATATATATATATATAATATATATATATATATATTATGAATAATTAATATATATATATATATATTAATTATTCATAATATATATATATATTATATATATATATATATATATATATATATATATATATATATATATATATATATATATATATATATATATATATATATATATATTATGAATATATATATATTAATTATTACGAATTATTATCACTATATATATATATATATATATTACGAATAATTAATATATATATATATATATATATATATATATATATATATATATATATATATATATATATATATATATATATATATATATATATATATATATATATATATATATACACGTATGAACACCGCTTATGTTTTCATGGATTACACGAAATCGACACCGACACCGACACCGATACCGAAACTAAAGTACGGAAGCACTAATCACCGACACCCTACCTTTTTATGATGGGCCGTATATCACCCTTAGCCCAAGTTTATTTCTTTCTTTTTACCCTACTGCTGGGCCGAACACAACCACAAGCCCACCCAACTTTGTTTTTCACTTGTATTCTTGGGCCGAGTTTTATCACAAGCCCGTATGGCTGTTTGTTTTTCTTTGCGATGCATGCTACTCAAACAAACCAACTCATTTGCAACATGAAATTATACACGTTTTCTTCTTGGTTCCCTACATACTCGACACCAAGCATACCATCTCCATTGACTTTGTTCATGCGTATATAGACAACGAGCCACCCTATGAAGCCATCAAACCTTTGGATAAAAGTGTTACACACTAAAACTCTTTAACCACTAAATCTTGTGTTTCTTAAACCGCTAAGACAAACCTTAAACAAATCCAATTAGTACACACATGCCTAATACCTTTCTAAATCCCTAGAGTTGACATGAGTTTATAGCCCCCCAAAGTTTTACAATCGACATGACAACACTCAAGAAGCTAGACAACTTTTTCGAGAAGGAAGTGACCACTCGGTGGTGTTGTGTTGCATGGAGACATTCGAACCACCCAAAACCATGCTATATAAACCACATTTAATGCATTTCCTCACACTTGCAAGAATCCACAAGAGCACAAAACTCTTCTTTCTCATTTGCTGTCAATACCAAAGAAGGCGTACGAGTAAGGTTTTGGTTTGGGAATGAGTTGGGTAACTATTTTGGATAAGGGATCGTTAGACGAAGCGGGTGCAACGTTTGCTTGTTCTCGTTTGCTCATACCACACGAACTCTTCACCACCATTTTGGTGTTGTATGTTATCATCACCCTTTTCATATTCTACTCTTAATCGTTTCATGCATACCACGTTTACTTATCACACGACACACACTATTTTCTAAGTATAAATTTTTCGTTACACTTATAACTGTATATCACATGCCTCGACACCCTTGAGGAAAGGCCTCGCCATTTCATTTTTACGCGTACAATATATATATTTTCTTCGACACTCTAAATCATCGACTCACACTTAATCAAACTAACAAGACATGCAAGACACACTCGATCTAAAGCTACAAAAACTAAACCTAAACCAAATCATATTCGAGCACCTCTATAAATAACAAAACTATCGTTTGGGCCTTATATGGGCTAACAAGCCCAAGTATTTTCAAAAAGGGAAGTTCGGTTTGGAAGCTGATAAGATTTTGAGATGTTATCGAGACTTTTCAAGTCGATTTAGAAAAGGTTTTTACGGGATTGAATGTATTTTCGTATTACAAAAGTTGTCTTTTTTTCAAAACTTAACCAAGGACTATTTATGCAAAGTCTCGTGTTAAGGGACCAAAACTGTCAAAATCACAAAACTTTCAGACTTAATTAAAAATAGTTGATTTTGAATAAAATTGAAGGGTAGAAACTGTAATTTTTCCAAAGATCAAGGTGAAAAAGTGTAAAAAGTTATAACAAGGACTAAAATGTAATTATTTTTGACCAAAGGGTAAAAAGTGTAACTTTATTAAAGTAAAAGGTAAAATTTGGACAAAGATATTTTATTAGATAATTATTGTGTATAATTAAATCTTGTATATATAAATATATATATACTTTGTAACTTAAAATAAATATGTATTTTTAGTAAAAATATTTAATTATAAATATTTTTAACGATATTATTTTCACAAAGGAATTATCATTTATTGAACACCGGTTCGTAACAACGATACACATAACTACGTAAAGTTATTTTGGAATATATTAAGACACCCGAATGGATATCACCGTACACGAGACATATCACATGTCAATTACGAAACGAATCTAAAACACCGATGACAATGTATATATATATATATATATATATATATATATATATATATATATATATATATATATATATATATATATGTCGCAAGTCGGAGGAATTTCATTGCTAGTCGTAGCAGTACACCATCACTTTTGAGCACCGTTGTGATTCACCCACACCTGTCAGGTAAGTTCATGGTCCCACATTTTAATTGTTTTTAAACCCCGTGGGGAGATACATGCTATAAATCGAACACAAGTATTTTTCTGTATGCTGTTACCACCTGATATTGCCTAAGTTGACACCCGTGCTACAAGTCCCTCATATCATGAACCTTAATCACTTGCGAGTGAGCGCGAATATAGTTGATAGATCTATTGGAATGGCAGCCCACCTCTGTCAAGGTGATCACTTGGCAGGAGGTGTGCTATATTCGAGGCACCATGGAAATTTGGCACATTTCCTGTCACCGAGGGCCCCTTGTCATTTACATCCTCTGTGGTGTAGGTGATTGTTATTATCTTTATGATATGTCAAATCAATGTTAAGGCTTGCGTTTCGTGAGGCTTAGGAGCAATATTTCACCAGTTAGTCAAGACCTGTCTATCTTGGCTTGTTTATTTCAAATGCTTGACTTGTGTTCACACTATTACTATTTAAACTACTATGGATTCACTCAACCTTTGTGTTGACTTTTTAAGCATGTTTATCTCAGGAATTTAGCAAGCATGGTGGCACGGAGCTGGCAAAAAGGCACACAGGACATCCCTTTTTATTCCAATAATTATATCATTCTTTACAAACTCATCACTTCTTTTGCGAAACAATTAACATTTTGGAAAAATGTTTGTAACTCTGACTATTTGAGTTTTCATTGAATGATATTGACTATCATTTGAATTGTTTTCTATGAGTATGACTGTGTACTAAACTGTAATGACCCCGATTAAACTTTCGCTGCTTATCAAAATTTCGGGGTGTTACAACACAAGGCATGACCAACGAACAACTAGGGTACCAGAATATGTTGTGTAGTGAAATTAAAGCTAAATATGGAATTTAGGTTTAATTGTACGTTGTCAATGTATCACATATTGTACTCTATGTTATCTATTTATGTTAGTGTCATTTACTCTATTTACAAAAACCATAACTACAACTACATATCATGCATGCATTTTGTTTCTTTATATAACTTCTATTTGTAAATATCAATGTGAATGCATAAACTAGATGGAGGGGCTATTTATAAAAATATAATAATGATTTTAAAATGTTTGTGCAAAGCTTTTGAAAAACTTTGTTACATTGGAGAGGTTTATAGACAAGACTTGCTAAAAGATGAAATTTATTATTATATTAAATGTGAAACAATGAAAAAGTCTTAAAGACTTGGAGTCATTGCAGTTGCTCTTGTATACCCAATATTTTTTGTAAACTTATGAATCAATTTTGGCCATTCATTTTTTATTAGAAAAAAAAAATCTTGCAAACGGTAAATCGTTACGCGACAAAACAATATACCATCGCAACGAGAATTATTTTATTTTTCAGTAGACAAGCACTTCGATATCCTTTCTAAAAACTATTTTTTTCAAGTTCTGTATTAATATTAAAATTTGCGTCTGGAAAAATCATATGTGACTTGTATGTTAGGAATCACGTGTGATTTCACAAATTACATGTGATTTGTATATTAGGAATCACGTGTGATTTTATAAATCGCATCTGATTTGATAAAATCACATATGATTTTTTCATACGTAAATTTCAGCACTTACAAAAAAATTTGAAAAAAAAAATCGTTCAAAGTATATAGAAACGCCCCTCTATAGAATGATAATTTAATTCTCGTCGTGATGATTTAATTTTTTTAATGTAACAATTAACGCTTTGTGAGATATTTAATTAAAAAAATAAAATAATAATAATAATAATAATAATAATAATAATAAATAGTGGGTGTATTGGTTCATTGGATATATAGTAAGAAAATGAGGTCTATAAAACTTTTCTCTATTATAGAGTGTTCCAAAAAGAACGTAACGAACCCACCCCTGCTGGCAAACGTGCCAAAACATAAACATTTGGAACGCTTATAGTTCGAGCAACTTAAGGCAAAAAACATTGGCAACTCACACATGCATTGCTTTCTTTTATATCAAATCCTGCAACAGTAATAGGATTCTGAAATTAAGTTAAAATGTTTAAGACAAACCAAAGATACTTTTTGGTTTCTTTTTCTAGTGCGTGAAGCAAAAACACCCGAGCAATATAAATTGAAGAAAGTTTTAATTGACACTCTACATGTCGTTAATAAAATTTGATACAAACACGCATACGTATCGTGTTATATACAAAGTAGCTTCAGCAGTGACCCATTACTTCCGAAATTTCAAAACACAATAACCATATTTTCTGCGTTACACGAAATCCGAATGAAGATAATTCAAAGAAATACACTCATATATCAGACAACAATTCAGAACGACACACATAAAAGTTTATTATTGTCTTCATTGCAACTTAAACCTATTAATTTTACAAAACTGAATTTGGTTAAATTTGATATTAAGAATTGACAGACATCTTCTCAAGTTGATCTGAAGGTATTAAAATAGAACTTGTTAGACTGCGTGCACCAGAATAAATACTTCCCGACTTTTTTTCGAATAGTCTCACCAGTGAACCCTCTCCGGTTTTTTGACAATCGACGGAGGGGAGATATTACCAACCAACATAGCTACAGGTAGCTTCTACCTTATATAAATGTGCACATATGTGGTCCAACTTACTTTTTAGAATGTGCATAAAAAATTGAAATGTACGTATCCTGAAATCAATTAAGAAATGAAGAATACGGTTCCAACGGCAACAATAACACTAGGAATCTCTAACAAAGAAATAAGATTCAAAATGAATTGTTAATGGAATTGATGAACAAATGAGTTTGTTACAGAGTAGTGAAAGAGAATCAATCATCAAAAGCTATCTTACAAATGCTACAAGTGAAAGTATTTAAAGATACAAAAAAGGCGGGAAAATCTGTTATGTGGGTTTTTTATCAGTTCATTGACTTGTCACCATAGACGGAACTTGGAAATTTTTCTTGGGAGGGCCGAAATTATTAGAAGTTTTTACGAGCCTTTCTCCTTATATAAAAATATGCATATAGTTATTTGAATTAAAGGAAGACATGAAATAAACGACGAAGCCTAAAATAACATACAATTATGAATTGCATTATGAAGTTTTGAAGAACTTGTAAAAATGTAGCATCACTAGTATCAACTAAGTGTTAGCTCATCTGAAGATATGGAGATATAAACAAATTTCAGCTGAAACAAAATACAATGAAACTACATTTCAAAAGACACCAAAGGAAACTATCAAAGCATCCAAACTGAAATGTTTAATACTGTTGGGAAACTTGACTATACAAGCATATTTGACCACAAGTATTAAATGTTGACTTCCCAAAAACCACTGTCATCTCACTTTTCTAAATAGAGATGTAACATGAAAGTTAACTAGGAAACTACCCTTAAATTATCAAAAAATTACACTATTGCCATCAAAATTTGGGGGGCCACAGCCCTCCCTAGCCTCTATGAAGGTCCGTCCTTGCTTGTCACGTGCAATGCACGTGACTCTCTGTTTTGACATATAACATTCCATCCTTCTTGAAAGCTTCCTTGTCCTCAAGGATCTAAGACAAATTCAGGAAACCTTTGAACAATGTCTTCTAATTTCTCCCATGTTGCATCCTCTTCTGTGCCATTGGACCACTGGATTAAACCAAACACCACCATTCGATTATTCTGCTTAACCATCTTTCTATCCAACAGCTTCCATAGACTAGCAGCTATCAATCCATCTTCAGCACATTGAGGAAATGTCCCCATAGTAGCAGAATCCACATGACAAGGTTTAAGTTGGAATACACGAAACACATTGTGAACTTTAGCATAATCTGGAAGCTTCAGTTTGTATGCTACCTTACCAATCCTCTCAATCACTTGAAAAGGACCAAAAAATTTTGCTGAGAGCTTATGTTGCTTCCCTTGTCTCACATTTAATTGTCTATAAGGTTGCAGCTTTAAGTAAACCCAATCACCCAATTGAAACTCCCTATCAGACCTTCTTTTGTCAGCTTGTGCTTTCATTCTATCTTGGGCTTTCTTCAAATTGAACTTGAGTAACTGCACCACTTGCTCTCTAGCTTGTAAAGTTCTGTCAACAGCTTCCACTGGACTATCTTTTGCCATGTAAGGAATGTGTAAAGGAGGCTTCTGACCATAAACAACTTCATATGGAGTGGTGTCAATGGAGGAGTGATAATTGGTATTGTACCAATATTCAGCTAGCGATACCCATTTGACCCAATCCTTTGGCCTCTCACTTGTCATACACCTGAGATATGTCTCCAAACACTTGTTAACAATCTCAGTTTGACCATCACTTTGAGGGTGATAACCTGTTGACATTTTTAACTGCACTTGCAACATCTTCAAAAATGACTGCCAAAAGGAGATCATAAAAAATTTATCTCTATCACTTATAATTGTTTTAGGAAGACCATGTAATTTGTAGACATTATCAAGGAACAACTGGGCAACTTGTGAGGCTGTATAAGGATGAGGAATAGGAAACGAATGAGCATACTTAGGGAGTCTGTCCACCACTACCAATAGTGCACTCTTTCCATGAGAAGAAGGCAAAGATTCAATGAAATCCATGGAGATATCTTGCCAAATCTGTTCTGGAATAGGTAATGGTTGAAGTAAACCAGGATAAGCTGCCAAATCTGATTTGTTCCTCTGACACACATCACAACTTCTAACCCACTCTTTGACTATTTTCCTCAATCCTTTCCAGTAGAAATAAGTAGTCAATCTCTTGGTTGTGGCTTGACCACCAGAATGACCTCCCACAACTGACTCATAGAAGTGCTTGACTAACTTCTTTCTCAAATCAATATCTTGTCCCACCACCCACTTATCTTTTCTTCTTAACTGACCATTATGCCAAATATACTTACTATTTGACAAACTACCATCTTGCAAACCTGCTATTACTTTCTGCAGTCTAGAATCATTTGACCATGTAGCCACAACAACATCAAACAACTCATTTGAAGTACCCACAGTCAGTAAAGAGAATAGAATACCTTGCCTTTCAATTCTAGACAAAGCATTAGCTGCATTGTCCTTCCCTTTTTTGTACTCTATCTCATAATCAAACCCAAGTAACTTTGGCAACCACTTGGATTGAAAAGGGGTAGTGAACCTCTGATCCAAAACATATTTCAAACTGAAATGGTCTTTCTTAATTTTGAAGTGCCTGTCCAACAAATAACCCCTCCACTTTTGCAAAGCAAGTACCACAGCCAACAGTTCTTTTTCATAAGTGGATAAAGCCTGATGTTTGGGAGCCAAGGTCTTACTCAAATAGGCTATTGGATGCCCATTTTGCTGCAAAACTACTCCTATACCAAACCCTGAAGCATCAGTTTCTATTATGAATTCTTCATTAAAATTAGGCAAAGCTAAAACTGGTGACTTAATCATAGCTTGTTTCAACTCCTCAAAGGCTAACTGAGCTTGTGGAGACCATTGGAATGCAGTCTTCTTAAGTAGCATAGTCAAAGGTTGACTAATACTTGCATATCCTTTAATAAATCTCCTATAGTAACCAGTTAAACCCAAAAAACCTTTTAACTATTTCAAATTGACAGGAACTGGCCAATCTTTCATTGCTTGTATCTTACTAGTGTATGTGGTCACTCCTTGTGCAGAAATTACATGCCCCAAGTATTCAACTTGTGTTGTGCCAAACACACATTTAGACCTTTTTACAAACAGTATATTTTGCCTTATGACTTGTAAGACCATTCTAAGGTGAGTAAGATGCTCAGTCATAGAAGGACTATAAACTAGTATGTCATCAAAAAATACTAGAGTAAATTTCCTCAGAAAAGGCTGGAACACAGAGTTCATTAGAGCTTGAAAAGTGGAAGGAGCATTGGTTAGGCCAAAAGGCATAACTACAAACTCATAATGACCCTCATGTGATTTGAAAGCAGTTTTATAAACATCCTCATCACACATTCTTATTTGATGGTACCCTAATATGAGATACAGTTTAGAGAATACCTGTGCTCCTTGCAATTCATCAATAAGCTCCTCTATAATTGGAATAGGGAACTTATCTTTAACAGTTTGTTTGTTAAGTTGCATGTAATCGATGCACATCCTCCAAAACCCATCCTTCTTTTTAACCATCACTATTGGAGAAGAAAAAGGACTATTGTTGGGCCAAATAACTCCTGATTCCAACAATTCTTTAATCATTGCTTCAATGGTATCCTTTTGTGCAGGAGGATACCTATAGGGTCTGACATTAACACTCACATCTTTTGAATTGAGTGGAATTTTGTGGTCAAATTGCCTATGTGGTGGTAGCTCTTTTGGCATTGCAAACACATCTGCAAACTCCCCAAGTAATGGTTCTAACTGTGCCATTGAATTATCATCTACCACATCTGGACACTGCATCAAATTCAAACTAGCAGACCCCATGTAACACACAGCTGGCAACTGGTAATCACCAATTTGAGACATCATTCTAGACATTTGCTTGCCAGACATCCAAGCCAACTCTGACTGATGAGTACCCCTCAATACCACTTTCTTACCTTCATGCTCAAATTGCATTATGAGTTCTTGAAAATTCCACAAAATGATGCCTAATGTAGACAACCATTGAACCCCAAGAACCATTTCACAACCCCCCAAAGGTAATAACATCACATCCGTTTCAAACAATACACCCTGAATCTTCCATTGAAAACCTTTCACCATATATTGACTCACTAATTTTGTACCCCCAGCCACTGAAACCTGAAGAGGACAAGTGCTTCTGAGTCTACACCCCAACTTTTTAGCTGTATAAATGTCTAAAAAATTGTGTGTGCTTCCTGAGTCCATTAACATGTGCAATAATTGTCTTAGAACATGACCTTTAACCCTCATGGTATTATGAGTAGGCACTCCTGATAAAGCATTTAGTGAAATATGAGGAGTATTTTGCTGGTCTTTGTTAGCATTAAAAATTATATTAGAAAGTGATGGTCATTCTCATATATTGAGACATGTGGTGGTCCTCATTTGTACTTTGAGTGTCCAACCTCCGGTGGCTTCACTCAAGAGAACGCGTACGCTGCTAACTCGGGTGGCAACGACTAACTACCTCAAGGAGATCGAAATCTTCTCAGCTACGGTTCGAACATTTATCTTGGACCACCCGGTTTTGAACAACCAAATCAAGTCAATCAAATGAATCAAGTAAATGTGAATCAAAATATGCAAAATCGTAATAATCAAGGAAATCTAAATCAGAGTCGAGCTAATAACGGTTTTCAAAATCATAATCAAGGATTCAATCAAAACCGTGGAACCAATTTCAATCAAGTTCAAAATTATCAAGCTCCTTCACCCAAACAAGTTTTTCATCAACCACCACAACAAGTGCAACCTTCTCCCGAGCTTTCAAATTATATGAAAACAAACGATTTTAACTTACGAGCTATGCAAAATCAAATCAACAACATGAGGGTTGAACTTAAGAAAGAAATATACACAACCATGACTCGACAAACGAATGAGCTTAAGCAAATGATGAGTAGTTTTCTTCAGATGAATCAGCCGTCGACGTCTAGTTCTCTTTCGAGTAATACAATTCCAAACCCGAGGGGCGAGATTAAGGCAATTATGACACGTAGTGGTGCTTTATATGAACCTACGGTTCCGACTACCTCTTCCTCTCCTCTTCCTAAGGTAGTGGACCGTAAGACCGAGGCGACAAAGGACCCGGTACCTCCTATTAATAACGGAGGTACTGAAAACGTCCAACCTCCGGTTGTTCAAACGTCTAAAGATAAAGAAAAATTCGTTTTTGAAAAGAATGTTAAATACAAATCAAAACTGCCATATCCGTCAAGATTTAATGATGAAGAGCTCCGTGCAAAATCTAAAAAACAAATGGAAAAGTTTCTTGATATTTTTCAAAAATTGCATTTCGACATCAGTTTCATGGATGCTCTTGTTTATATGCCAAAATTTGCTTCAACATTCAAAAATCTCATCAGCAATAAAGAAAAATTGCTTGAATTATCTGAAACTCTGATTAACGCTCAATGCTCCGCTATTCTTCTCAAAAAGCTTCCCGAGAAGCTTGGAGATTCAGGAAAGTTTCTCATTCCTTGTTCGTTGAAAGATCAAGAGGTTTGCAATGCCCTGGCCGATTCAGGAGCAAGCATTAACCTTATGCCTTTGTTAATATATTAACAACTTGGAATGGGAGAACTTAAACCGACTTGTATGACTCTTGAGCTTGCTAATCGTTCGATTACGCATCCGGTCGGAATTGATGAAGATGTATTTGTTCAAGTAAATTCATGTACTTTCCCCGCCAACTTTGTGGTTGTTAATTACGAGGCCGATCCGAGAGTTCCTCTTATTCTAGGGAGACCGTTTTTGCGAACCGCAAAAGCCCTAGTAGATCATTTTGAGGATACTCTAACTTTGCGACATGATGATGATATTATGATTTTTTGTGCCGATGCTTCAAAATCAAAGAATTATTCCGTTAAAAGCGTTGATGTTTGTGATTATTCCTTTGATGATTTTGTGAAAATGATCGTCTCCGACTCTTCCCCATCTTTTCCTCCGTTTGAGGAATATGATTCTTTCTGGGAAGAGGTCGATGAATTCCTTGCTATTGATACGATTCCGTTTTCTGAGATTGATGAATCTTACTTTGATTCAGAGGGAGATATGCTTTTTCTTGAAAATTTGTTGATCGATGAACCGCCAATCCTTCCGGATAAAGTTAAAAAGGAAGTTGAGCTAACGATTGAAGATCCTCTGGAGCCCAAGCTCGGGGAATTATTACCCGATTATGAGTGTTTTTTGTTTGATACGACTGAGGAGATTAGTGGCAATCCCACTTCTTGTCCTGATCATTCTTATCCGATTTATGAAGCTTTTAACTTTGATATCGATCCGTAGATATCGATCATACGGAAGAGACGAGTAGTGGCAGTACCACTTCTCTTGCTCATATCTCTCTTCCGGAGTATTATTCGTTTTGTTTTGATAAGATTGATTTTGATCTTGAAAAGTTCTCTGGTGAATTTTCTAATACAGAGTATGATCACTTTTGTTTTGATCTTGAAAATGATCACAACCCGGGTGGTATTCTTGAATATGAGAGTTTTCATGAAAATTTTATCTCATCCCTCCCACCTGGGAAAGTTTTTCAAATAAGCTTTAATGATGAGCTTCATAATTCTACAATTATGAAGTCTCTTTTCTATGATGATGAATTGTTCATGATTGTTATCATGACATTCTTTTCATTTATCACATTTGGTGTGATTTCTCTTATCCGTCACTCCATCAGGAGTGAGGACACTATTTTTGACCCTGGTATCGTTCCTAATAGTTTTCACTATTAGAATACCAGCGGTTATCTCATCGGGGTGGAACTTTCAAATAATTCATATGTTTATCCAAATATTTTGAATGAAAGCCCGATGGAGATTATTTTCCACATGCTCTCCCCAAGGATGAATTAATTCGGGGATCGAGTCAAGCTCATGTGACTCGGTGAACAAAAACAAGCGCTTCGTGGGAGGCAACCCATGCTTATCCTTTTTCATCTTCTTAATTTTCTTATTTCTTTAGTAACGTGACGTGAGGGGGGCGACCCTTTCCAAACTCGTGTTTTCGTGGTCGTTTGTAAATGTTCAGGAATTTCCCTGAAGTTTGAGGACTCTCGTGCTCGTGGTTTGTCACTCGAGTCTCATTCTTCGCTGCTCTTTCGGAAATTCACCATATCCTAAATCTTATCGACTAACGTCTATTTCTTGGCATACTTAATAAACGGCCGTAGATATTACGTAGGATTACCTTTACCATTAAAACATTGAGGACAATGTTTCACTTTAGTCTGGGGGGGGGGGGGGTGAATCTTCGATTCAATTTGACCTGGCACCTTCGTCTGAGCTGTTAACTTACGTAACTCCGTTTTCCACCAAAAATTTGAAATTTTTGTCACCTTTTCATTGTAAAAATAAATAAATAAATAAATAAATAAATAAATAAATAAATGATGATATGATATGAATAATAAGATTTGACACCTTGTTTTGACTTTCCTACCGGCGAGAGTAGAAATAAATGTTTCGACTTGACCGGGCGTATTGAGCCCTAGCTCGTCTCCCTTAACCAATATAATCAAAAGATTATGGCTAAGCATCCGCGGATCTCATTACTTGGGATTTTAAATTTGCGGAGATCGAGGAATGATAGAGTTTATTTAGAAGTTTCGTGCTAAACGTGGAGTAGTTGGATCTCTTTAGAGCCCACGAAAGGTACTTATGGCCTCTTTGTTCCCACAGAATTGTTTCACCAATAAAAATAGATCTCTAGGTTTAATTAAGTGTATGGGGATTTGGGCAATACTTAGTTTTTTCTCGTTCTCAACAAAATCTCTGCATATGGGGGTTTGGTACACATAGGGGTACTGCCAGTGTTACGGTGAAATAGACTATTGCATCTTGTCGGTTCGCAGCCGATGTTGTGATCTTAGTAAAGGCCGTAGGAACTCGGGGTTTGGAATATGATTATGAATATCAATAATAATAATCCAAAGCCAAAAAAAAGGCAGAGGAATCCAAAGCTATAAAAAGCAGCGGATATAAATCCAAGGTCATAATAAAGCTCTTACATCTTGGCGGCTCATAAACTGTTGTTGTAATTGAAATAAAGGACTAAGGACCAAATATTATTAAAGTGCTTATAATTATGCAAAAATGCCAAGCTTTGACTCCGGGGAGGTCCTAATAAAAGCTTCCATTTCTGGACTCGTAGATGAGTTGTCTCGGTCGAAAATAAAAGGGATACTCCTGACAAATCGTGTTAAATCAGAGACCTCCATGTGGACCTGATTTTTGTATGCAGGGATTTTTGAGGGAAAGTTTGGAAACTACTTAGCGTTCAAATTTTGTGCTCTTATCGGACTAATAAATATCAAAACGAGAAAATATGAAGAAATTCATTTCTCAACAAATTAAAATATCGAGATACAAAAATTAGGAAATGGGAACAAGAGGTAATTACACAAGTAATTTTTGTGGGTAGTGTTAGCACCTAACTTATGGATAAACAATGATTTCGATTTTACGCTTAGTTTGGGGGCTTGTGAAAAATCAGGGATGACGATTTTTATCCGTATGGTCTCTTCTCTGTGAGAAGTGTTTCTACTCGTAGACCCTAAAAGTTATCAACAGATATGAATTGATAATGAAAGTCAAGCAAACCGTCACATATATAAAAATGAAAAAGTACAAAAATAGTAGTAGTAGTTGTTATTCATGAAAATCGGAAAACGGAGCGTTTTTGAGAATAAATGATTTTAATATCTCTTTTGAACATCATTGCTACTTTACAACGTTAGTAAAAAGAGGTTTTGAAATTATTTATCTCTTAAGCGTGAGGTGATGACATTGCGTGAGGGCACGGCAATACTTTAGTCTGGGGGATTTTGGTGTGTGTTAATTTACACACCTTTTATTTGACAAAAACCGGACCAAAAAGACCAAAAACCGATCAATAAATGCCAAATATATGTTGTTTTTGTGTTTGTGTATGTGCAGGTACGGATATGTAAAAAATGAATAAAAACAAAGGCGAAACAGACAAAAACGAGCACGAGAATGGAAAAAGGTCAAAAGCCGGAGCCGGGGAAGTAAAATGATCAAAGAAAGCTTAAAATGTCAATGGAAGTCCTCAGTGATTCAGATAATTACATAAATGGTCCTTTGAGTAATATTTGAAG
The DNA here is from genome assembly GCA_030686995.1 of Artemisia argyi. Classification (NCBI taxonomy): domain Eukaryota; kingdom Viridiplantae; phylum Streptophyta; class Magnoliopsida; order Asterales; family Asteraceae; genus Artemisia; species Artemisia argyi. The sequence goes on from CM060694.1 coordinate 176,003,664, forward strand.
ATAAGTCAAAGTTAACCCTCCAAGAATTCAGAAATGACATGAAATACCCTTGGAAGAAACTTGGGATGATTTACAGAAGTGGTCCCCTGAATTTCAGATTTTACACATTTAGTCCTTGATTTGTTACTACTAATTGGATCTGATAAAAATAATAATCCAATCCATACATCCTATCCCAAGCCCAATGATAAAACCGGTCCAAGCCCACCACCAATAATATTACCCAACCAAACCCGGTCAACAATAATTAAACACACCCCAAATCATTTTTTTACCCGCGCCCCAAATTATTACCTAAACCCAGGTATATGAACCCTAAAATCCCATTCCTCAAAATTACCCATCAAAATAATAATTACCTCATGATTATTGCTTCTAGAAGGGTCAGTCACGTGTTAGAGAATGTCAGGGGTACGTGGACCAATCAGAGAGGACACGGAGGATCGGTCACATCATATCATTTCATCCAAGGGCTTAGGATGATTGGAAATGACTAGAAGATATCAAACGGCTATGGAGGGACTCAAACAAACACAGAGGCACACGGATAAATGACCTGGCAGACTAGAACCTTCACAAAACCTCACCTCTCATCTCAGGCTATATAAACCCCCTCCTCACTCCCTTGAAGGTGTCCAATTTTTCATGTCTTAGAAAGATTTTGACTAATTTTAATTTTCTTGTCATTTAAATTTCAGCACTTAATTTCAGTTTCAATTGTAATTTTCCTTTCCAAAAGCATTGTACTCATTTTACTATTATTAATATAATTCTCATTTTCATTTCAAATTATTGTTTTAAGTTTAATTTTAGTTTAGTTTTACTTATTGCCTTTAATTACCTGTTATCAGTAGTTTGTTTTAAATTTAGTTTCAAGTTTCTGTTATTGTTTTTTCATTTATACAAAAACACACAAAAAAAAAAAAAAAAAAAAAAAATCAGAAAAAAAAAAAAAAATATATATATATAGTTTCAATTATAATCTCAGGTTTCATTTAGTTTATTAACTGTTTTAAATAAGCTTATATCAGCTTTCTCTTAAGTTTTCAATCAATTGTATCCAAATATACAAAAGTCAAAGTTGGTCAACCTTCAGCTTATTTCAATAAGCTCAGCTTATTTGAGGAATAAAGGCAGCCATAAGGTGTCCAATGGCCTGTCTTAAAGACAGGCAAGCATAGTGAACCCCCTCTGTTCTGCTGAGGGGGAATTGGTTTTGTAAGTTTCCCATTTTTAAATTCCTATTGCATCAGTAGAATAATAGTAGCTTAGATCTGTTTTTATATCTTATTATTGATAGTTGCTTAATATTTAGTCTCATTTAATCATTTCATATCTGTTTGTTTGAATTTGGTTAGCTTTTGTTTCATCTTATCTGTCATTTTCACTGTTTCATTGTCTGCTCATTATTGTATCTGAGTTTTGTTGGTTCTTCATATGATGTTTGTGTTTGATTCTGTGCTAGTGTGTGGTTATTTGGAATAGTTTGATCATAAATAGCTCTGAGGTTGAGGATTGGTTTGGTTATTCACTCTATTGCTGCCTAGTAATTGTGAGACTGTCACCATTAGGGGTGTTTGGATTAAGTTAGTTTGCTGTCATTTAAGTAATTTCAGAAGTGGTGGTTGTTTTAGTTAGTATCGCAGGTCATATATAAGGCTAAGTCAAGGATAAAATTGTAGGTTAATCACTTAAAAGTCAATTTAGCTTAAATTCATTCTAACAGTTAGTATATAGGTTAAGTTAGTTGCATTTTATCATAAATTAGTTGCATAAGTAGTTAAGTAAGTATTATCTAGTTGCACATTAGCTTATTACATCTTAGGTGATCAATTAAGACAGAAGCAAACTCAGATTAGTCAAAGTTTTCATAAAAAGCAAAAAGTCAAAAAGTTGCATACAGTTTTTTGGACTATACTTTGAGATCAGTTTTAGAGATTAATACTATTTGGAAATCATTTTGAAAAGTGGATTTGAAAAGCCTTGCAGCTTAAGAAATAGAATTGAAAAGTATTTTCAGTATTGGAACTTATCTGCTTATTTGAAAAGCCATTGGAAGTTGTCTGTTTGACACTATTCTCCCCTGCTCATCAGTTATTAAGCAATTTCCTAGGGTAAGTTTAGGTATTTTAATTAGTTCTAGTATCTGATTTATTGATTCCTTTGAGAACTCAGGTGGATAGTGAGTCTTTTGCCCCCATTAGCTTTTACTCCTCAGCTTATTAGCACTGCTTAATTGGCCTATCTAGTTGAGTAGTTTGAGCTAGCATCTGCTTTCAGTTTAGGCCTGCTTCTGAGATTTGTTGTTCATTATCTGAGATTAGTTGTTCATTTGTGTTCCATTGTAGCTTAAGTTGCTGTTCCATTTGAGTTTTTGCCATTTATTTGCTCACTACTTATCTCTTAAGAGCTTATTCTACTGATTTAGCCCATATCTGTGTTTCTGTGAGTGCATTGAGTTAAGTTCTGTTCATATAAGCATATTCTGAGTCAAAAATCATTTGGTCAAAGTTTCAGTCCACTTGGTCAAGTATTGCTTATAAATAAGCACTTTTACTTAAGCAGTTTCATAGCTTATTGCACTTCCAGTGCTTATTTTCCAATTTTTATATTTTTCCTAGCTTTATAATAATAATTTAGATTTTCCCTGAATTTTTCATATTTTTCTGAATTCATTTGCTATTTTTCTTATTTAATTTTAGTTTTTAATCAATTTTTATTACTTTTTAATTACCAAAAATTCCAAAAAAATCAGAAAAAGCCTAAACAAATCCAAAAATATTTTAGAAAATAGTTTTCATTTATTTTAGATTTTTAGAAATTAATTTTGCATTTTTCTCACTTAATTTGCATTTTCTTTTAATTTTTAATTAGTTAAATTAGGTTTTAATTCATAAAAATTAATTAAAAAGTCAAAAAAATATTTTTCTTTTTCTCAAAATTTTCTTTTATCATTTTTAGTGTTTTATTTCGTCCGTAGGAGTAGTGTAGCTTAAAATTCGCGTTTTATTTCGTACGTTTACGTTTATTTCGCGTATTAGCTTACGTTTTTAATTTTGCTTTACGTTTTTAGTTTCCTTATTTGAAATACGTGCTTAAGTGATTATTTGTGCTTCATTTGTTATTTCATTAGTATAATCTCATCAAAATCACTTTTTACCACTTTCACGACACGTTTCACAAATCGGGAATTGAGAATTCCATTCACCCTTCACACGGACTACGACCTCGGGTTATGCGTATTTCTTTGCGGATCTCTTGAGTAATACTTATACTATAATATATATAACTTGATTTTCACGAATCTGGCAGCGATTGCAAAATGTATTTCTTTCTATTTTTAGTAACCTTTCATATTACTTATAAGCTCATTTTATAAGTTTAGTGCATATAGTTATCCATATTAGGGTTTCTTTCTATTTTTAGTAACCTTTCATATTTAGTAAGTTTATATAATTAGTAACTTAAGGGTAATAATCAGTAATTAGCCAAACTTAGGGGTTTACAAATGATAATTGGTTAACTTAAAGGTTTAATATGACAAATATCATAGTTTAGGGCTTTACATGTCATTTAGTAAAGTATAGGGTTTAATGTGTCAATTATCAAAGTTAAGGGTCAAGTGTGTCAAGATGGATTTTAGGACTTATATTACGGAGTAACTGAATTCAGAAACAAATGAGAGTTGCAATTCAGTTTTCAATCTTTTAACTAGTTTGGAGTGTACGTATAATATTCGAACCACAAAATCATATGAGACCAAACTAAACGAAACTCTATTTTGGTGGTGTTATTCATATCAGAGACACACAAAACAAACGACACTCTCAATGCCATTTATTCAGCGAACAAAATCAACCAACAACATATCCCCTCGGTATAAGATTTGGCGAGGCAAAATAAGGCTAAAGTGGTCTTGGTGAGGCAAAATAAAAAGGTGTGCAAGGGGGTTAAAAGAGGCAACCAAAACAACACCACTAAACACGATAGCAACCTATGATATTTGGTCTATAGACTCACGCAAGACAGCCCACATATACACGCGATTATCGAACCAAAACACCATAGAAGTCTCACATAAAATCATCGCATTCGAGTCACATCTTATATTGCTTAGGGTTTCTTCGGTTTATGCCACATTTAATTATCAATTAAGATAGCTCCTTAGGGCTCGTTTAGTATTACATATATATCGACACGGGCGCTGGAAGATGGCACAAAAACTTGCAATACACAAACATAAATAGGCGTACGATTTTATACAGTTTGCATGCGACAAAAGAAGCGAAACAGATACATGCATACATATATGGTTTTAATGGTTATCTAGCATGGGTTTTAAACATTGTACATAGGTCGAAACAAGGCTGGAATAAGTGACACAAAATGGTCCACATAGGCTCGACAAAAAACAGTGTATAAAGGCATATCGATTTATGATCCTATGTGACAGCAATGAGACAATAATGAGCAGATATTAGGGCTTGTTTAGGTTAACATTAAGTCGACATGAGAGCTGGAAGAAAAAAGGACATCAACAGGCCACAAAACTCGCGACATAACATATACATATAGGCGCATTATTGCGCATACTTAGTGATTCCATGTGACCAAAATAGACGAGGCAAACAAACATGCATATAAGCGCAGATTCGAATGGTTACAAGTATAGTTTTTAGGTGGTGTTTATTCATATGTATTATGTCGAATCAAAAGCACAAAAGAGGCAATGAAACCTGTGTGTCGAATGAGAAAAGAAACCGAATGGCAACAAGGAACTCAGGGCTTGAATCACTCCAAGAAGAACTCCACGACTTGCTCTTCTTTTAGACACCAACTCTTCTTCCTTTTCTCCTCCTTTCTTGGCAGCAAAACAAAGGACAATGAAGTGTGTTTCTGGCTTTGGTTCGGTGTAACAATGATGGTACAAAGGAAATATACGTTCAAGAATAAAGAAAACGTGTTTGTATGATATGGAAATACATGTGATAGGGTGATAGGGCCGGGCATATGCAAATCTTTTATAAGGTGAAAGATTATTTGATTTCATTTTATCTTTTTTCAAAACTGACCACCAAGGAGGGGCTAGGAAAAAGAAAATCGGCTTAGTATAGCTTTAGGATAAAATTTGACTTTAGGTTATTTTAGGTTATACTTGATAAGTTTTAGGATTATTTATAATGTCTAATATTAATTATAATGTATAGTTTAATGACATATTATATTAATAATAAAATGGTGCAAAAATTATAGTTCAAATATTTCGGGTTTTACACCCACCATCTTTGGTGGGCATGACAAATCCTCTATTTTTGGTATCATTACATGTTTTAAAACTCATATAAACCAACCAAAAATCTTTTATCAATCAAATTCACATTCCCTATTCCCATATAAGCATGTGGCATCATCCTGATGGGTTTAGAAATGATGTCACATGTTTTTAGGTCCACGATTAGGCTCAGTCAATGTATCATTTCTCTACTTTATTTAGTGGATATCAACCTCATCACTTGTAATGTTATTAAGAGATGTTTAATGAAACTGAATTTGAAAAACCACCCCTCTCATTTTAAATAGATGCACTAGTAAAAAAAAATAATAAAGTCATTACATCACCGGTTTTTTGGTTTCTAGGTAAACCGTTTATATCTTTTCCGGAAATATCAGCTGTTTATTAAAGTAGTAATTTAAACTTTAAAACATTTCCAAGTTGCTTAATTGCAGGAATTAGGGTATGATTAATTGTTATTTACTACCAAAAAAAAAAAAAAAAAAAAATTCTTCATATTTCTTCTTGTTTCATAATTTTTTGTTATTCTGTTTAGAATTTTATAAATAACAATACACCGAGTATTTATGTGTTATAAATTGATATGAGGTAGTGACATGATCAAGAGTGAAAACAAAACACTGAAACAATTTTCTTTTCTTTATAACTAATTGCCAATTCCAAATAAAATAATGATTGAAATTAATCTTGTCGACATGACTTTGCAAGTGCTTAATTGGTCAAGTAAGGACGGTTGGTAAAGTCTCAATATGTAAACAAAAGAACACTATAAATATCCTTTCTAAACTCAGGTTCATCATCCCTTTCATATCACGTATAACGTTATTTGTACCAATCCTATGCCAAACAACATAGCTATAGGTAGGTTCTACCTTATATAAATGTGCACATATGTGGTCCAAATTAGTTTTTTGAATGCGCGTAAAAAATATATTGCATTTTTTCTTAAACTGTGTGTTTCTCATCGAAAAATAATAATTTTGAGACGGATAGAGTAATATATTTTTTTTCACTCCTTATTACCTATCAAATCTGTTCCAAATCAGAATCTGAATCCAAATTCAATACCACCTACATCAACCAAACACACCCTAAACTCATATCACAAATCATATTTGATTTCGTATCTTGTAATATATAATACCCATTAAAGAAAGCGAAAAAATCAAAAGTATATCAAAGTGCCTGCCTTTAGAAAAATTAAAAAAATTCTCGTCACATTTTATTTTGTTTGTTAGAAAAAAAGGGAAGTTTTTATTTTGATTGAAAAAATGATTGGTTAAAATATCATAAGATTCTTTTTGTGATTTTTGTTCCACTAACCTCATCACAATGGTAAATAATATCGCGTACAATGTGGCCGGATCTATGATTAATCTAAACCAACTATTCCTATGCTAAGTAAATTACCCAAATCATTGTTCCTCATTCATTACAATTTTTAGGGTAAGAAGAAAATGAAAAGAAATTACTCACGAGTGATGCACATTTTGAAGAACAGGAGATGGCATAATAATTTGTAAGAAAATAATTTGCGAGAACCAACATCAACTAGTCTGATTTTTTTAGATGTTTATTTTAATTATTTAATTCAAAGTGGTATAATGGTAAAATTAAATTTTTTTATTTTCTTTTTGAGTTTTTATAAAAACTTTATTTTAGTTCCTAAATTTTGGGAATTTAATTTATCTTTTTCCAGCATGCATAGTTTCAAAAAATTAGGTGCATATGTGTTTTTTTAGCAAAATTTGGGTGTGCATATGTGCAAGAGCACACGTATTATGAATGGTCTTCATGTTTGATTTTATATATTCAAGACGTAATGTTTTATATGCATGCAATTAGAAAGAAAAAAAATGTACAATATTCTTCTTCAAAAAAAAAAAAAAGAAAATACTCTATATATTGCTAATAATATATATGCATGTGCAACCATCATTTTATAAAATATTAGCCTCCGATTTAAATATGCACATATTTGCATCGTCATTGTTCACTAGGTACGCGTAATCTTGAACAATGCTCATGTATTTTCATCGTCTTTGCTCACTAGGTACGCGTATTCTTGAACCATGCACATGTATTTTTCATCGTCTTAGTTCACTTGGTACACATAGCCTACCATGCATATGTATTTTCATCATCTTTGTTCAACATATACTCGTAGTGTTGAGCCATGTGCATGTATTTTTATCCTCTTGAATTTTATCACCGTCTTCAACAAATCTACAAGTACATTAAAATAAATAACATCAGGTTTCATGGACACAATAAAGATAATACGATGAACATCATTAGATTTGATTAACAAAATAAGAAAACACACTATAATAAAAAGTGATCCATATAAGTCAATATATTAACACTTATCCTATTTTGACTGAATCGCGAAAATCATGTGCCGGCGTTGCATAACTCACTTTCATATGGTCCAGTTTATTAGAGTGGACCTATACTCTAACCCAAATTAATACAAAAATTACCCCTTTATTTTAAATTATACCACAAATACAAAGGATTTTATAAACGTGTCATAAAATGTTTTGAAATATAAAAAACTTGAAACTAAGATTTGTTTTGTTTTAAAATGTTTTGACCTTAACCGGATACACTGTTGGTGAAATTTGAATATTCTTTTTCCAAAATGTTGTTCTAATAACGGCTTCCTTTACCTACATTTAGTACTTATTAGTAGTAGTACTAATTTAAAAATTCAGTAATGTTGTTAGATTTAAAATATTCTTATTTATAAAAGAAAAATCAGGATATTAAATATTTAACTATTTAATTAAAATTTAAACTACTAATTTTTTTCACTCTCACTTACTTCACACCCACATAAATACATAAAAAAGGTTGCATACACAAATTAACGCTACTATATATCGTCACCACAATGCGCGGGTAATCGTCTAGTTATAATAAGTATATGTTATACAAAGTTGAATTTAAGTTATATAATGCAATTTAACTTTCCGAAAAACTTGTTAAGAGCGGACCTATTATGTATACGATTGAATACATGACCAACACTTTTTAAATGTTTGTTCCAATACAAGTAACCGTGTAACCACCTATAACTAAAGTGGTGTTTGAATGCAATTTAATTGACTTAGGTGGTGTTTGAATTTGACTTAATTGACTGAGTATGAAAAAAACTGAATTCATTAGGTGATATGAAAACTATTTGTTTGCGACTTAATAGAGAAATATGACTGAAAATATTAAGAAATAAAACTGATGGTGTTTGCATTAAGTCATTTTTTAATTAAACACGACTTAATAGAAAATTTTTTAAAAAAAAAACCCTTAAAATGAAAAAACTTAATTTATTAAGTTATGTGATAAGTTTGTTTTTTACTTAATCAATTACCTAAAATGACTTAAAATAAAAAATAATAAAAGTGAATGTCACTACGTTAGGTCATTTGTTAATTAACACGACATAATCAAAAAATTAAACAAACATGCCCTAATTCTTTTGGAGAAGTAAGACGTTAATTTGCTTAAACCATATAGAGATAGCATAACATTGCTATATTAATAACTACTCACAGGTGCATCCTATCAGAAGTGGTGGACCATATTGTAACCCTTTTTCTTATATATGTAAGCAATTCTCTCCATTAACCATGTATTTCTTTTGATTATTTGATATTTCAACAAGAAATTAAAGTCGTAATACTTTGATATGATATGATTAATAACTAGAATATCCGGATGTTGCTGTAATTTAGGCCTGGATAAGATACAAAGAATCAAGTTGGACAAGTAGTTTCTTGTGGATGCTATCAATTACATGTTTTGGGAGGTAATATATTATGTACTACAGTAATTCATTTAAAGTCTACTTCGTTGGGTTGAAACTCAATATTCTAAATCAGTTTTGAATGATTTTTTATTTTTTTTTTTTATTTTTTATTTTTAAATAAGAAATCGAGCTAAACTTTTTTTAATAATGTTTTTGAGAGCACTATGTGAAAAAACCCTGTTTATTAACTGGTTTTTCTTACGTAGAACTTTTTCTTGTTCAAAAAATAGTCACTTTACATAATTATATTATACTCCATCCGTCCCATATTAAATGTCATGTTTGACTTTTCAAATTCTTCTTTCTCAACTTTGACTTTAAATATTTTTGTTTGTGTAATATAATACTTGATACAAAATATATGAATGTATTAAGTTTTAAATGTATTTTCATTGTGTATAATTTTTATCAAATAATATATAACACAAGCAAAAATATTTAAAGTCAAAGTTGATAAAGAAAAACTTAAAAAGTCAAACATGGACATTTAATATGGGATGAAGGGAGTATATTATTTATGTAATGATTTTTACATTTTTAGTGATCCTCTACTCTTTTATGTCATATTTTTTATCTCGTTTGTCATTTGCTTATCTACTTGCTTTGTAATTTGCTAATTATCTATCACAAGCTATTGAGAGAAAATTCTCAAAAAGGGGACAATTTTGACTTTTTTCAAAAAAAAGATACAAAAATAACACCATTTTTTAAATGATTATGTGTGAACGTGCAAAGTTATTTTGTTTCTTTCTCATATCTAGCTATTGCATTTTCACAGCATAGTGTCACGGACTCATTCCTTCGAGCCCGCGTGGCGCCCTTACACCGATAAGGACCAGCCATCCGTCCTGCGTATAATAAAGGTTCACTGGTTTCGTCATGCCTTGGACTCATCAGGGGAGCGGCCCCAACTCCCGACCAGTGTGGTGTCATATCGAGTCTCTACTCGTGACACGTACTACACCCATAACGTTGGGGTACTCCAACAAGACCAATAGGATTAACCAGGAACCCACGCATTAAGCAACGCTTTCAAGCAGAACCCGACATTGAGAATTTGGCTCGTGACATTCTCCCACCACCAATTCATGCACGTCCTCGTGCATGGTCATCCGTCTTGACGAATGACTTCACTCGAATGATTTGGATTTACTCCGGCTTCATGGCTTAAAGGGACATTCGACTTCGAACTCTTTTGTGTCCTAGCGTGCAGCGACTAAACTCCATAGTCCATTACCCCTTCTGACTTCCATCGAATGCGACATTATGAACTCCACACAACGTCATATTGACTCTTCAACATCCCGGGAACTCGTTCCCGCCACCTTTGTTTAGCCAATATGTCACACCCCCAATTTACCTGACTTGCAGCGGAATGGAATGCCTGAGGGTGTAACTGTCATAGCACCATAACAAGGAAATATTGAACGACCTAAAGTGTCGTTTGGAAAATACATATCGTTTGATTATTTAAAAGCATTCAGAATATATAACATAGGTCCCAAAAGTCATGAAAGGTTTACAGAAAACAAGTTCAGGAAATGTCAAACGATAGTTTACACATGTGCATGAAAAATCCAAAATGTAGTGCGTCATCCCTGGCACACCCTAATGTGACTCCATGCATGTAATATGATAATGCCTTAGTTACCTGAAAATACATTGCGAAAACGGTCAACACGAATGTTGGTGAATAATCATAGGTTTGTAAGTTAAATCGTATGTACATAAGCCACAAGTATAAAGTAAACCGACATAAATGTCAAAATGCTACATTGTCCCTTAAGCTCATGACCCCGAAGCTAGACTTTGTAATGCCCCAACAGAGTGCTTACCAGACACTCACTTGATAAGACATGAAATGCATTCGTCCCGTTGGAGCAACCCAACGCGAATGGAGGCGTCACCCTCGATAGATCTATCCACTCACTCTCGCTTAGTACTTGAAATTAATGGTCCATGATATTGAAAAGGGGACTTGTTATGATATGGTATAAAGGCAACTTAAGCAATGTATGGAATTTGTAATACTTGGGCATGTACGAAAGTAATTGATGCAATGTATTCTCCCCCGTGGGATTTGAAATCAAATAAGTAATTGAAAAACGGGGCTATGAAAACTCACCTCAACTGATGGTACTTGAAATGAAATGAAGTGAACAATAATGATCGGTTAACTGCCGCAACCTATAATGAATGATGCATGATCTCGTTAAGATCACCAAATGATGTTTATGAATGTCCATGCTCATGTTTCTATACCACTCTACTCTTTGGAAAAACACTTGTATTGTCAAAAATATATAATCTAAGAATTTGGAAAATATTGCTATTAGAAAATATAAATGGCTAGTTATAATATATATACTTATATATATATAACGTAAGTTTCCTTGTTGACGTTGAAATACTCGGGTTGTAATCCTTGAAATGATGAAAACATACTCGTAATAACTAATACTACGTTAGTTATAAAGCTCGGTACTTGATATCATGTTTAGCTTGAAAATGCACTTCGTAGTTTTTGCGCCAAATTATATTAAAAGCTGTCAAATATAAAAGGGTTTTAGCCGATATTCAAACGAGTATATCTTTGTCGTTACTTGTCCGTTTTACTTGTTCTTTATGTCCACGGTTTCGTCTTAGTATGTAGTAATATATTTTGGAAAGCTCGGCTCCTCCGGGTTACGTCTAAAGTCTCTTTTTGTCCAATGAAAAACGTCCAACAGCAAACATTTTCTGAAAAATACTTTTCGTCTACAATCTTGCAAAAATCATAACTCCTTCGTTATAGACTCTTTTTAATCCGTTCTTTCGCCTACGGATTCGTTTTTGAAAGTATTTTCTAAAAATTTTGCCAAAGTTTCCTTGGTGTTTACTGATTTTCCAGATTTTTACAAAACGGGACAGCTTGTCCTAAACATGTTCCAAATCAAATTTCCAAGGTTAAAAACCAATTTCTACCATCACCAATCCTCTTGAAATCACCACATGACTAATCTAATCTTACCATACACCTTCTTAGGGTGCCATGGACTCCTAACCAAGTTATTAGAGCTAGGGGATTCATAACAAGAAAGTTAGGGTTTGTATGTTTCTTTTTAGCCAAAATAAAGTGTAGTATAGCTACTTATACATGGTTTTTAGCATGATTCTTATGTAATACAAGTAAAAATAGGATGATTCATGAAAAAATAAAGATGAAAACTTACTTGACCAAAAGAGATGATTATTGGATGATTATGCTTGAAGTTCTTGTGTTTTTGTTGCTTGTATCTTGATTAGACTTGTAAAATGAACAACTTTTGTGTTTTACTTCATGAAAAATGATCACTTGATCTATGGGATTGAATTGGGTCGTGGGTTTCAAGATGGGGAAGAAGAGAAAGATGAATTTTGTTCTTGGTGAAAAGTGAGATAATGATTTGTATAAATTTGGTAAAGTTAGTTATTAAGGTTTATTAGTATAAAACACTTAGGAGTTAATGCACTAGGTTAAGGGGTGGTCTTGGGGCCGGTTTTTCATGGGGTGAAGGGGGGGGGGGGGTTAGGGTGCTTAGGAATTAATTAGAAATCTTGAATGAAATTTGCACTAGTTAGCGTTTTAAGTTACGATCGGGTATCGGTTTTATTAGAAATAAATGTTCACGAAGTATACCGGGATGAAATAAAGTTATAATAATGTTAAAAACATATTAAAAATATGTTGGGTACATTTACTGAGTGATCGGGTGATTAATGTTTAGTTTTAACGAAAACCGTCGTTATATTCGTACGCGTACGTTAAAAATAAAATAAATTTCCAAAATACTGGGTAACTGAATGTTATAACTTTTATGATGTTAAAATGGATATAAAAATATGTCGGGACCATTGTGGGAATATTTAGATATATTCGTCGTGTATAAACCGGGTGTTAACGTTTATTATAATTACGTATACGTAAAAACGTTAAATGTACTGAATATAGAAATTTGAAAATCCTGAGAGTGGTATAACATGAAAATGCTGTTATGATGATATGCAGACTATCCCCAGTCCGTATGCAGTGTACTTAACACTAATGAAATGAATTCGCACCTAAACCAATCCGGTTACACGAATTTGAATACCCGTAAACTAAATTTACGATGAAATGCGTAATGCAAGTGAATGGTGAAAACTTTTCCGGAAATGAATAGTGTTCGGTGAATAGTAAATTTTCAAAAAGTTTCTCAGAACATCAAACTGACCTCGAAAACGATGAATAGTAAAACGATGAATAGTGTTTTGATGAATAGTGATTTATGAATAGTAAAAAGTCGAAGTTTGGGAAAATGACCTGAAATGGTAAATGACGTGAAATGGTGAGTTGTGACATCCGCCCACCCAAATAGGAATTCAGTCCCTGAATTCAGCTAGTGTTGGTCTCTGGAATAGGTTTGGTGAAAAGGTGTGGATATTTGCGTTGCATTTGGTCCTCCCGTTCCCATGTAAACTCAGGACCTCTTCGAGAATTCCAGCGAACCTTAACGATCGGAATTCTACTATGCTTTAACTGTTTGACCTCTCGGTCCATGATTTCAATCGGTTCCTCCACAAAGTGAAGCTTGTCATCTAGCTGAATCTCTTCTAATGGTATAACTGAAGACTCATCTGAAAGGCATTTCTTGAGGTTTGAGACGTGAAATGTATTATGTACGTTGCTGAGTTCTGATGGTAGTTCAAGCTTGTAAGCTACTGGACCAATCCTTTCCAGTATCTTAAATGGACCAATGTATCTCGGGTTCAACTTCCCACGCTTTCCAAATCGTATCACGCCCTTCCAAGGCGAGACTTTCAACATGACCTTGTCTCCAACCTGGAATTCCAATGGTTTACGTCTAACATCTGCGTAGCTCTTCTGTCGACTTCTAGCTATTTCAAGCCTATCTCGAATCTGTATTATCTTTTCTGTTGTTTCCCTAACCATCTCTGGACCTGTGCATTGTACCTCTCCAACTTCTGCCCAACAAACTGGTGAACGACACTTACGACCATACAATGCCTCAAATGGTGCTGCTTTAATACTTGAATGGTAACTGTTGTTATAAGAGAACTCGATTAATGGCAAATGGTTAGCCCAACCATTCCCAAAGTCAATCACACACGCTCGCAGCATGTCCTCCAGTGTCTGAATAGTTCTCTCACTCTGACCATCGGTCTGTGGATGGTAAGCAGTGCTCATGTCTAACTAGTACCCTTGAATAATAACATTGGACAACTAGGTTAAAGATGGTAATTCGGATGGTCTCGCAGTATCTTAGAATTGTTGTTGAGTTATGAATTCTCTCACTATATGCTTCTAGTCCTGGTTAATATTTCTGTAATCCTTTCGTTGCTTTTATTGTATTGAGGAATCCTGCATGTAATTGATATGGAAAGTCTCTCTTAGGGAAGTCAGTGGGAAAAATCCAACTTAATGGCTGAATGAGTGACTGGTGGGGTAAGTATCCAGGGATAGTTCGGCAAAAGGGATGTTTATGAAAGAGTTCCTTTGTTTACAAAACTTTTGGATGAAGATTGTTATTAACAATCCTTTGAAAAGGTAATTATTTCCTTCATGGCATAATCCTTCCTGAATTTTACATAGGTGATCAGGCTATGTATAATTGAGGACTAATGATGCGATGTTGGATTTTGTCAAAATATCATAACTTTCTTCAAAAGTTTTAGATGGTGTTCAACGCATTGTTATTAAAATGGTATCCTGATGTTTTCTTTCGAATAACAAAAAAAAATTGCCTCGCGTAATAATAGTAAATACTTGGTGTAATGACAGAAACTCGATTTATAGGATGGTGATAAAATTGCTTACTTCAGAAATTTTTTTTTTTTCTTCTGTAAAACAGTTTCCCCATATGATAGTAAAATAGCTTGAATGGTGTATTGGATACGTGGGTGAATCTTGTCGAATGGTAATAGTCTACTAATTCGTCAAAAACAAAATCAACCTAATTCCTGATGAGACAATGCTAAAATGTTGCGAAACGATTGAAGTCTGAGCAATCGGGATAGAAAATGGAGTAAATGATGGTTATGATTATCACCTAGGTAACAAAGGATAGATACTACATTGGATAAGAAAGTGCTTAATGCCCCTAGGTCATGTCATCGTACCAACGGTAAGTACAAAAGGAAAGATACAACCCTAAAGGCTCGAACTACGGTTTATATATCGAAACAAAGCTCCTCCTGCTGAAGCATTGTTGTTATCCTTGATGTTTCTAATATCCTGACGGTCCTCTTTCAACAACTCACGCTATTCCTCGAGCGATTCAGTCTTGATTCCCAGTTCCTGATTTTTCCTTGTTCCTTAGTTCCGGGCAGTCATTCTTGAAATGCCCTAAGTTTCCACATTTGAAGCTACTCCCTGGGATTTTCTGATTTGTGAGTTTCCTACAATTTTCAGTCCGATGACCCTGCTTCTTGCACACTCCACACGTTTTACTGCAATGACCTTGGTGATATTGATTACACAGGTTGTAGTAAGGTGACTTTCCAATATACCTTCTCTTTGTGTGCGGTTCTACAGCAAAGGCTCTATTCATTTCTTGTCCTTTGGGTGATTGTTGAGCAGCATTGCAACCTAGATTGTTGTTCCACACCTTCTGTGGCTAGGATAATAGTAAAAGCTAGTGAGGATATAAATCTGGTCTAGGGACTTCCTGGTGTCCCTCTGTGTGAAATCAGGTTTGTGGCATCATAAGGTCGAGATAGTCCTGAAGTGGTGTCTGAAGTTGCGCATCTATCAAATCTTAGATAATGTAGGTTCTGAACCATTCCTGAAGAATCTGCGGATGTTTCTGTTGAGTCCGTGTTATTGGTATTATCTACTAGGTGTCATCTAGTTCATGGCAAGTGGGAATGGAAAAGGGAAATGACAATGATGGTACTAGTGTATGGAATACTACCCTCTTTCGTGCTACCTCGCGACATCCAAAAGGTAAAACTAAAGCACACACTGTGGGAAGGCCAATAGTGTAATAAGTAACTGATGATGGTGATAATACCTGAGTAGTAAGTGCCCTACTAGTGATGGAAAGAAAACACACTATCTTCCTTGCAATAAGCATCCTAATAAGTCCATTAAGATTAATTCTGAATACACTACCAAAAGGCATTCTATGTACGGGCTGAATGATAGGAAGACTCTGTTCCTATGGCAAATCAATAGTACTAATGGTGGTGTAAGTGCAACTGATGGTATAATGGTAGTGGAAGATGACAAGGCATCTTCAATGTTGGAATCCGATAAAAGAATGTCAGGGTGAGTATCTGAAGGCATGTCACTTGTGAACCAGGTCAATAAAATGATATACATATTCGGATATGAGTATAAATAACTCGCACAGGGTATGCATGAAACAACATGTATCATGATTATGCACTTATGATGAAATGATGAGATGCTATGATGATGTGGTTATAGTCTAGGGTCAATGATACATCCTAGTTCTCTATAACCTTAGCTCTGGTACCAATCTGTCACACCCCCAATTTACCTGACTTGCAGCGGAATGGAATGCCTGAGGGTGTAACTGTCATAGCACCATAACAAGGAAATATTGAACGACCTAAAGTGTCGTTTGGAAAATACATATCGTTTGATTATTTAAAAGCATTCAGAATATATAACATAGGTCCCAAAAGTCATGAAAGGTTTACAGAAAACAAGTTCAGGAAATGTCAAACGATAGTTTACACATGTGCATGAAAAATCCAAAATGTAGTGCGTCATCCCTGGCACACCCTAATGTGACTCCATGCATGTAATATGATAATGCCTTAGTTACCTGAAAATACATTGCGAAAACGGTCAACACGAATGTTGGTGAATAATCATAGGTTTGTAAGTTAAATCGTATGTACATAAGCCACAAGTATAAAGTAAACCGACATAAATGTCAAAATGCTACATTGTCCCTTAAGCTCATGACCCCGAAGCTAGACTTTGTAATGCCCCAACAGAGTGCTTACCAGACACTCACTTGATAAGACATGAAATGCATTCGTCCCGTTGGAGCAACCCAACGCGAATGGAGGCGTCACCCTCGATAGATCTATCCACTCACTCTCGCTTAGTACTTGAAATTAATGGTCCATGATATTGAAAAGGGGACTTGTTATGATATGGTATAAAGGCAACTTAAGCAATGTATGGAATTTGTAATACTTGGGCATGTACGAAAGTAATTGATGCAATGTATTCTCCCCCGTGGGATTTGAAATCAAATAAGTAATTGAAAAACGGGGCTATGAAAACTCACCTCAACTGATGGTACTTGAAATGAAATGAAGTGAACAATAATGATCGGTTAACTGCCGCAACCTATAATGAATGATGCATGATCTCGTTAAGATCACCAAATGATGTTTATGAATGTCCATGCTCATGTTTCTATACCACTCTACTCTTTGGAAAAACACTTGTATTGTCAAAAATATATAATCTAAGAATTTGGAAAATATTGCTATTAGAAAATATAAATGGCTAGTTATAATATATATACTTATATATATATAACGTAAGTTTCCTTGTTGACGTTGAAATACTCGGGTTGTAATCCTTGAAATGATGAAAACATACTCGTAATAACTAATACTACGTTAGTTATAAAGCTCGGTACTTGATATCATGTTTAGCTTGAAAATGCACTTCGTAGTTTTTGCGCCAAATTATATTAAAAGCTGTCAAATATAAAAGGGTTTTAGCCGATATTCAAACGAGTATATCTTTGTCGTTACTTGTCCGTTTTACTTGTTCTTTATGTCCACGGTTTCGTCTTAGTATGTAGTAATATATTTTGGAAAGCTCGGCTCCTCCGGGTTACGTCTAAAGTCTCTTTTTGTCCAATGAAAAACGTCCAACAGCAAACATTTTCTGAAAAATACTTTTCGTCTACAATCTTGCAAAAATCATAACTCCTTCGTTATAGACTCTTTTTAATCCGTTCTTTCGCCTACGGATTCGTTTTTGAAAGTATTTTCTAAAAATTTTGCCAAAGTTTCCTTGGTGTTTACTGATTTTCCAGATTTTTACAAAACGGGACAGCTTGTCCTAAACATGTTCCAAATCAAATTTCCAAGGTTAAAAACCAATTTCTACCATCACCAATCCTCTTGAAATCACCACATGACTAATCTAATCTTACCATACACCTTCTTAGGGTGCCATGGACTCCTAACCAAGTTATTAGAGCTAGGGGATTCATAACAAGAAAGTTAGGGTTTGTATGTTTCTTTTTAGCCAAAATAAAGTGTAGTATAGCTACTTATACATGGTTTTTAGCATGATTCTTATGTAATACAAGTAAAAATAGGATGATTCATGAAAAAATAAAGATGAAAACTTACTTGACCAAAAGAGATGATTATTGGATGATTATGCTTGAAGTTCTTGTGTTTTTGTTGCTTGTATCTTGATTAGACTTGTAAAATGAACAACTTTTGTGTTTTACTTCATGAAAAATGATCACTTGATCTATGGGATTGAATTGGGTCGTGGGTTTCAAGATGGGGAAGAAGAGAAAGATGAATTTTGTTCTTGGTGAAAAGTGAGATAATGATTTGTATAAATTTGGTAAAGTTAGTTATTAAGGTTTATTAGTATAAAACACTTAGGAGTTAATGCACTAGGTTAAGGGGTGGTCTTGGGGCCGGTTTTTCATGGGGTGAAGGGGGGGGGGGGGGGGTTAGGGTGCTTAGGAATTAATTAGAAATCTTGAATGAAATTTGCACTAGTTAGCGTTTTAAGTTACGATCGGGTATCGGTTTTATTAGAAATAAATGTTCACGAAGTATACCGGGATGAAATAAAGTTATAATAATGTTAAAAACATATTAAAAATATGTTGGGTACATTTACTGAGTGATCGGGTGATTAATGTTTAGTTTTAACGAAAACCGTCGTTATATTCGTACGCGTACGTTAAAAATAAAATAAATTTCCAAAATACTGGGTAACTGAATGTTATAACTTTTATGATGTTAAAATGGATATAAAAATATGTCGGGACCATTGTGGGAATATTTAGATATATTCGTCGTGTATAAACCGGGTGTTAACGTTTATTATAATTACGTATACGTAAAAACGTTAAATGTACTGAATATAGAAATTTGAAAATCCTGAGAGTGGTATAACATGAAAATGCTGTTATGATGATATGCAGACTATCCCCAGTCCGTATGCAGTGTACTTAACACTAATGAAATGAATTCGCACCTAAACCAATCCGGTTACACGAATTTGAATACCCGTAAACTAAATTTACGATGAAATGCGTAATGCAAGTGAATGGTGAAAACTTTTCCGGAAATGAATAGTGTTCGGTGAATAGTAAATTTTCAAAAAGTTTCTCAGAACATCAAACTGACCTCGAAAACGATGAATAGTAAAACGATGAATAGTGTTTTGATGAATAGTGATTTATGAATAGTAAAAAGTCGAAGTTTGGGAAAATGACCTGAAATGGTAAATGACGTGAAATGGTGAGTTGTGACACAATACTTTTAAGAACTTTTGGGAGAGCGACTTGAGCGATTCTTGTTTCGGTCCGCCTCGGTCCGACTTGGCTCTGATACCACTTGTCACGGACTCATTCCTTCGAGCCCGCGTGGCGCCCTTACACCGATAAGGACCAGCCATCCGTCCCGCGTATAATAGAGGTTCACTGGTTTCGTCCTGCCTTGGACGCATCAGGGGAGCGGTCCCAACTCCCGACCAGTGTGGTGTCATATCGAGTCTCTACTCGTGACACGTACTACACCCATAACGTTGGGGTACTCCAACAAGACCAATAGGATTAACCAGGAACCTACGCATTAAGCAACGCTTCCAAGCAGAACCCGACCTTGAGAATTTGGCTCGTGACAAGAGGATCACTAAAAATGTAAAAATCATTACGTAAATAATATACTCCCTCCATCCCATATTAAATGTTCATGTTTGACTTTTTAAGTTTTTCTTTATCAACTTTGACTTTAAATATTTTTGCGTGTGTTATATACTATTTGATAAAAATTATACACAATGAAAATACATTTAAAACTTAATACATTCATATATTTTATATCAATTATTATATTACACAACCAAAAATATTTAAAGTCAAAGTTGAGAAAGAAGAATTTAAAAAGTCAAACATGACACTTAATATGGGACGGAGAGAGTAGAATATAATTATGTAAAGTGACTATTTTTTGAACAAGGAAAAGTTCTACGTAAGAAAAACCTGTTAATAAACGGGGTTTTTTCACAGAGTGCTCTCAAAAACATTATTAAAAAAAAAAGTTTAGCTCGATTTCTTATTTAAAAATAAAAAAAAAAAAAAAAAAAAAAAAAAAAAAAAAAATCATTCAAAACTGATTTAGAATATTGAGTTTCAACCCAACGAAGTAGACTTTAAATGAATTACTGTAGTACATAATATATTACCTCCCAAAACATGTAATTGATAGCATCCACAAGAAACTACTTGTCCAACTTGATTTTTTGTATCTTATCCAGGCCTAAATTACAGCAACATCCGGATATTCTAGTTATTAATCATATCATATCAAAGTATTACGACTTTAATTTCTTGTTGAAATATCAAATAATCAAAAGAAATACATGGTTAATGGAGAGAATTGCTTACATATATAAGAAAAAGGGTTACAATATGGTCCACCACTTCTGATAGGATGCACCTGTGAGTAGTTATTAATATAGCAATGTTATGCTATCTCTATATGGTTTAAGCAAATTAACGTCTTACTTCTCCAAAAGAATTAGGGCATGTTTGTTTAATTTTTTGATTATGTCGTGTTAATTAACAAATGACTTAACGTGGTGACATTCACTTTTATTATTTTTTATTTTAAGTCATTTTAGGTAATTGATTAAGTAAAAAACAAACTTATCACATAACTTAATAAATTAAGTTTTTTCATTTTAAGGGTTTTTTTTTTTAAAAATTTTCTATTAAGTCGTGTTTAATTAAAAAATGACTTAATGCAAACACCATCAGTTTTATTTCTTAATATTTTCAGTCATATTTCTCTATTAAGTCGCAAACAAATAGTTTTCATATCACCTAATGAATTCAGTTTTTTTCATACTCAGTCAATTAAGTCAAATTCAAACACCATCTAAGTCAATTAAATTGCATTCAAACACCACTTTAGTTATAGGTGGTTACACGGTTACTTGTATTGGAACAAACATTTAAAAAGTGTTGGTCATGTATTCAATCGTATACATAATAGGTCCGCTCTTAACAAGTTTTTCGGAAAGTTTAATTGCATTATATAACTTAAATTCAACTTTGTATAACATATACTTATTATAACTAGACGATTACCCGCGCATTGTGGTGACGATATATAGTAGCGTTAATTTGTGTATGCAACCTTTTTTATGTATTTATGTGGGTGTGAAGTAAGTGAGAGTGAAAAAAATTAGTAGTTTAAATTTTAATTAAATAGTTAAATATTTAATATCCTGATTTTTCTTATATAAATAAGAATATTTTAAATCTAACAACATTACTGAATTTTTAAATTAGTACTACTACTAATAAGTACTAAATGTAGGTAAAGGAAGCCGTTATTAGAACAACATTTTGGAAAAAGAATATTCAAATTTCACCAACAGTGTATCCGGTTAAGGTCAAAACATTTTAAAACAAAACAAATCTTAGTTTCAAGTTTTTTATATTTCAAAACATTTTATGACACGTTTATAAAATCCTTTGTATATGTGGTATAATTTAAAATAAAGGGGTAATTTTTGTATTAATTTGGGTTAGAGTATAGGTCCACTCTAATAAACTGGACCATATGAAAGTGAGTTAATCAACTACCATGTGGTCTAGTGGTGAGTGCTTAACTTGTTAAGTGAGCCACAGAGAGAGTAGTACTGGATGGGTGACCATCCGGGAAGTCCTCTTTGACCACAGGGTTTGTTGATACCAGGCTTTCAAAGTCCTTCAATGAAGGTTTCAATCCACTAGGGTTCGAATCTGGAGAAGGCAGGGTTTACTTCAAATTAAGTGTCGTGCCTTCGGGCGGCTTAAGTTGAAGGTTTTCCCCCATCGGGTTTCATTGGTCAAGAATTTCTCCGAAAGAACCGTTTCAAAAAAAAATATGAAAGTGAGTTATGCAACGCCGGCACATGATTTTCAAGATTCAGTCAAAATAGGATAAGTGTTAATATATTGACTTATATGGATCACTTTTTATTATAGTGTGTTTTCTTATTTTGTTAATCAAATCTAATGATGTTCATCGTATTATCTTTATTGTGTCCATGAAACCTGATGTTATTTATTTTAATGTACTTGTAGATTTGTTGAAGAGGATGATAAAATTCAAGAGGATAAAAATACATGCACATGGCTCAACACTACGAGTATATGTTGAACAAAGATGATGAAAATACATATGCATGGTAGGCTATGTGTACCAAGTGAACTAAGACGATGAAAAATACATGTGCATGGTTCAAGAATATGCATACCTAGTGAGCAAAGACGATGAAAATACATGAGCATTGTTCAAGATTACGCGTACCTAGTGAACAATGACGATGCAAATATGTGCATATTTAAATCGGAGGCTAATATTTTATAAAATGATGGTTGCACATGCATATTATTAGCAATATATAGAGTATTTTCTTTTTTCTGAAGAAGAATATTGTACATTTTTTTTTCTTTCTAATTGCATGCATATAAAACATTACGTCTTAAATATATAAAATCTGACACGAAGACCATTCATAATACGTGTGCTCTTGCACATATGCACACCCAAATTTTGCTAAAAAAACACATATGCACCTAATTTTTTGAAACTATGCATGCTTAAATTCCCAAAATTTAGGAACTAAAATAAAGTTTTTATAAAAAATCAAAAAGAAAATAAAAATTTTAATTTTACCATTATACCACTTTGAATTAAATAATTAAAATAAACATCTAAAAAAATCCGACTAGTTGATGCTGGTTCTCGCAGTTCATGACCTTTTCTTGGTTTTGAAAAGAACCCTACCCAATATATACATACAATGAAACTTTATTTTTAGAACCCACTTTAAATGCGAAAACTCCTTTTTAGCTGCTAGATTAGTTGATCAAGGGTTAAAATAACCTGTGCCATAAATGTAATAAAGTGAAACACTAGGTTAACTTTTGAAAACGGGATTATAAATTTGCTATTTTTTTTTTTTTTTTTTTTTTTATTGGATATTAATCAGTTGCAGAAAATAAAGCGTCAACCTCTCTATCTTTTTCACATAACCGCTCCTTCCCCTATAATGACCTAGCCGCCTCTCTCAATATCTCCTTCCCATACCACCATCCTTAACCGATGATACCCTTATACAACCCTACTTCATGATCGACTTTTAATCTTAACCGCTTAATCCATTGCTGTTTTGTTGATTCTTTATTCTAACTCACATTTTAATCTAAGTTTCTTAACGATAAAGTAATTGATTCACATTTTTTATTAGGGTTTGATCGGTTTTTTTTATTAGGGTTTCGTTAGTTGGTTTTTGTGTTAGTAATTGATATCAGAAACAAAACTCAATATCGCAATAACTCATGCTTTTTATTTGATAGTTATACTTCCGTACTTTTTTTTTGAAAAGCAGTTATACTTCCGTATTTAAACGGATTTTTTTGGTGTTAAGATAATAATAAGAGTAATAATATTAATAAAAGTTTTTCTTTATAAACTTTATAGTCGAGTGATATATGTTAATTTTATAAATTAACAAAAAGTATTGATATTGAAGATTTTATACATAAGTTAAAAAATTGATTTTTTTTAGGATTTAAACTTGATTATAAATTTTATTCAAAAAAAAAAAAAAAAAAAAAAAAAAAAAAAAAAAAAGGAGCTCACAACTATATGCATACTTTTTTTTTTTTTTTTTAATACTTACGCTTTGTGCATGATTAAGTTTGAAAAACTGAAGGGAGGCTCGTTTTTAAAAATCAAAATCAAGTCTTTCTATTGACTCAATATAATTTTCCTCGAATAATTATTTTTTCTTAAATACTCCTGAAATGATAATTTCCCTTAAAAGATTAAGGAGACATACGGCCCAGTGTACAACTCGATATGGAATGGGGATCCAAAAACAATAACCGTGTAAATCAAAACCCCGCCCTCAATGCCGATAGCTGCTAATAAGATTGCTTTTGCAGTAACAACTGAAGGTCCTCGAACATCCCTATAGTTCAAATATGTAACAAATACACGAGGTAAACAATCTTGCAAAGTTGTATGACGTTTGGCCAATAAATAATAAAATAGACCTTTTAAAATTTCTTCTGGTGACAACTTTGAGATCTCCACAAGCATGAAGAAAGACAGACCCCAGCTGCACAAGGAAGTTATTGAAGATGTTTAGTATGTCATACATAGTATGCATCACATAATTGACACAAGAGTGTATCTAAACAGAGTCCAACGAGCTATGTATAGAAATGTTATGACGCCTAGATCCACATATTTTTTGTTTTCAAAAGAATTAGTTTTGCTATCTAAAAACGGCTAGCGCACACAGCTTCTTGCTCATTTGCGTTAACCACCTTTATTTAAATCCAAATTGGAATAGATAATATTATTGTAAACAGGGCTGAGCAAACCACTCGAACGGACCAGACCGACTGACGGACCGACCGAGACTGGACCGACCACATTCGGTCCGGTCTTCGGTCTCGGTCTTGGTCAGTCAGGGATGATGCTCAGCACTAATTGTAAATAAAGAAAGATAAGTCATACCTTCCAAAAAAATTTATTATAACCATTAAAATAGCTCTCAAGATCCAGTTTGGTTCCTTGTAGAAAATCCACGCCTAAACACAATCACATATAAATTTACGCGTGATTCGAATAATAAGCGCATATTATCATAGTATTATTTTATTCTTCTCAATACCAGTATCATAACATTAGTTATGGTAAAATCTGTTAGTATTGTTGCTGCCCAACTGCAACGAAATTATATGCTTCAATTAAATTTAATTCTCTAAACACAAAACTAATATGTGTATTATCATTTACATGTACATATACTTAAAAAGGGATAAAAAAACTTATTTGAACAAACACAGACGTGGTTAATTAGTTTCATCGTATTAGAAGAAATCACTTCTCATCAACTTCAAAATGATTATGGCATGCATGCGTGCATGCAATACATATTTTGAATATATATATATATATATATATATATATATATATATATATATATATATATATATATATATATATATATATATATATATATATACACACACAAATTACTACACAAAGCATTTCTACCAGACCTTTAATTTCTAACCTATGCATGCTTGCCCGCTAAATGGAAAGTTGTGTATAGTAGTTAAAGCTTGTAATTTACCTTATTCCCAGATCAAAACAAGTTGTGCCATCATTATGGTAGAAAACATTAGCCATCGAAGCACTCATAATACAAAATACTAGAATTAACCATATCTTTACCGCGACTACTACCGCAGGTACCGCCATACTTTATTTATGAAACTGATACATGATATGAAAGGGATGATGAATAACCTGAGTTTAGAAAGGATATTTATAGTGTTCTTTGGTTTACATATTGAGACTTTACCAACCGTCCTTACTTGACCAATTAAGCACTTGCAAAGTCATGTCGACAAGATTAATTTCAATCATTATTTTATTTGATAAGTTTATTTGGCATTGGCAATTAGTTATGAAGAAAAGAAAATTGTTTCAGTGTTTTGTTTTCACTCTTGATCATGTCACTACCTCATATCAATTTATAACACATAAATACTCAGTGTATTGTTATCTTTAAAATTCTAAACAGAATAACAAAAAATTATGAAACAAGAAGAAATAACAATTAGGAAACAAGAAGATTTTTTTTTTTTTTTTTTTTTTTTTTTTTTTTTTTTTTTTTTTTTTTGTGGTGAATAACAATTAATCATACCCTAATTCCTGCAATTAAGCAACTTGGAAATGTTTTAAAGTTTAAACTACTACTTTAATAAACTGATATTTCCGGAAAAGATATAAACGGTTTACCTAGAAACCAAAAAACTGGTGATATAATGACTTTATTATTTTTTTTTCTAGTGCATCTATTTAAAATGAGAGGGGTGGTTTTTCAAATTCAGTTTCATTAAAATTCTTTTAATAAGATTACAAGTGATGAGATTGATATCCACTAAATAAAGTAGAGAAATGATACATGGACCTAATTGTGAGCCTAATCGTGGACCTAAAAACATGTTACATAATTTCTCAACCCATCAGGATGATGCCACATGTTTATATGGGAATAGGGAATGTGAATTTGATTGATAAAAGATTTTTGGTTGGTTTATATGAGTTTTAAAACATGTAATGATACCAAAAATAGAGGATTTTTCATGCCCACCAAAGATGGTGGTGTAAAACCCGAAGTATTTGAACTATAATTTTTGCACCATTTTGAATTTATCCTAAGTTTGGATTATTAATATAATATGTCATTAAACTATACATTATAATTAATATTACACATTATAAGTAATCCTAAAACTAGTCAAGTACAACCTAAAGTCAAATTTTAACCTAAAGCTACACTAAGCCGATTTTCTTTTTCCTACCCCTCCTTGGTGGTCAGTTTTGAAAAGAGATAAAATGAAATCAAATAATCTTTACCTTATAAAAGATTTGCATATGCCCCTATCACCCTATCACATGTATTTCCATATCATACAAACACGTTTTCTTTATTCTTGAACGTATATTTCCTTTGTACCATCATTGTTACACCGAACCAAAGCCAGAAACACACATCATTGTCCTTTGTTTTGCTGCCAAGAAAGGAGGAGGGAAGGAAGAAGAGTTGGTGTCTAAAAGAAGAGCAAGTCGTGGAGTTCTTCTTGGAGGGATTCAAGCCCGGAGTTCCTTGTTGCCATTCGACACACAGATTTCATTGCCTCTTTTGTGCTTTTGATTCGACATAATACATATGAATAAACACCACCTAAAAACTATACTTGTAACCATTTGAATCCGCGCTTATATGCATGTTTGTTTTACTCGTCTATTTTGGTCACATGAAATCACTAAGTAAGCGCCTATATATGTATATGTTATGCATTGTTCTAAAAGGCGCGCCAAGGCGTCGCCAAGGCGCGAGGCGTGGCCTCGCCGCCACGAAATAGACCATGGCGGCTGCTCTAGGCGTGGCGTGGGAAAAGGCGTGACAAGGCGTGAAAAGGCGTGCCTTTTGGTAAGGCGTGGCGCGCCTTTTAGAAACAGTGTTGGTTTTTTTGTTTTTTTTTAATTATTATTATTATTTTAATAACTATTTGAACGATCATTTGAAATTTGGGCTATTTGTTATTTGGGTATGATAATTATATAATAAGTAGTAGTTAAATGTCTAATATAGTAGTCCAAATGTATATGAAATATGATATTATAACATAAATGATAAATATATAAATATTTTTTCGCCGCCTTAGTCACGCCGCAAAAAACGCCATGGCTTCGCCATGGCGCGTAAGGCTTGAGGCGTGGCCTTGCCGCCACGCCATGCCTCACGCCATTTATAACATTGATGTTATGTCACGAGTTTATTGTCCTGTTGATGTCCTTTTTTTCCATCTCTCATGACGACTTAATGTTAACCTAAACAAGCCCTAATATCTACTCATTATTGTCTCGTTGTTGTCACATAGGATCCTGACTGTTTTGTATCGAGTCTATGTGGACCATTTTGTGTCACTTATTCCAGCCTTGTTTCGACCTATGTACAATGTTTATAACCCATGCTAAATAACCATTAAAACCATACTAGCAGGGTACCCGCGCGATGCGGCGGCGGGTACCCTGAAATTAAAATTTTGGCGAGCAACGTTTTCTAACTATATGCATTTTGTGACAATAACTTTACAAATAGCAAGATTTTAATATATATATATATATATATATATATATATATATATATATTTCATACAAAAATTGTATGGTGCATATGCGATACTTTTAAAAATATAAAAACGATACACGGTAGTATTGTGGAGATAGTTAGATAAGCCCAACCTCACAATTAATTTAACAAAATTTTCAGATTTAGCCTATACTAACTAAAAATTCGCAATCCAACTTTAAAAAATCCAGCAAGCCCATAATTATCATCTAATGTCCAACCCAAATCCACAACAAACCCTACACCTTTTTGAATATAAGGTCTTCATTATAGAAACCTAAACACACATCACACATTCAAGGTCCCCATCCAACCTTCTCTCCATCTAAAAAAAACTTGTAGTCACCAAATATCTCCTTCTCCAAAATAATACGCATATTCAATCTTTCCAACCTTATAACTCCTTAACAAACGAACACAACACATCAAATAAATCCACCCTTATATCTCCATGGCAGTCACACACCTAAATAGCTCGTCTTCCTACATATAAAAAACACAGCATCATAATAACATTTCTTCCATCTCCTTATCACAAACGCAACATAAACCTTCTTTATTTCAACCGTAACCGAAGCACACTATGTTCATCAAGATCTCATTAAAGAAGTCTTGGGTAGGTTGTTTGTTTGTTGTCCTCTTATTACTTTCAAGAAATATGATGGTTTGCTCTTATACTCTTGTTTTAACAAACAAATTCATGAGTATTAAAGAGAAGACTGAGATTGTTCTTTCTTTGTAATTTCCAAGTCTCGGTTGTTTGATAAGGAGTAGTTATTATGTTATGTTGACTGTGGTTCTTTCTTTATTTTCATTTCATGCCTTAAGGGTGTGTGTGGACAGTACGTAGGATGTTGATTGTCTGTTATGGATTTTGGATTTGTAAGATTATTGTTGACTTTAGTTGTAGAGATTTTTTACTGTTGAATCATTTAGTATAAATTTAGTTTCATTTTTTTTTTTCATTTTGACTACTGGATTTTAGATTTATGTTTTGGAAGGTTAATATTTTGAAAGCTTAATTTGATTGTACATTACTGTAAAATGGTTGTGTATTTTATTGAGAGGGTAAATTAAGTAATGTATTAATTATATGTGTTGGATAGTACTTTTTTAGTTATCTTTGTGCTCTAAATAGTTATAAACAATGCTTGATAATTTGTATTTTTTATATACGAGGTGTTTTAATGACTATCATTTAATAGCATTAATGTCGTTTGATAGAATTTTGGTCTGAAAATGACACCACGCTTGTTTTGGTTGTATAATATGTTTATTTTGTTGTAATTCTAAAAAATGTGTGCATTAAAGAGTTGTAAACCATGCATTATTTCTTATAAATTTGAAAATTTTTAAGAGAGAGTGCTCCATGCATTATATGTAGTATAGATATGTATGCATGTATCTGTTTCGCTTCTTTTGTCGCATGCAAACTGCATAAAATCATACGCCTATTTATGTTTGTGTATTGCAAGTTTTTGTACCATCTTCCAGCGCCCATGTCGATATATATGTAATAGTAAACGAGCCCTAAAGAGCTATCTTAATTGATAATTAAATGTGGCAAAAACCTAAGAAACCCTAAGCAATAAGGTGTGACTCGAATGCCATGATTTTATGTGAGACTTCTATGGTGTTTTGGTTCGATAATCGCATGTATATGTAGGTTGTCTTGTGTGAGTCTATAGACCAAATATCATAGGCTGCTATAGTGTTTAGTGGTGTTGTTTTGGTTGTTTTTGCTGCCTCTTATAACCCCCTCGCACACCTTTTTATTTTGCCTCGCTAAGACCACTTTAGCCTTACTTTGCCTCACCAAATCTTATACCGAGGGGATATATTGTTGGTTGATTTTGTTCGCAGAATAAATGGCATCGAGAGTGTCGTTTCTTTTGTGTGTCTCAGCTATGAATAGCACCACCAAAATAGAGTTTCGTTTAGTTTGGTCTCATATGATTTAGTGGTTTGAATATTATACGTACACTTCATACTAGTTAAAAGATTGAAAACTGAATTGCTACTCTCATTTGTTTATGAATTCAGTTACTCCGTAATATAAGTCCTAAAATCCATCTTGAAACACTTAACCCTTAACTTTGATAATTGACACATTAAACCCTATACTTTACTAAATGACATATAAAGCCCTAAACTATGATATTTGTCATATTAAACCTTTAAGTTAACCAATTATCATTTGTAAATCCCTAAGTTTGGCCAATTAATGATTATTACCCTTAAGTTACTAATTATGAAAACTTACTAAATATAGAAGGTTACTAAAAGTAGAAAGAAACCTTAAAATGGATAACTATACGCACAAAACTTATATAATTAGCTTATAAGTAATTTATGATCATTAGCTTATGTAGATTTCGTGAAGGAGTGATTCATCTTCTTGTGATCCTTTCTCTCAATTGCTTGCTTTTCATAAGGTACAGATATTCTATCCCTTCTCAGTAGGGATTTTCACGACTCTTTGATCATTGACTTTGTTTATGATCCGTTTGATATGATCCTTTGACATGATCCTTTGAAATTATTCACTATGATATATATGATTCAGTTTGTTATCCATTCTGTTATGATGTTCATTATGCTATCTCCTTGATACGAGATTCTGTTCAGTTGATATGCTTTGTTGATTATACTATGATTACTACGTTATGATTATGGATAGCCTTGCTTTGTTTATCTATTCTGTTGCCCGAGCTAACTAGCCATGGAAGTACCATGGTCATGTCATTGAGGCACCAATGACATAACACTTTATGTGGAGGTGTGATTGATCCATGGCGTTCCCTTCTGTTCTGATATATATATATATATATATATATATATATATATATATATATATATATATATATATATATATATATATATATATATATATATATATATATATGTGTGTGTGTGTGTGTGTGTGTATATGTGTGTGTGATTATTGAGCACATGGCCATTCTGTTATATGTATGTATAGTATCATACTAGCATATGTATTCTACTTTTGTAGGGAGTGTATGGATGCATCATATGTATTTGTTTGTTTGGATATGGTTTGACTTAGTGATTGGTAGTGTGTGTCATGCACCCCATTTCACTTCTGGGACTTGAGAAATCTCTCTTCCTTGTACACTTATGATATGACAGGATTATGTGACTAAGCATGGGCATGCTTTCTGAGCTCGTGGGCATTTATGTTTGATAGTAGGATTATGATTATCTGTTTGACTTCTTTGACCTCTTTATGGTGCATTATACTTTGCTCCTTTGATTATATGATTCTTTGTTTAGCAGATTCCTTTTGATTACGTCGATATATTCATTATTTGATTCAGTTATTTGTTTAGTTATATTTATTCACTGGGCTTTTTAAGCTCAATCGCGTTTCTTTTCCATGCGGCAGGTAATAAGAGGGATGCTGGGCTATGATGGGCTGAGAGTAGGAGCTATTAAGTGGACTGAACTTACCTAGTTTCCTAGCATTCTGGACTTAGTTTGGAGAACATTTATCTTGGATATTTCGTTTCTTTTGGACATGTTGGATTATGTATTTTCCTTTTGAAGTCATTTGGATTATATGACTTGGTACTTTGTTTAATAAGACTTTCGCTTGCGTTTATATGCTTTGTATGACACCATAATGTGACATTTTGACCCTTGTCGGGTTGGGGTGTTACTGTGGGTTTAGGATCTCATTTTCACAACCGTTGTTTTCTTACAAATTATTATGCCATCTCCTGTTCTTCAAAATGTGCATCACTCGTGAGTAATTTCTTTTCATTTTCTTCTTACCCTAAAAATTGTAATGAATGAGGAACAATGATTTGGGTAATTTACTTAGCACAGGAATAGTTGGTTTAGATTAATCATAGATCCGGCCACATAGTATGTCACACCCCCAAAATCGGGTCCAGCGGAAGCATACGTGTAGCTGGGGTGTAACTCAATTGATATTACAACACTAGTTCAAAAATGGTTTTCACTTCAATCATTTAGAATAAAATAGTTAAATCAAAAATATTGAATTTACATCGTTAAAAGTAGTGCGGAAGTAGGCCCTTAAAATAGTTTAAAACGGTCCCCATATAAATAATCAGAGTCTTCTATGACCATGCCATGCCCTGCCAAAACCTCCTGCAGCGTGCCATATGTTAAAACCTGAAAATACATGCTAAAGTGTCAACACGAGGTTGGTGAGTTCATAGAGTTGTTTAACAAATAAAGTTTATAGAAAAGTGATCACACAGCAAAGGCATCGTAAATCCACTCAGTTACAAGTCCCGCCATAAGAGACTTGTAACCTGTGTGTTTACAATCCACTGCTAAATAGTTTAGGTCTAGTAGTCAAGCACCCGTGGTCAATAATAAGTCACAATATAAGCACCACCTATATAATAATGTATGCCATGCAAAGCCCCTAATTAAATAATATGCGTCCCGTAACATGGTGGACGAGAGGTTGGCCGACCTC
Source organism: Artemisia argyi (assembly GCA_030686995.1). Taxonomy (NCBI): domain Eukaryota; kingdom Viridiplantae; phylum Streptophyta; class Magnoliopsida; order Asterales; family Asteraceae; genus Artemisia; species Artemisia argyi. The sequence continues at coordinate 176,036,233 of CM060694.1, forward strand.
TAATAGCGCTATCCATACTACTAATAGGTGTCGAACAATGCGAATGTACGAACAGTACATCATACAACTATTATATAAGATTAAGAACGCTCCGAACATGGGAGACTTAGCACGCTCCACCAATAAGGCGAGACTTTAGGGTTAAGAACGCTCCACCAATAAGGTGAGACTTTGCACGCTCCACCAAAAATGGCGAGACTTTAGGTCATAGTACGTACGGTACATTAGGGTCAAAAGTTTAAGTCAAGTTCAAAAGTCAAGTCAAGTTCAAAAGTCAAGTCAAGTTCAAAAGGTCAAGTAGTAATTCATGTAAAAACGAGCATGTATTCTCCCCCAAAAAGTTAACAAAACAATTTAAAAGAGTAGGGGCTATGACTCACCTGGTACGATAGTTACGAAGACAAAAGTGGTTACACAGAAATGAGGTTCGATCTCTAACCGCGACCTATAATGAACGAATGATACGATCTACTTAAATTATGAGGGGATGCGATGAATGTACATGCACATGAAGCCTATACCACTCGTAGTTTGAAAATAAGCGTTGGCGTTGATTTATAGTGTTTCCATAACTTAAGAGAATATGTACTATTAGAAGTTGTCAAATATATATATAGTTCGCCTAGTTTCAAAAGTGTATATCTTGGTCGTTTTAAGCTCGTTTTCTATGTTCTTTACATTCCCGGAATCGTGGGACAACATACTAACATATTTTTGATAAGTCGGGACGGCTAGATCAAGTTTTATGCCCAAAACAGCCCGTGACAACTGTTCATCAGCAAGCTGTTTTTCAGAAAACTAGTTTTCGTCGCTAAATTCGGAAAATCATATCTCCTTCGTTATTAACTCGTTTTAATCCGTTCTTTCGCCCACGGCTTCGTTTTTGAAAGTATTTTCTAAATCTTTGGTCAAAAATTACCCATCATCTACTGATTTTCCCACGTTTTAAAAATAGCAACAGTAGGTATATCTATTGTTTCAAAAATCATTTTCCTAGTTTCAAACTTGTTTCAACTTCAACCAAATCACTTTCAATCACCACAAAACTAGTCTAATCCTACCATACACCTTCTTAGGGTGTCATGGGTTCCTAAACATCATAAATCAAGTGGATCTAACAAGGATCTAACAATAATCTATTTCTAGGGATCAAAAGTTATATATATATATATATATATATATATATATATATATATATATATATATATATATATATATATATATATATATATATATATATAAAAGAGTGGTATATACTAACATATGCATGTAAACCTTGTATGAAATGATATGAACATTGTAGGAACTTGGTAAAACTATAGAGATGAGTTTGTTAAACTTACATGAAGATTGGATGATTTTGAGCAAGGAAGCTTAAGAATCTTGAAGTATATAAAATGAAAGAATGAGAAAATGATAGAGATATATGAGTATATATTTAGTCTAGGGAGCAAGATCCATAAATTAAGGAAGGATACATGGGGGGGGGGGGGGGGGGCGGCATTTTCAATGGGTAGGAAGAAATGAAGAGATTTTGTAAGAGTTGGTGATTATTTAGTGTATATTTTGTATATATTAGTAGTTTAAAGGTATATCGGGTACCGAGTTAACTAAAAGTAAACTTTAAAGAGGTGAAATAAAATAAGACAAAGTTGTAAAAGTTGTAAAATAATATTCCTGATGAGAATCGGGTGTCAAAATAATTATCTTGTTGAAATAACGCAAACCGACGGAGTAATAAGCTCCGACCGTAAAATGTACCAATTGGTTTCAAAACACTGGGTAAATTAATAATAAAATTTTTATTATTATTATTATGAGTATATATAAAAAAAAATGTGTTAGGACTATAGTTGGGATTATCGGATCAATTATTAAAAATAATAGCTCATAAGATACGTTTATTAGGTAAATAACCGTACGTATACAGAAATGACGCAACTCACGCATAAATGACAAATTTTCTCCGGAGGTGAATAGTATTTTATGAATAGTAAAATTTTTAAACGCTTCTCAGAATATCAAACTGACCTAAAAAATGATGAATAGTAAAATGATGAATAGTGATCGATGAATAGTAACCGATGAATAGTAAATGTGAAAGTTCGGGAAAAGACCAGAATTTACGAGTTGTGACATAGTACGCGATATTATTTACCATTGTGATGAGGTTAGTGGAACAAAAATCACAAAAAAAATCTTATGATATTTTAACCAATCATTTTTTCAATCAAAATAAAAACTTCCCTTTTTTTCTAACAAACAAAATATAATGTGACGAGAATTTTTTAATTTTTCTAAAGACAGGCACTTTGATATACTTCTGATTTTTTTCGCTTTCTTTAATGGGTATTATATATTACAAGATACGAAATCAAATATGATTTGTGATATGAGTTTAGGGTGTGTTTGGTTGATGTAGGTGGTATTGAATTTGGATTCAGATTCTGATTTGGAACAGATTTGAAAGGTAATAAGGAGTGAAGAAAAATATATTACTCCATCCATCTCAAAATTATTGTCTTTCGACAAGAAACACACAGTTTAAGAAAAATGCAATATATTTTTTACGCGCATTCAAAAAACTAATTTGGACCACATATGTGCACATTTATATAAGGTAGAACCTACCTATAGCTATGTTGTTTGGCATAGGGTTGGCATAGGGTTGGTACAAATAACGTTATACGTGATATGAAAGGGATGATGAACCTGAGTTTAGAAAGGATATTTATAGTGTTCTTTGGTTTACATATTGAGACTTTACAAACCGTCCTTACTAGACCAATTAAGCACTTGCAAAGTCATGTCGACAAGATTAATTTCAATCATTATTTTATTTGGAATTGGCAATTAGTTATAAAGAAAAGAAGATTGTTTCAGTGTTTTGTTTTCACTCTTGATCATGTAACTACCTCATATCAATTTATAACACATAAATACTCAGTGTATTGTTATCTTTAAAATTCTAAACAGAATAACAAAAAATTATGAAACAAGAAGAAATAACAATTATGAAACAAGAAGAATTATTTTTATTTATTTATTTATTTTTGTAGTGAATAACAATTAATCATACCCTAATTCCTGCAATTAAGCAACTTGGAAAGGTTTTAAAGTTTAAACTACTACTTTAATAAACTGATATTTCCGGAAAAGATATAAACGGTTTACCTAGAAACCAAAAAACTGGTGATGTAATGACTTTATTATTTATTTTTTCTAGTGCATCTATTTAAAATGAGAGGGGTGGTTTTTCAAATTCAGTTTCATTAAACATCTCTTAATAACATTACAAGTGATGAGATTGATATCCACTAAATAAAGTAGAGAAATGATACATGGACCTAATTGTGAGCCTAATCGTGGACCTAAAAACATGTGACATCATTTCTAAACCCATCAGGATGATGCCACATGCTTATATGGGAATAGGGAATGTGAATTTGATTGATAAAAGATTTTTGGTTGGTTTATATGAGTTTTAAAACATGTAATGATGCCAAAAATAGAGGATTTGTCACGCCCACCAAAGATGGTGGGTGTAAAACCCGAAATATTTGAACTATAATTTTTGCACCATTTTGAATTTATCCTAAGTTTGGATTATTAATATAATATGTCATTATACATTATAATTAATATTACACATTATAAGTAATCCTAAAACTAGTCAAGTACAAAATAAAATAACCTAAAGTCAAATTTTAACCTAATGCTACACTAAGCCGATTTTCTTTTTCCTACCCCTCCTTGGTGGTCAGTTTTGAAAAGAGATAAAATGAAATCAAATAATCTTTACCTTATAAAAGATTTGCATATGCCCCTATCACCCTATCACATGTATTTCCATATCATACAAACACATTTTCTTTATTCCTGAACGTATATTTTCTTTGTACCATCATTGTTACACCGAACCAAAGCTAGAAACACACATCATTGTCCTTTGTTTTGCTGCCAAGAAAGGAGGAGAGAAGGAAGAAGAGTTGGTGTCTAAAAGAAGAGCAAGTCGTGGAGTTCTTCTTGGAGTGATTCAAGCCCTGAGTTCCTTGTTGCCATTCGAAACACAGGTTTCATTGCCTCTTTTGTGCTTTTGATTCGACATAATACATAAGAATAAACACCACCTAAAAACTATACTTGTTTGACTCGTCTATTTTGGTCACATGAAATCACTAAGTAAGCGCCTATATATGTATATGTTATGTCACGAGTTTAGTGGCCTGTTGATGTCCTTTTTTCCAGCTCTCATGACGACTTAATGTTAACCTAAACAAGCCCTAATATCTGCTCATTATTGTCTCGTTGCTGTCATATAGGATCATGAATGTTTTGTATCGAGTCTATGTGGACCATTTTGTGTCACTTATTCCAGCCTTGTTTCGACCTATGTACAAAGTTTATAACCCATGCTAAATAACCATTAAAACCATACTAGCAGGGTACCCACGCGATGCGGCGGCGGGTACCCTGAAATTAAAATTTTGGCGAGCAACGTTTTCTAACTATATGCATTTTGTGACAATAACTTTACAAATAGCAAGATTTTAATATATATATATATATATATATATATATATATATATATATATATATATATATATATATATATATATATATATATATATATATATATATATATATATATATATATATATGGGATATCTTGGCTACAATCCTTTACAAAAATTACACTAGCAATGAATCAGGGACCCACAGAAAATAATCAGGACCCACATTTTATAGTTTAAAATTGTAGCCAATTAGCTACAATAAATTGTAGCTAATATATATATATATATATATATATATATATATATATATATATATATATATATATATATATATATATATATATATACACTACTTATTAAGAGTAAATGGTCAAAAAGTCAAGAAGTGAAAAGTGAAAAACTTAAATTAATGTTTTACTTAAATTACCCTTAATTAATGCATTTAACACTCCTTAATACCTCTCATTTAAAACTTAATTAAAACTTAAATGAAAACATGGAAACTTACATTACACATTCAATTTTTTTGTCAACTTAAAAACATGGAAAGTTAAATGAATACCTAAACCGGGTTCGAAATCGACCAGGTTGAGTCACCGGGCACCGGTCAACCGGTTCGACCGCCGGGTCAACCCGGTTTTCAATTTATTATAATTTTATTTTTTTGACCGGGTCAACCGGTTCGACCGCTGGATCAACCCGGGTTTTCATTAATTTTTTTTGAAAAAATGAAACCCGGCAGGGTTTCGAGAACCGGGTAGACCCGGGTCACTCAAAACCCGGCGGGTCACACCGGTTAACCCAGTTTTAGAAACCCGGGTTGTTAGACCCGTTTTTTCGGCTGGAACCGGTCGAACCGGTTAACCCGGCCGGGTTGACCCTGGTTTCAAAACCTTGTAAAAATGTAAAATTGTTTTGTCAACTTAAGAAATGAATACACATGTATATATAAAAATAAACTTTTAAATACTAGATTAGTAGCCGTACATAGAAACGGAATTTTATAGAGGCAGATAGTTATAGTGATATTTTAGTTACACAAAACGTTACACAAACCGCTTAACCAAAATATCATTATAATTAAATGCCGCTATAAAATCCCGTTGCTATGCACGGGTACTCGTCTAATATATATATATATATATATATATATATATATATATATATATATATATATATATATATATATATATATATATTTCATACAAAAATTGTATGGTGCACATGCGATACTTTTAAAAATATAAAAACGATACACGGTAGTATTGTAAAGATAGTTAGATAAGCCCAACCTCACAATTAATTTAACAAAAATTTTAGATTTAGCGTATACTAACTAAAAATTCGCAGTCCAACTTTAAAAAATCCAGCAAGCCCATAATTATCAGCTAATGTCCAACCCAAATCCACAACAAACCCTACACCCTTTTGAATATAAGGTCTTCATTATAGAAACCTAAACACACATAGCACATTCAAGGTCCCCATCCAACCTTCTCTCCATCAAAAAAAAACTTGTAGTCACCAAATATCTCCTTCTCCAAAATAATACGCATATTCAATCTTTCTAAGCTTATAACTCCTTAACAAACGAACACAACACATCAAATAAATCCACCCTTATATCTCCATGGCAGTCACACACCTAAATAGCTCGTCTTCCTACATATAAGAAACACAGCATCATAATAACATTTCTTCCATCTCCTTATCACAAACGCAACATAAACCTTCTTTATTTCAACAGTAACCGAAGCACACTATGTTCATCAAGATCTCATTAAAGAAGTCTTGGGTAGGTTGTTTGTTTGTTGTCCTCTTATTACTTTCAAGAAATATGACGGTTTACTCTTATACTCTTGTTTTAACAAACAAATTTATGAGTATTAAAGAGAAGACTGAGATTGTTCTTTCTTTGTAATTTCCAAGTCTCGGTTGTTTGATAAGGAGTAGTTATTATGTTGTGTTGACTGTGGTTCTTTCTTTATTTTCATTTCATGCCTTAAGGGTGTGTGTGGACAGTACGTAGGATGTTGATTGTCTGTTATGGATTTTGGATTTGTAAGATTATTGTTGACTTTAGTTGTAGAGATTTTCTACTGTTGAATCATTTAGTATAAATTTCGTTTCATTTTTTTTTTTTTTTTTTTTTTTTTTTTTTTTTTTTTTTTCATTTTGACTACTGGATTTTAGATTTATGTTTTGGAAGGTTAATATTTTGGAAGCTTAATTTGATTGTACATTACTGTAAAATGGTTATGTATTTTATTGAGAGGGTAAATTAAGTAATGTATTAATTATATGTGTTGGATAGTACTTTTTTAGTTATCTTTGTGCTCTAAATAGTTATAAACAATGCTTGATAATTTGTATTTTTTATATACGAGGTGTTTTAATCACTATCATTTAATAGCATTAATGTTGTTTGATAGAATTTTGGTCTGAAAATGACACCACGCTTGTTTTGGTTGTATAATATGTTTATTTTGTTGTAATTCTAAAAAATGTGTGCATTAAACTGTTGTAAACCATGCATCATTTCTTGTAAATCAGAAAATTTTGAAGAGAGAGTGCTCCATGCATTATATGTAGTATAGATATGTATGCATGTATATGTTTCGCTTCTTTTGTCGCATGCAAACTGCATAAAATCATACGCCTATTTATGTTTGTGTATTGCAAGTTTTTATGCCATCTTCCAGCGCCCATGTCGATATATATGTAATAGTAAACGAGCCCTAAAGAGCTATCTTAATTGATAATTAAATGTGGCAAAAACCTAAGAAACCCTAAGCAATAAGATGTGACTCGAATACCATGATTTTATGTGAGACTTCTATGGTGTTTTGGTTTGATAATCGCATGTATATGTGGGCTGTCTTGTGTGAGTCTATAGACCAAATATCATAGGCTGCTATAGTGTTTAGTGGTGTTGTTTTGGTTGTTTTTGCTGCCTCTTATAACCCCCTCGCACACCTTTTTATTTTGCCTCGCTAAGACCAATTTAGCCTTATTTTGCCTCACCAAATCTTATACCGAGGGGATATATTGTTGGTTGATTTTGTTCGCTGAATAAATGGCATCGAGAGTGTCGTTTCTTTTGTGTGTCTCAGATATGAATAGCACCACCAAAATAGAGTTTCGTTTAGTTTGGTCTCATATGATTTAGTGGTTTGAATATTATACGTACACTCCATACTAGTTAAAAGATTGAAAACAGAATTGCTACTCTCAATTGTTTATGAATTCAGTTACTCCGTAATATAAGTCCTAAAATCCATCTTGAAACACTTAACCCTTAACTTTGATAATTGACACATTAAACCCTATACTTTACTAAATGACATATAAAGCCCTAAACTATGATATTTGTCATATTAAACCTTTAAGTTAACCAATTATCATTTGTAAATCCCTAAGTTTGGCCAATTAATGATTATTACCCTTAAGTTACTAATTATGAAAACTTACTAAATATATAAGGTTACTAAAAGTAGAAAGAAACCTTAAAATGGATAACTATACGCACAAAACTTATATAATTAGCTTATAAGTAATTTATGATCATTAGCTTATGTAGATTTCGTGAAGGAGTGATTCATCTTCTTGTGATCCTTTTTCTCAATTGCTTACTTTTCATATGGTACAGATATTCTATCCCTTCTCAGTAGGGATTTCTCATGACTCTTTGATCATTGACTTTGTTTATGATACGTTTGATATGATCCTTTGACATGATCCTTTGATATTATTCACTATGATATATATGATTCAGTTTGCTATCCATTCTGTTATGATGTTCATTATGCTATCTCCTTGATACGAGATTCTGTTCAGTTGATATGCTTTGTTGATTATAGTATGATTAATACGTTATGATTATGGATAGCCTTGCTTTGTTTATCTGTTCTGTTGCCCGAGCTAACTAGCCATGGAAGTACCATGGTCATGTCATTGAGGCACCAACGACATAACACTTTATGTGGAGGTGTGATTGATCCATGGCGTTCCCTTCTGTTCTGATATATATATATATATATATATATATATATATATATATATATGTGTGTGTGTGTGTGTGTGTGTGTGTGTGTGTGTGTGTGTGTGTGTGTGTATGTATATGTGTGTGTGATTATTGAGCACATGGCCATTCTGTTATATGTATGTATAGTATCATACTAGCATACGTATTCTATTTTGTAGAGAGCGTATGGATGCATCATATGTATTTGTCTGTTTGGATATGGTTTGACTTAGTGATTGGTAGTGTGTGTCATGCACCCCATTTCACTTCTGGTACTTGAGAAATCTCTCTTCCTTGTACACTTATAATATGACAGGATTATGTGACTAAGCATGGGCATTCTTTCTGAGCTCGTGGGCATTTCTGTTTGATACTAGGATTATGATTATATGTTTGACTTCTTTGACCTCTTTATGGTGCATTATACGTTGCTCCTTTGATTATATGATTCTTTGTTTAGCAGATTCCTTTTGATTACGTCGATATATTCGTTATTTGATCCAGTTATTTGTTTAGTTATATTTATTCACTGGGCTTTTTAAGCTCAATCGCGTTTCTTTTCCATGCGGCAGGTAATAAGAGGGATGCTGGGCTATGATGGGCTGAGAGTAGGAGCTATTAAGTGGATTGAACTTACCTAGTTTCCTAGCATTCTGGACTTAGTTTGGAGAACATTTATCTTGGATATTTCGTTTCTTTTGGACATGTTGGATTATGTATTTTCCTTTTGAAGTCATTTGGATTATATGACTTGGTACTTTGTTTAATAAGACTTTCGCTTGCGTTTATATGCTTTGTATGACACCATAATGTGACATTTTGACCCTTGTCGGGTTGGGGTGTTACCGTGGGTTTAGGATCTCATTTTCACAACCGTTATTTTCTTACAAATTATTATGCCATCTCCTGTTCTTCAAAATGTGCATCACTCGTGAGTAATTTCTTTTCATTTTCTTCTTACCCTAAAAATTGTAATGAATGAGGAACAATGATTTGGGTAATTTACTTAGCACAGGAATAGTTGGTTTAGATTAATCATAGATCCGGCCACATAGTACGCGATATTATTTACCATTGTGATGAGGTTAGTGGAACAAAAATCACAAAAAAAATCTTATGATATTTTAACCAATCATTTTTTCAATCAAAATAAAAACTTCCCTTTTTTTTCTAACAAACAAAATATAATGTGACGAGAATTTTTTAATTTTTCTAAAGACAGGCACTTTGATATACTTTTGATTTTTTCGCTTTCTTTAACGGGTATTATATATTACAAGATACGAAATCAAATATGATTTGTGATATTAGTTTAGGGTGTGTTTGGTTGATGTAGGTGGTATTGAATTTGGATTCAGATTCTGATTTGGAACAGATTTGAAAGGTAATAAGGAGTGAAAAAAAAATATATTACTCCATCCATCTCAAAATTATTGTCTTTCGACAAGAAACACACAGTTTAAGAAAAATGCAATATATTTTTTACGCGCATTCAAAAAACTAATTTGGACCACATATGTGCACATTTATATAAGGTAGAACCTACCTATAGCTATCTTGTTTGGCATAGGGTTGGTACAAATAACGTTATACGTGATATGAAAGGGATGATGAACCTGAGTTTAGAAAGAATATTTATAATGTTCTTTTGTTTACATATTGAGACTTTACAAACCGTCCTTACTTGACCAATTAAGCACTTGCAAAGTCATGTCGACAAGATTAATTTCAATCATTATTTTATTTGGAATTGGCAATTAGTTATAAAGAAAAGAAAATTGTTTCAGTATTTTGTTTTCACTCTTGATCATGTCACTACCTCATATCAATTTATAACACATAAATACTCAGTGTATTGTTATCTTTAAAATTCTAAACAGAATAACAAAAAATTATGAAACAAGAAGAAATAACAATTATGAAACAAGAAGAATTATTTTTTTATTTTTTATTTTTTTTTGTAGTGAATAACAATTAATCATACCCTAATTCCTGCAATTAAGCAACTTGGAAAGGTTTTAAAGTTTAAACTACTACTTTAATAAACTGATATTTCCGGAAAAGATATAAACGGTTTACCTAGAAACCAAAAAACTGGTGATGTAATGACTTTATTATTTATTTTTTCTAGTGCATCTATTTAAAATGAAAGGGGTGGTTTTTCAAATTCAGTTTCATTAAACATCTCTTAATAACATTACAAGTGATGAGATTGATATCCACTAAATAAAGTAGAGAAATGATACATGGACCTAATTGTGAGCCTAATCGTGGACCTAAAAACATGTGACATCATTTCTAAACCCATCAGGATGATGCCACATGCTTATATGGGAATAGGGAATGTGAATTTGATTGATAAAAGATTTTTGGTTGGTTTATATGAGTTTTAAAACATGTAATGATACCAAAAATAGAGGATTTGTCACGCCCACCAAAGATGGTGGGTGTAAAACCCGAAATATTTGAACTATAATTTTCGCACCATTTTGAATTTATCCTAAATTTGGATTATTAGTATAATATGTCATTAAACTATACATTATAATTAATATTACACATTATAAGTAATCCTAAAACTAGTCAAGTACAAAATAAAATAACCTAAAGTCAAATTTTAACCTAAAGCTACACTAAGCCGATTTTCTTTTTCCTACCCCTCCTTGGTGGTCAGCTTTGAAAAGAGATAAAATGAAATCAAATAATCTTTACCTTAAAAAAGTTTTGCATATTGATGCGTGGGAATTGCACCAGGCTTTACCTCTCAAGGGATCTCGAGAAGCTTACAACCCCCACCAGGCAGTGTACCTGATCGTTGTAGTATAGTATAGTGACAAGTACCGGGGGATTGATCGTTCAGCTAGGAATAGTGTCGCTAGGATTAGAAAACCTAAATACTAGTTCTAAAGGTGAGAGATGATTGTTTTTGTATTTTTATATTTTTTTAGAAAGCAAGTAAAAATCTCGGGTTTGAAGGATTTGGGCGGAATTAGTTGCTAGTCAACTAACCCAATACTAAAGATGCAATCAAAATAAAATACTAAAAATGAAAATAAACTAAATTATACTAAGGTTGTGAGCAATAAGTGGATAAAATGTGTTTACTTAGATTTCACTACTCCCTAGACATCTTTTACACGTTAATTACTTGTTATAGTTGCATGGATGACGGATTGTATTCCTTAATATCATTCATGGGGTGGCGCACTTAACTCCCCAATTCTATGAGCTCTTATCTCCTCCTATACCATGCCCAGCACAACCATAGGGATTATAAATAGTGGCTCATGCATTAAATACAACCAATAAAGACCTAGTGCACATCGGTTCATGTTTCTTAAGACGTTCAAGCATGTTACCATTTGGAGATCTGCCAGTTTTCTTAAGCCTAACATCAAAATTCATTCATCCAAAACAATTATAAACAAGTAATCAACACATAATTAACATCTAGGTTTCATTAGATCCAAGCAAACACAAGATAGATCTAGCCTAGCATGATGGAATTAAGACAAGAACAAGATATAGACAACCAACACATAGACATATTGATTGAATTAAAAGAATACTTATCTCAATTACACATGAAAGGTATCAAGGGTTTAGAACCCTTGAAAATCCTGTAAAATTCACACCAAGTTCGTACTTAGGGTTTCTCCAAAACTTCTCTTCTTTTAATGTGAAAATTAGAAACTATATATAGGAAATAGGGTCTGACGGCGTCAAGACAAAGCTTGTGACGCCGTCACCTCGCCACCAAAATAATTCTCGGACTGCCTTGATCTACTTTTGACGCCGTCATGTATTAGCATTTTCCAGGCCGTCATGCATTTTACTCTTGACGCCCTACTTCGTGACGCCGTCAAATCTGTACTGGGTCGTCATGGAATTTACTCTTGACGCCGTCAGGGTGTTGCTCTTGATGCCGTCACCTACTGTTCCCAGCAAGGAAAATTAAGACTTTGGCGTTTTCTTCACTTTTATGCTCCAAAAACGTCCGAATTGCTTCCTTTTCCAGATTTCACTCCCAAAGTACCTAAAATCACAAAAGGAACGATTTAGGGCAATATTTGATCAAATAAATTCAATTCCGGGCTTAAATGACCCCCTAAAAGTGGTTCATTTTTCGCCTCATCATATACCCTTACACTTGAGATTTGCTTGTCCTCAAGCAAATGCGCTTTTATTCTAGTCAAAATACAAGTTAGGGGTCATTTAACACTAATATAAAAGTAATTACAACAAATAATCGTTCTACTAAAGACCAATAGACAAGCACGGAGGTCATACACTAGCACCTCACAAATAGTGTTTAGATACTCACATCTCTCGGGTGTAATAAAGTATAAATTACAATATGGAAACGGAAGGTATCTCTCACTACCTGTCATAGCAAAATAGATTACCATAGGCTTGGGAAAGGATCAAACCTCCACCACATGGCGTAAGCACCTAGGATAACCTATCAAAGAGGTCTTTTAAAGGGTTGTAACGTTAGGTGTAGGGATATGAAATACACGGTTTTGTTGGATAAAGGAAGTTTTACTGGTGGCGAGTTAACAATCTTGGTTAATTACATGTACAATATGGCGTTGCTAAGCCAAGACTAGACTCGACTTAAGCTAATAAATGAAAAATAACAAAAACATAAAATAAACATAGAATGAAACGGGATGGTAGTCCGTATGTTTTTTCTCTTTTTCCTTTTTCTATTTTTTTTCTTTTTCTTGATTTTTTCGATTTTTTATTTTATTTTATTTTATTTTATTTTTTATTTTTTTTATACACTCTTACCCTACCATCCAAAATAATACATCATAGGGGATGAACATTCCCCTTACACTTGAATCTTTACATACTTTACATTAAACTAATCTAATGACTCGAATTAAGAAAATCAAAACACTTGGAGTACTTTTAAGATTGACGTACATATGGGGGTAATAAATGATGTTCTTCCCCATTACTCCCTAAAATAAGTACTTACCCATGAGTCCCAATCGTCCCAAAACAATATGTACAAGGATATGACTTGACTTAGCAACCATGTAATCAATTAGATAGTTAACTTAGGGTTTAACAAATAACAATAATGCACTAAAGATGAGCGCATACACGGAAGGCTAAGGCGATTTGGTTGTACATTTAAGTGGGGTGTAATAAATTCTTCCTTTAAGTAAAATGCTTAAAGTTAGAATCGAAAAGATAGGCTCGGAGGGGTGTACTAGGGGTTTCGTGTACTAAAAATGAGTACAACGCTAAGGGTGTGGGAAAATTAGTTGACTTAACTAGCCAAATAATATGACTTAAATGGTCAAGTAATTATAATACGGGTTTAACACAAGGGTGATCCTAATGCCTCTTATCATGTAGTAAATCCTACTACACGAATGTAGTCTCACTAGCGGTCTCGGGATGCATCACTAACGCAAGTTCTAGAATCTAAATGCTACCGGTACACTCATAAGCACTAATAATGAATGCTTTTCCTATCAAATCTAAAGGCGAACCTCACATATTTGGGTGAAAAATTTTTCTGAATATACGGTTATGTGCTAGTCATACAATCTCCTATCCATGAGACGCTTGCTATGGCTAAAGTTTCACTCCTAAATGTTGTAAAAAATTTTAAATTTGGCGCTAAAATTGCACTAACAAGTATTTCTCATAGTTTTATTACACATCTACCATTAAACAAAACAAACTCAAGCGAAAGTGCATAAGTAAGGTATCATCTTTTTACCCTCCCCTTACACTTAAGATGAACATTGTCCCCAATGTTCAAGTAAAGAATGTAAAAGTTAAAAAGTGAAAAGAATAAAATCAAATACTCCCCTGATTCGCTCGGTATGGATAATAAGGTGGCCAGGTTAAATCTTCCTCCAAGAAAATGAACAATCAAAGCTTCCCTTCCAGAATGTAAATCATCTTCTTGTCAAACATAACCTGTAAATCCTGAAAAAATAGACAAAACAACCTCGCGTAAAATCGGCGGCATCCTATATAAGTTACTAAATCCTAGAAAATAAGATAAGATATAATGCTTGTGGAATGAAGTTTGCAGATCTCCTGGAGATTATAAAACTTAATAATTCACAAAAACTATAAGACTCCGTTAGAAAAATAAAACTGGTAAAATTTCCAGATTTTTACACGTGACGCCGTCAAGAGTTAACTCGTGACGCCGTCAGACGTGACCTGCAGAAATTCTTATGTTAAGTTTCCGAAAAATTTCTGGAAAAACTTGGTCCTACTTCCTGGAAAATCCTGCAAAACTTCATTATGACTCAATATAAGCATTTGACTCTAACAAATACTAATATACATGTTCATTTAATATTGTGGAGAATCATGATCGGTTTGTTTCTTAAAAACACATTTGGGGTTTCCCCTTACACTTATCTTTTGCAAAAATACCTTTAGGTGGAGTTAAGACTAGGCCAAAACAACAAAGTAAAGTATTTCCACATTTTAGTTGAGAAACATGATCTACCAACAATAAAAATAAAGCATGCATACGGAAGCAAATAACAAACAAACAAACAAACAAAATCACACAAAGCATGGGTTGCCTCCCAAGAAACGCTTGTTTTTGTTCGAGTCACGAGCCTGACTCTACCCTTATTTAACGGAAATAGGGGAAGTTTTCCCTACACTTAGGATTAAGTGCGGGTGGAAGTAGCGATACACACCCTTAGGGTGGAAATATGCCTCGTGAGGAACGTGTGGCAGATGAATTATATGCTCAAAGGGGTGTGCTATCATCATAACCTTACCAAATTTAATCAGGTTAATGGGTAGATTAAGATTTTCTCGTAGAAAGGGATCATTTTCAATCAACTTCAAGAGACTACTAGTTGGGGATCCATCTTGGCCTACTAAACCCGGTTTAAACCCATAATGTTTCTTGTGATCAATCATAAATGAGTGATGTAAGCATGTAAGGTCATTTTCCACTCCTATATTGGCTTCCTCTCTACAAGGCTTAGAGTCCACTACCTTTGTCCTAAGACTACCCGGACCATATGGTTTGATGGGTGGATCGGAACCTATTTCAATTCCTAAATTTTCATCCAAGGATGGAAGATTAGGTAACGGTTTTGGTTGAGACTCCGATTCATCAAAACTAGGAACTTCCCTAAAACTAAGAGTAAGGTTATCATTATAAGTATTCAAACCTATATCCTCTAGTTGTGTTTGGTCCAAGGGTTCTACCTCAATTGGGGTTCCTATAGTCTCTTCTACTTCTTCCGGGTAAGTCACGGGCGGTGTATGTGTCTCAAATAATGGTAGGACTTGTGGGGTACTTTGTGGGCTCATGTTATTTACCTCATCCTCCATTTTATCTAGATTACCTATGTGTTTGTTTTGTACTATGGCATTACATGACAACCACTTAGGTATCTCAACACTAATATATTCATCCCCAAACAAACTTGTTTCATGATCCTGGAAATTTATTTTCAATTGACTTGTACTAACGTTTGTTAGGTTGTCTACCCTATAATAATATTGGGCACAATCTTCTATGGCATCCCATGCTTCTTCAACACTTAATTCCCTAAAGTCTCCATTGGCAAAATCCTCAATGCGCATTTGGTCATATTGGCCAACACGATAGTAAAAGGTTCGGGTTAGGAATGCTAAAGTGAAACTATGATGAGGGAATTTTCAGAATAAATTTCTAAAACGAGTCCATGCATCATATATGGGTTCATCTCGATATTGTTTGAAATTCGAGATGTCAATAGGGTAGAATAGCCTTTGTGGTTGGTGGTATGGTGGATTCGCGTACTCCATAATGGTGAACGGAAGAGTCAATGGAAATTATGAACAAACACACAAAGAAAAAGATAGACTAAAGAAATCCTAAAAAATAAAAATAAAATCTTACTAGAAAGGAATCTAGCAAGTAGACCTAATAAAAAGAGATTCTAACCTAGACAATAACTATTCCCTAGGCTGCGACGCCAAAAACTTGATGTACGTGGGAATTGCACCAGGCTTTACCTCTCGAGAAGCTTACAACCCCCACCAGGCAGTGTACCTGATCGTTGTAGTATAGTATAGTGACAAGTACCGGGGGATTGATCGTTCAGCTAGGAATAGTGTTGCTAGGATTAGAAAACCTAAATACTAGTTCTAAAGGTGAGAGATGATTGTTTTTGTATTTTTATATTTTTTTAGAAAGCAAGTAAAAATCTCGGGTTTGAAGGATTTGGGCGGAATTAGTTGCTAGTCAACTAACCCAATACTAAAGATGCAATCAAAATAAAATACTAAAAATGAAAATAAACTAAATTATACTAAGGTTGTGAGCAATAAGTGGAGAAAATGTGTTTACTTAGATTTCACTACTCCCTAGACATCTTTTACACGTTAATTACTTGTTATAGTTGCATGGATGACGGATTGTATTCCTTAATATCATTCATGGGGTGGCGCACTTAACTCCCCAATTCTATGAGCTCTTATCTCCTCCTATACCATGCCCAGCACAACCATAGGGATTATAAACAGTGGCTCATGCATTAAATACAACCAATAAAGACCTAGTGCACATCGGTTCATGTTTCTTAAGACGTTCAAGCATGTTACCATTTGGAGATCTGCCAGTTTTCTTAAGCCTAACATCAAAATTCATTCATCCAAAACAATTATAAACAAGTAATCAACACATAATTAACATCTAGGTTTCATTAGATCCAAGCAAACACAAGATAGATCTAGCCTAGCATGATGGAATTAAGACAAGAACAAGATATAGACAACCAACACATAGACATATTGATTGAATTAAAAGAATACTTATCTCAATTACACATGAAAGGTATCAAGGGGTTTAGAACCCTTGAAAAACCTGTAAAATTCACACCAAGTTCGTACTTAGGGTTTCTCCAAAACTTCTCTTCTTTTAATGTGAAAACTAGAAAACTATATATAGGAAATAGGGTCTGACGGCGTCAAGACAAAGCTTGTGACGCCGTCACCTCGCCTCCAAAATAATTCTCGGACTGCCTTGATCTACTTTTGACGCCGTCATGTATTAGCATTTTCTAGACTGTCATGCATTTTACTCTTGACGCCCTACTTCGTGACGCCGTCAAATATGTACTAGGTCGTCATGGAATCTACTCTTGACGCCGTCAGGGTGTTGCTCTTGACGCCGTCACCTACTGTTCCCAGCAAGGAAAATTAAGACTTTGGCGTTTTCTTCACTTTTATGCTCCAAAAATGTCCGAATTGCTTCCTTTTCCAGATTTCACTCCCAAAGTACCTAAAATCACAAAAGGAACAATTTAGGGCAATATTTG